>CM053773.1:172813309-172998207 GCA_028658325.1 Potorous gilbertii
TAATAGTCATGTTGTGTAAGACTAACTATATTTCCCTCCATCCTATCCTGTCCCCCATTTCTTCTGCTCTCGCTTTTGACCCTGTCCCTCCCCAAGAGTGCTGACTTTTAATTGCTCCCTCCTCCCATTGCCCTCCCTTCCATCATCCCCCCCACCTTGCTTATCCCCTTCTCCCCCACTTTCCTGTATTGTAAGATAGGTTTTCATACCAAAATGAGTGTGCATTTTATTCCTTCCTTTAGTCGAATGTGATGAGAATAAGCTTCATGTTTTTTTTTCTCACCTCCCTGCTTTTTTCCTCCATTGAAAAGTCTTTTACTTGCCTCTTTTATGAGAGATAATTTGCCCCATTCCATTTCTCCCTTTCTTCTCCCAATATATTTCTTTCTCACCCCTTAATTTCATTTTTTTAAAGATATGATCCCATTCTACTCAATTCACTCTGTGCTTTCTGTCTCTGTGTGTGTATGTGTGTGTGTGTGTGTGTATGTGTGAGTGTAATTGCACCAACTACCCAGATACTGAAAAAAGTTTCAAGAGTTACAAATATTGTCTTTCCATGTAGGAATGTAAACAGTTCAACTTTGGTAAGTCCCTTATGCTTCTCTTTGCTGTTTACCTTTTCACGCTTCTCTTGGTTCTTGTGTTTGAAAGTCAAATTTTCTTTTCAGCTCTGGTCTTTTCATCAAGAATGCTTGAAAGTCCTCTATTTCATTGAAACACCATTTCTTCCCCTGAAGTATTCTATTCAGTTTTGCTGGGTAGATGATTCTTGGTTTTAATCCTAGTTCCTTTGACTTCGGGAATATCCTATTCCACGCCCTTCGATCCCTTAATGTAGAAGCTGCTAGATATTGTGTTATCCTGATTGTATTTCCACAATACTGAAATTGTTTCTTTCTAGCTGCTTGCAATATTTTCTCCTTGACCAGGGAACTCTGGAATTTGGCCACAATGTTCCTAGGAGTTTATTTTTTTTGGATCTCTTTCAGGCGGTGATTAGTGGATTTTTTCAATATTTTGCCTTCTGGTACTAGAATATCAGGGCAGTTTTCCTAAATAATTTCATGAAGGATGATGTCTAGCTCTTTTTTTGATCATGGCTTTCAGGTAGTCCCATAATTTTTAAATTGTTTCTCCTGGATCTATTTTCCAGGTCAGTTGTTTTTCCAATGAGATATTTCACATTATCTTCCATTTTTTTAATTCTTTTGGTTTTGTTTTGTGATTTCTTGGTTTCTCATAAAGTCATTAGCCCCCATCTGTTCCATTCTAATTTTTAAAGAACTATTTTCTTCAGTGAGCTTTTGAACCTCCTTTTCCATTTGGCTAATTGTGCTTTTTAAAGCATTCTTCTCCTTATTGGCTTTTTGAACCTCTTTTTCCAATTGAGTTAGCCTATTTTTAAAGGTGTTATTTTCTTCAGCATTTTTTTAGGTCTCCTTTAGCAAAGCATTGACCTGCTTTTCTTGCATCTCTCTCATTTCTCTTCCCAATTTTTCCTCCACCTCTCTTGCTTGATTTTCAAAATCCTTTTTGAGCTTTTCCATGGCCTGAGACCACTGAATATTTATTTTGGATTTTTGGGCTACAGAAGCCTTGACTTTTATGTCTTTCCCTGATGTTACCATGTAAGTATTGTTCTTCCTCATCTGAAAAGATGGGAGAAGGTATCTGTTCACCAAGAAAGTAACCTTCTATAGTCTTATTTTTTTCCCCTTTTTTGGGCATTTTCCCAATCAGTTACTTGACTTTTGGGTCCTTTTTCAAGAGTAGGGTATATTCTGGGAATCTGTAAGATCTCAGTTCCTCCAAGGTGGCACAATCAAGTGTTTACACTGGTCAGGGAGCAAGAGGGATTTTTGTGCCCAGAATCTTAGCAGAGTTTCGTCTCCACAGCCACCTGGCCTCCAGTTCCACCAAGCCAGCACTGGGGGCTGATATTAGTGTGAGGTAAGTATCAGCTGCCTCAGGGCCTCTACACAGGGCTGAGGTAAGAAGGGGCTGCTCAGCACCCCCAGGGATTTTATGATCCAGCAATGGATGCAGGCTGCTGTGGGAACTGCTGCCTGCCCAATGTGGCCTCTGTGACCACTGCCTAAGGCCGTAGCTATGGGAAGGTCCTTCTCCCTTACTGGTCAGCTGAAAAAACCCTGTCACTGACCTTTGGTGACTGTGGGTTGAGGGATCTGTGAACCTGCTGCTGCTGCTGTGACTGGGGATTCCGTGACTGGAGATTCCACCCCTGAGGTGTCCTCCTACCAGAGCCATGCGTGGCACGGCCAAGGCTGGACTGAGCTTGGCTGGGTTGGGTTCCTCTCTGTGTCAACTGCAACAGACATTTCTCATGGGCCTTTCAGGTCACCCTGGGCTGGAAATCTCCTCTACTCTGTTGTTCTCCACTTCTGCTGCTCCAGAATTAGTTGAGAATCCCTCTCTACAGGTATTTTATAGGCTGTGTGGGGAGAGCCTGTATATGTGTGTCTTTCTACTCTGCTATCTTTGACAGTATGCAATCTTTTATGGGTTCTCCTATTAAACACATTTTCACATTAGTCATGTTGCATAGAAGAATTAAAATGAATGGGAGAAACCATGAGAAAACCAAAACATAACAAAAGAGAAAACAGTCTGCTTCATTCTGTATTCTGACTCCATAGTTCTTTCTCTGGATATGGATGGCATTTTGCATCATGAGTCCTTTAGAAATGTTTTAGGTCCTTGCATTGCTGTGAAGGACTAAGTATATCAAAAGCAGTCCTCACACACTGTGGCTGTTACTGTATATAATCTTCTCGGGGCTCTGCTCACTTCATTCAACATCAGTTCATATAAATTCTTTGAGGTTTTTCTGAAGTTCACCTGTTTTTCATTTCTTTTTCCCCAAAATTTATTAATTTATTTGTTTTCAATTTTCAATCACTTCCATCAGTTTTAAATTTTCTCCCCCTCCCTTCTCACCCCCTCCATAAGACAGCATGTAATTTGATATGGGCCCTACACATTCATTCTTATTAAACACATTTTCACATTAGTCATGTTGTGTGGAAGAATTAAAATGAATGGGAGAAACTTTGAGTAAAACTAAATAAAACCAAACATAGCAAAAGAGAAAATAGTTTGCTTCATTCTGCATTCCAACTCCATAGCTCTTTCTCTGGATGTGAATAGTATTTTGCTGCATGAGTCCTTGGAAAATGTTTTAAATCATTGCCTTGCTGTGGGAAGACTAAGTCTTTCAAAAAATAGTCCTCACACACTGTGGCTGTTACTGTGTATAATGTTTTCCTGGTTATACTCCCTTTACTCAGCATCAGTTCATATAAGTCTATCCAGGTATTTCTGAAGTCCACCTATTTGTCATTTCTTATAGCACAATAATATTCCATTACATTTATATACCACAGCTTGCTCAGCCATTCCCAATTGACAGGCATCCCCTCAATTTCCAGTTCTTGATCTCCACAAAAAGCTGTTATAAGTATTTTTGTACATGTGGATCCTTTTCCATTTTTATGATCTCTCTGGAATACAAGTCTAGAAGTGGTATTTCTGGGTCAAAGGGTATGCACATTTTATAGGCTCTCCAGAATGCTCTCCAGAATGGTTGGATCAGCTCACAGATCCAGCAACAATGAAGTAGTGTTCCAACTCTCCCACATCTTCTTCAACATTTATCATTTTCTGTTTTGTCATGTTAGCCAATGTGATAGGTGTGATGTAGTACCTCAGAGTTGTTTTAATTTACATCTCTCTAATTAATAGTGATTTATAGCATTTTTTCATATGACTATAGATGGCTGTAATTTCTTCCTCTGAAAACTGCCTGTTCATATCCTTTGACTCAGTTCTCTCTATATTTTAGAAATGAGGCCTTTATTACAGACACTAGTTGTAAAAATTCTTTCCCAGTTTTCTGTTTCCCTCCTAATCTTGGTTGCATTGACTTTGTGTAAAAACTTTTCAATTTGATGTAATCAAAGTTATCCATTTTGCACTTCATAATGTTCTCTATCTTTTGTTTGGACATAAATTTCTCCATTCTCCATAAATCTGACAAATAAACTATTCCTTGCTCCCCTAGTTTGTTTATAGTATCAGTCTTTACACCTAAATCGTGTACCCATTTGGACTTTATTCTGGTATACAGTATCAGGCATTGGTCTATGCCCCGTTTCCACCACATTATTTTCCAATTTTCCTAGCAGTTTTTTTTCAAATACTGAGTTCTTATCCTAGAAGCTGGGGTCCTTGAGTTTATCAAACAGTAGTGTGCTATAGTCATTGACTACTGTGTCTTTAAGGATTTTATCCAGCCCCTCTGTTCTCTAATTTTGGATGTTAGCTAGAACTTTTCACATCTTTTGATGTAATTGACTGTCATTCACTGTAATGGTACTCCCTCTAGATTAGCCCACTCACACTCACAGGTTCGGTCACCCAGGGAACATAAGTAATGTCTGTGCATCATTACTTCTGTATCTAGAGATTTTGTATGCGTTTCCAGCAGTGTGGTTACATTGAGTAGTTAGCCAGTAGACACAATTAAACTCAAGGCAAATGACATCCTAAGAATATTAGCCACAAGATATTTTCTCCAGAAACCAGAGACCCACTCTCCTAAAACTACACACAGTGTTAGTGGGAAAACATACACAGACACATAGATCATAGAGAGTAACACTGGTATGTAGGGTGCCCACAGAATCAGGCAACTCACATCTCTGTCATTATATGATGTCCTTGCTCTTGTGGTGGTATCCTCACAGTACTCCCCCAGACCATGACATCTCCCCAGTTCAACACGGGATGGCTAGGGCTAACTGGACCATGGCTCCTTAAGCTCCTTCTGGGTCATGTCATGACTGGCTGGTCCTGTTCCTAGCCCAGTGCAGTGTTTCCTACTAGACAAGTAGCTCTATCAAAATATACTAGGATCAAGGTGGGAAATATAAGACCAAAACCTCCCTGGGAGGGAAGCAACTAGATTAAACTCACATAGTTAATGGCAGCACTGGCAGGTTGGGACAGTAGAAAGAATGCTAGATTTGGGATGATAAACTCTAGGTTCAAACTCTGACTCTGCTCCTTACTTGGTTTTACCATGGGCAAAACATTTCTCTCTGGATCTTAGTTTCTCCATCTATAAACTCTGAAAGTGGGATGAAATGATCCTTAAGATCCCTTCCAAATGGTGTTATGGAAATGGATTTGGTTTTAGAAGAAGGCTCCAGTTTCAGCTCTCTTACAAATTTCCTTATCTGTAAATTGAGAAGTCCTAGAGGACTTCTAAAGTTCTCCTTGCTCCCTCCCCCCACCACAGCTCTAAATTGTTGATCCTAAGATCTCTAAATTCTCTTAGAGGAATGTGGCCCTAATTTTGACTTTGCTACTTATTAATTCAACTTTCCTCCTACACCTGCCTTTCCTATTCCCTATTTCTGTTAAGAACACTGCCATTTTTCCAGATACCCAGATTCAAGACCTAGATGTTATACTCAACTCTTTCTTCTCACTCAACACCTCTCCCTAGTAATCAGTTGCCAAGGGTTGGTTCTGCCTCTACAGCATCTCTAATGTATCTCCTTTTCTCCATGCATACAACAGACACTGTATTTCAAGAAGTTGTTACCTCTGGCTTGGACTGTTGCATAAGTGTCCCATTTGGTTTTCCTGCATGCATTCTCTTTCCTCTCCAACCCATCCTCCACATAACTGTCAAGTTTATATTCCTAAATTAAAAGTCTTCAGTGGTTGTCTCTCAGATAAAATACAAATGACTGTTTTTGTTATTTTTAAACCCCTTACAATCAACCCCTTATCCCAGCTTATCTTCCCAAGCTGATTACGCAGGGCAATTACACCATCCCAATTAAATTCTAATTAGATGGGACTATTTATTGTTTACTTTTTTTTTTTACTACATTTACTGTTTACATAACATTCCTTCTTTCACCTTTGCTTTTGCACAAGTGTATCCCAGCCCCCTAATGCTCTCTCTCCCTTTTATTTCTTGGAATTGCTACATTTCTTGAAGACTCAACTGCAGTCTTCTTGGAATCCCTCAGTTGTTAACAACTGTGCTCACCACTCCATCACCCCCAGCTCCAGTCACTTTGTGTTGATTTTGTGTTACTTATCCTTGAACAAAGTGTATCTTAGTGTGCAATATAAATTCCTTGATGATAAGATCAGGCTTGCTTTTGTATTTACCTCTCAAGAACCCAGCACTAGTACATAACATTGTTGCACAATTGTGTCCAAGTCATCTTGACCTTATTTGAAGTTTTCTTGGCAAAGATAATGGCGTGATTTGCCATTTCCCTCTCCAGCTCATTTTGCAGATGAAGAAACTGAGGCAGATAGGATTAAGTGACTTTCTCATGGTCACATAGTCAGTTAGTCTGAGGCTAGATGTGAATCAAGAAGATGAATCTTCCAGACTCCAAACCCATCCACTGCACCACTTAGCTGCCTTAGCACATAGCACATAGTAGGCACTCAATAAATGCTTGTTGATTAATAATATCTGACAGATCTTGGGAAGTTCCTTCACTTATCTAGCCCTCTGTCTCTTTACTTAAAAATGTAGGAGTTGGATATGAGAGAATCTAAATGTCCTGAATCTCATGGGGGTCAGGGCTCTTTCTACTTGTTTAGTGATGGAGCAATGGTTTTTCTGTTTCTTTCTTTCCTGGGTTGCATACTACCCGTTTGGAGCTCATGCCCGCTTTTTTCTCTGAGAGAGGAATATCCTTCCCCTGGGCTGAGGAGAAATGTCCCCTCCCATTCGGGGATCTAAACCTTAAGAGTTTTGAGCTGAGTCCTAGAGTAGGGATGGCCTCTGTCCTTCAGTACCTCTTCTGTGGGAATGGACATAATCTTCTGGCTAGAAATAGCCATGTCCCTTCAAAAATAGCACTGTCCTGGAAAAAGGAAGGGGTGGGGAGGAGGAAGGAGATAAACTGCTAAACTGCAAGCAATTTTAAGAGGCTATATGAAGGAGGAAGCAAAGTCATGATTTAACCTTTCAGCTGATGGGCTTCCAAAACATTCTTCTATTACCCAGCCTCAAAAACCTCTCCTTGATAAAGGTCCATGCAGTCCATCCATACCACCCTCGACTACACATTCTCAACATTTTTTTTTTCTGTGTGCTAGGGGCTAGTGGTACAAAGACAAAAGTGACTTGGGCCCTGACCTCCAGGAGCCTGAATTCTTATCCTTGCTTAACCAACCACAGAATACTGGGGTTGGAAAGGACTATGGGCAGCATTCAATCCAAGTCATATCTAAACAAAAATCCTTTCTAAAAGATCCTCAATAAATGTCCATCTGATTTTTATTAAGGGATCCAGGTGGTACAGTGGATAGAACACTGGCCTTGGAATCAGGAAGACTCATCTTTCTGATTTCAAATCCAGCCTCAGACACTCACTAGCTATGTTACCATGGGCAATTCACTTAATCTTGTTTGCCTTGGTTTCCTCATCTGTAAAATGAACTGGAGAAAGAAATGGCAAAATATTCTTGTATCTCTATCAAGAAAACCCAAAACTGGGTCATGAAGAGTTAGACATTACTGAATAAGAGCCTTATTCCAGTGAGATCTCCAGTGAGGAGGGATCCTGCTCTCTCATGAGGCAGTCTATTCCAGTTTTGGAGAGCTCACAGATCTCTCCTTACTCCTGTGGTCAATTGCCCCACCCCAACCCCAGGTCCTTCTCTCAACTTTGTCACTGTCTTTGGCACCTAGGTACCCTCCCTCATAGAGAGTCTCTTCTGATTGATCCCTGTTCCTCTTTACTTCATCCTTGGGACCTAGGTGGTACAATGGATAGAGTGCTGAACCTGCACTCCTTTTTCTGACTTCATTGTTACCATCTATGGCAGCATCATTGACCCAGTCTTCCATATTTGGAACCTTGTTAATTATCTTTGAGTCTTTCTTCACCACCAATAATTGAACTCAGATTTGAACCCAAGTTTTCTAACCTGAATCCAGGGTACTTTCCACCACACCACGCTGTCTCTAGCAGGTATTTAATAAATGTGTTTTGAATTAATTAATTCAAAAATACTCACTCCTCATTCCCTCCCCTGCTGACCCAGCAAGTTTCTTGACTTCACAGTCCTGGTGGAAATAGTTACATATTTCCAGGACACTTTCATTCCATATTAAAGTTTACTACCTGACTTTACCTTCCTTCACTCTAACCTTTGGCTCCTACCTGGGTATGTCAGTATATCCAATTTTCTCAGCCCCCATGACCTCAAACCTTTTATTGTTCAATTGTTTATTATGTGCAATATTTTGTGACCCCATTTGGGGTTTTCTTGGCAAAGATACTGGAGTGATTTGCCATTTCCTTCTCTAGCTCATTTTACAGATGAGGAAAGTGAGGCAAAGAGGGTTAAGTGACTTCCTCAGGGTCACACAGCTCGTAAGTGTCTGAGCCCAGATTTGAACTCAGGTTTGGCACTCTATCCAATTCCCCACCTACCCATGCTCACAGCTAGGCATGGCCATCCCATTGATATTAGCATCACCCACAAGTTCCTCTGACTTTAATCTTGCCACTCTGCCCTTGATTCCCCTCCTCCCTCTTCTCTGGGAGCTTGCCCCTCCATTCATCCCCTGCTTTCAATCTCTACTGCTATTTGTATGTGAGGATCTCCACTTTTTAATAAAACCTCTTCACCCTGTCATTCCTTCAGGTTGTTGTCCTAAATTGCTCCTCTATTTTACATTCAAACTACTAGAAAAAAAATGGACTTACCCTCATTGTCTCCACTTCCTCACATCACAATCCCTTTCCAACCCTTGTCAATCCCATGTAACTGAAATTGTTCTCTCCAGAGTTATCAGGGAACACGTAATTGCTAAATTCTATGACCTTTTCTCAATCCCTATTCTTCTTGACCTTTCTGAAGCTTTTAATATTATTGACCATGCCCTCTCCTGAAGACTCTCTCCTCTCGGGGTTTTTGTGATACTGCTTTCTTCTGATTTTCCTTCCTGTCTAAATTTTCCTTTTTCTGTATCCTTTGCTAAATATCAGCCATTTCCCACCTCTATGCAGGGACTCTGTCCTGGACTAGATCCTTTACATTCTGTCTCTTTGGGTGATCTCAACAGCTTTCATGCATCAGTTAGGAGTTCCATACAAATTACTCCCAAATCTACATATCTAACCCCTTTTCTCTTGATTTCCAGTCTCATGCTGGACATGTCTACTTGGACACCACTTAGAAATGCTGTCAATATGTGCAGAAGTAAGCACATTATCCCCTGCTCATTCTCCCCTCCTCCACAGCTTTTTTGCTAAGTTCTCTTTTTTTGTAGATTGCATCAGACATCATTTGGGTCAAAGAGATCCCTAACCTTATAGTCATCCTCAATTTTTCACTCTCATACCCTGGTGTAATTTGTAGTTCCTAGACCTCTAGTGGCTTATTCTTCTGACCTTTCCAAGCCCTTGGGATGTTCTTAAGAGCTGGAGCTGACTTTTGCCTTTTTCATATCCCCATTGCATAAATAGTGCCTGGCATGTAGTAGGAGCTTAAAAATGCTTGTTGACTGACAAGGTCATAGCCATCTTCATTATTCCTAGCACAGTGCCTGGCATATAGGTGCTTAAAAATGCTTGTTGACTGACAAGTTTGTAGCCATCTTCATTATTCCTAGCACAGCGCCTGACACATAGTAGGTGCTTAGAAATGCTTGTTGAATGATAAGGTCATAGCCATCTTCACCTAAGAACAGGAAGGAATAAAAGAAATAAAGAGTAGAGGTATTATGATCAACAGAAGACAGACCCATTGGGTCAACTGATGCCCACTGCAGGTTTAGCAGGTACCCATAAGGTCCTTTCTTCACTCTATGGGTAGGCAGAGAGAAAACAGTTACAGATTATCACACTCCCTCAACCTCCCCTCTCCCCTCCCACCAAAAAAATAGAAAATCAGTTGCCAAAAGTTCTCCCTCTCAAAGAGCCACTATCCTCTTCAGGCCCTTATCACCTCTTAGGAGGTAGTGATAAATTCAGAGACAGAAACACTTGAGTTTGAATTCTTCCTCAGACATGGACTCACTTGAGAGCTCCAGGTCAGTCACTGAGCCTCTTTGCACCCGTAAAATGAGGAGATTGGATTTAATGACCTCTAAGGTCACTTCACATTAGTACGAGTATTTTGAAATAGTTTGGTGTACAAAGTCCTTCATAATCCACCCCTCCTTAACCTTTCCAGTCTTCTTACACTTTTATTGCTATTTAGTTGTTTTCAGTGGTGTACAATTCTCCATGACCCCATTTGGGGTTTTCTTGGCAAAGATACTAGAGTGGTTTGCCATTTCCTTCTCCAGCTCATTTCACAGATGAGGAAACTGAGGTAAACAGGGGTAAGTGATTTGCTCATGGTCACACAGTTAGTGTCAAAGGCTAAATTTGAATTCAGGTCTTTCTGACTCCAGACCCATTGCTATACTCACTGTGTACCTAGCTGCCTCTTACATCTTACATGCCGGTATGTACTATTCTATCTAGTGAAATTGACCTCCTTGTCATCCCACAAACAAGATATTGCATCTCCCAATGCTGAGGAATTTTCTCTCCTATGCCTTGTATGCTTTCCCTCCTCACCTCTGCTTCCTGGCTTCCTGACTTTCTTCAAGTCCCAGATAAAATCTTGCCTTCTACAGGAATCCCCTCCTGGATTTTTATGCTAGTGCCTTCCCTCTGTAGATTATCTTCAGTTGATCCTGTTGATAGCTCCTTTGCATGTAATTGTTTACATGTTGTCTACCCCACCAGATTGCAGGCTTCTGAAGGGCAGAGACTGTCTTTTATTTTTCTTTGTATCCTCTGGGCTTAGCACTGTATATGACACATAGTAGGTGCTTAAATTTTTGTTGACTGGCTAGGAGCAAGGGCAAGTGGTAAGCCTATTTCTGGTAGTACCTAAATGACTTGGAATGGAAGAGTCCAGTTCTCCCCTAAATCACCTTGGTCTATGAAGAAAATGGGCTAAATCTGAAAGCTATAAAGCCCTTCTAGTTCACTTCCGAATATGGCATAGATGGATGACATCACTCCTTTGCTTGTAAAAAATGTCATCTTAGCTTCCCTGAAGATTCATTGCTGGGGTGGATCCAATAGGTGAATCCTCCTCAAGATTAGTTGCAAATAAACTCTGGTGTGATCTGTAGTTCCTAGATCTCTGGTGGCTTGTTATTCTGACCTTTCCAAGTCCTTGGGAGGTCCTTGAGAGCAGGAAGTGTCTTTTGCCTTTTTTATATCCCTAGTGCTTAACACAGTGCCTGGCACATAGTAGGCACTCAAGAAATGCTTGTTGACTGACTGATGCTAGGTCATAACTATTTGCCTTATTTCTTCTCCTGAGAGCAGGAAAGAACCAAAGAGGTCAGTCCATGATCAGCTGCCTTGAAGATAGACCCATCTGGTCTGTTGATACTCCCTGTAGGCTTAGCAAATACCCATAAGGTCCTTTCTTTCCTACATGGTAAACAGACAAACTGTTACAGAATACCAGGGTATACTTAGTCTGAAAGGATGAGCCAGGATGCTCCATTCCACATCCCCAGTCACTTTCAGAAGGGGCCTCCCTAAACAAGTGTGACTCATTGACCACTTTCATACTCTGCTCATACTGACGCCTCCCCCCGTTCTTTCACTCTATACTTTTAATAGATTTCTAGTTGATCTCCCTGCTTCCAGCCTCTCTTCTCTCTAAACTATCCAATGCACAACTGCCAGAATCAGTTTCCTACAGCACAGATCCAAACATGTTGTTTTTCTCCTCCAAAAGCTCTGGTGGATTTTCTCTAAGAGAAAATATAAAATTTTCAGCCTAGCATTTAAAACCCTTCATAATCTGGCTCAAATTCATCTTTCTAGACTGTATTCTCAACACTTCTCTCAATGCACTCTATAGTCTAGACAAAGTGGCGTACTGGTTGTTCTCTATATTTGATATCTCATCTCTCACCTTCGTGACTTTGCGCAGGACTATACTTCCTCCCCTACCACAAAATCTTAGAATCTCTCCTTCCCTCTAAGGGTCTGGTCAAGTGCCACTTTTTAGTGCTTTCCCCACCTACTCATCCTAATTTCTTTCTATTTATTTACTTAGCATAGCATCTGGAATATAGTAGGCACGTAATAATAAGTTTATTGACTGATTGACTTGATAGATATTTTATATGTCCGTATTCATACTCTTGTCATTTCTTCTCAGTAGAATATTAGTTCCTTAAGGCCAGGGCTAGTTTCCTCTTTGTTTTTGCCATATCTGGCAACAGTGGTGGGCACATAGTAGGTACTTTGTAAATGCACTTTGAATTAAATTGAGAAGTTGTTTTTGGTTTTGTCTTTGTATCCCTGATCCCTGGTAAGGTGTTCAGACCACAGCATATGTTGAATAAATAATTGTTCTATTGGATAACTGATTAGGAGGAGGGTTAGCAAATTAGATCAAGGTATGGACTTGGAGTCAAGTGATCTGGGTTTTCAAATCTCAGCCCTGCTGTTAATTACCTCTGTGATGTTTGGCAACCAACTTGTATTCAATTTTCTTTTTCTCAATGATGAGTAAAACAAAGAGGCTTGACTTCATGGCTTCTAGGTCCTTTCCAGCTTCACATCTAGGAATTCATGATTCAAATTCACTTGGATCAATCTGTCACGATCCAGAAATCTTCCCATGGCCCCAGACTAGACTAAATAGTCTCTGGGGTTCTTTACTTGGAACTCAATGAAATTCTTGTAAAAATATTTGAAAACTGTATTTCAGTACAGTTGGCTTCCTTTTATACTCTAATGTGTTTTAATTTAGAAATATTGTGCTGAAGTCCATAGACTTTACCAGTCTTCTAGTGGGACCCATGACATAGAATGATGGTTGAGAACCTCCAGTCTATGAGATCAGAAAGTGATGGTCAGCTCTCTTTACAGATGCATCTATACCTGCCCCCCGTGTCTCTTTTAGGTACCCAATGTCTTTGATGTCTCTCTTTCCTTCCACAATCCAAACTTATTCTCTACTGTCAGTTGCTGAGGTCTTGCAACAATTTTAAGCCTCTTCAGACTTTTTACTTCTTACTTCTCCCATCACATTCTCTTCTATCCTGTGACACTGATTTCCTTGCTGTTCCATGAACAGGATACAGTTATCTCTTTCCCCATTGAGATTTTAATATATCTCAGATTGGCTTAAGAAGTTAAATGGGAATTTGGGGGGAGTTTTGCAGAAGCCATAGATGACACACAAAGACCAGTGGAAGACACAGAAAAAGTTTAGAAACTCAGAAATGCATAAAATATATGTATGATACTGTATAATAACAATATATTTTATTTTTTAATACCATAAATATACCCAAATTTTATAACAAAGTATTGTAAACATTCCATAAAAGAAAAAGAAAAAAATCAGACTTTTTCTCTGGTATGAAGGGAGGGCCAAAAATTTACACAGATTGTCCAAATCACGGGGTCCTGCACCACTAACCCCCATGAAGAGGAAGGGTTAACTGTTTTCTGTTTTTTGGCTCTGGGAAGTTTCTCTGGCTGTCCAGCAAGCCTCTTCTTCCCTGCCTCCAGGCTTCCCTGCCTTCCTTTAAATCCCAGATAAAATCTCACTCTAAAGGATATTTTTCTCCAGCCCTCTTAATTTTAGCACCTTCCTCCATCAGACGTATACTGGCTATGTGACCCTAGGTAAGCCACTTAACCTCTGTCTGCCTTGGTTTCTTCATCTGTAAAATGGGAATAATAACACCACCTATGTTGTAGGGTTACTGTAAGATGCAAATGAGATATTTGCAAAGGGCGGGGCAGCTAGGTGGCTAGATAAGCAGTCCTGGAGTCTGGAGGACCTGTGTTCAAATTTAGCCTCACACAGCTGACCCTGGGCAAATCACTTAACCCCAATTGCCTTACAAAAATCATCAAAATGGGAAAAGGACCCACATGTACAAAAATATTTATAGCAGCTCTTTTTGTGACGGCCAAGAACTGGAAATTGAGGGGATGCCCATCCATTGGGGAATGGTTGAACAAGTTGTGGTATATGAATGTAATGGAATACTATTGTGCTATAAGGGAATGATGAGGTGGTGGACTTCAGAAAAACCTGGAAAGACTTATATGAACTGATAATGAGTGAAGTGAACAGAACCAGGAGAGCATCACACACAATATACACATTGTACATAACAACAGCAAAATCAATAATTTTGATAAGCTTAGCTCTTCTCAGCAATGTAAGGACCTAAGATAATTCCAAGACACATGATGGAAAAATGCCATCCACATCCAGAGAAAGAAATATGGAGTCTGAATACGGATCAAAGTAAATGTTTTGTTCTCTTTTTTTTTTCTTCTTTTTTGTGTTCCTCCCATTTGTTCTATACAACATGACTAATGTGAAAATATGTTTAATAAGAAGGTATATGTAGACCATATATATCAGATTACACATCATCTTGGGGAGGGAAGGGAGGCAGAGAAAATCTAAAACTTATGGAAGTGAATGTTGAAAACTAAAAATTAATTAATTAAAAAAAACAAAACAAAATAATAAAGTGCCGAGTCCAGTGCTAGAACATATATATGGCATATACACACATATATAATTGATTATTCCCATTCTTTTATGTCAATCATCTCTTCTTATCCTACAGATCTTAGGTTCTGTGATGTAGAGATTCAAGTTGATTTGCTCAGTCCTTAGTATTCTGGCATCATCAGAGGTGGCCCGTGACACTTATATCCAGGAGCAGCTCCCAAGAGTGTGTCTCCAGAGAGATGACATCTTTCTTAGCTCCTTGAGAGGCACAAGCCCTATCCCAAGGGAGCCCAGGGGTGATTACAGGAGGCAAGACTTGGCTCTAAAAATAGTCTGGTCACAAAGGATGACCCCTTCTAGTCCCCATTTGATTTGGACTGTCTCCTTAGCCAGCTGTGTCCTGGGAACTCAGACCATTCCCAAACCTCAAATCACTGGGCTATGGTGGAGATAACCATAAAAGCCTAAAAATGAAGCTGTGCTAAGGCAGCAAGAGCAGGGGGATAGATCCTGCTGGGCAAGGGACCTCACAGCTTGAAAGATTGTGGACACTGAGCTTAGACATTTCTCCCAGAAGCACCCTACACCCATCCCTCTCCTAAACCTAGATGGAAAAAATGAGTAATGGAATTTCAAATCTTTAAAAGCCCTGGAGATCATCCATTTCTTTAGACATTTGCGGAAACTAAGACCCAGAAAGGAAGAGACCTGCCTAAAGTCAAGATATTAGCTACAGGCAGAGGTAGGACAAGAAACACCTCAAACTTCAGATGTACCAAGCCAGCTAATCTGGCTAGTTTAGCAAGTAGTCTTCATTTAATTTCATTTATAGTTCTTCCCTCAGCCTTCTCTTCTCCAAAGAAAACAGTCCTGGGGCCTCAAACCTTCTCTATGGACTTTGCAAATCAGCATCATTCATTAACTCTTGTATCTTCTCCAAGTTTTCCCATGCCAGTTGATTCATGGATTCCCTTCTAAACACGTTCTAAGAGGAAGGCTTTGTTAGCATAATCATAACTCCCATTCCTGTGGTTCTGTCAGGCTTACACCCGCCTGGTGAAGCAGGAAGTGCTGGTGTTATAACTCCCATTATTCACATGGGGGAATGAGAGCTTTTAAGAAGTTGTCACTGGCTCAGGGGTAGCTATATAGGAGTGTCATATCTGGAATTGGAATCTGGATCTCCTGATTCCAGATGCAACTTTCTCGGAGTTCTTCTAGGCACCCTACAATGCCTCTTATGATTCAGTGATAGCAAGAAAGAGAGTCAAAACCCTTCTTTCTTCCAACCTCTGCTGAGACCTTCTCCATCTCACTCCCTCATCCACGAATATCCATATCATAACTTTTGTTAAGTAACTGCTGCCTTCAGACCACTATTGTTGTTCAATTGTGTCTGACTCTTTGTGACTCCATTTGGGGTTTTCTTTGCCGAGATACTGGAGTGGTTGGCCATTTCCTTCTCCAGCTCATTTTACAGATGAGGAAAGTAAGGCAAACAGGGTTAAGCGACTTGTCTAAGGTCACGCAGCTACTAAGTGTCTGAGGCTGAATTTGAACTCAGGTTCATAAGATCACAGAGCCAGAACTGAAAAGGACATCATAGGCCATCTAGTTGAACCCCTCATTTTGTAGTTGAGGACATGGAGGCCCAGGGGAAGTTAAGTGATTTACCCAAGATCTCATAAGTACTAAGTTTGTCCAAGATGAGTTTGTCCAAGCTGCTATGCTTTCCATTGTACTGTCTCAGTTCACTCATGAGTAAATAACAGAACTCAGGACACTGTGATGTGAGCAAAGTCATGATCAGTCTTAAAGTATGGTATAAAGGTGAATTGGCTGCAGTAATGGCTTGTGACCTCATCTAAGTTCTTTTTCCCTTTTCTGTGCTGGAGTCTTGTACATGGAGTAATATTGCCCAAGTTAGTTTTAGTATGTTTTGTAGGACTATCTTGAGGATGACTCCTTATACTTGCTTGCTCAGATAGGTTCTTTTTAACGTTCCTCCTTCCTGTATATCTCCTCTAAGGCCAAAGAGGAAAAAAGGCTCAGATAAGTTCTTTTTAACGTTCCTCCTTCCTGTATATCTCCTCTAAGGCCAAAGAGGAAAAAAGATACCAAATCAACGGTATCAAACTCAATCCCTACACAGGCTGCACACTGATTTATAACACCACAGATTAACATTATCTGTATTCTTTTGTACTTTTAATTTCTTTGTTAAACATTTCCCAATTACATTTTAACCCAGTTCAAGCAAACATGGGAGCTTTACTTCCTGCTTGAAGATGAGCTTGACATCTCTCAATGAAGATATCTTGAACTGGATGTCCTATTGGCATCTTAAGTAGAACACATCCATTACTGAACTCCTTATCATTTTCCCACAAATACCTCCCCTCTTTCAAATTTCCCCATTATTGCTGAGGGTGTCACCATCCCTCAGTGGATATAGCACTGAGCTTGGAGCAGAAAGACTTGCATTCAAATGCAGCCTCAGATATGGACTAACTGTGTGACTCCGGGCAAACGGCACCCCAGCCTGCCTCAGTTTCCTCATTTGTAAAATGGTTATTATAACAGCATCTGTCTGCCAGAGTTACCGTGAGGATAGTAACAGTACTTGTAAAGTACTTACCACTGTGCCTGTCATAGCAAGTGCTATATAAATGTTAGCTATTATTGTATTAACGGCAATGGTCCTAAAACGACATACTCTATTTTTGATCCTGGAAATAAGAGGAAATGAGATTGGAAAAAGATGGAGTGAGGCCACTGAAACTCCTCCAGAAAGTTCAGTTGAGTATCCGCAGATGGATTTCATATAAATGCCTAAATCCAAGAGCTTTGCATGTATCTTCAAAATTGCCTGTAAATTATTAGGTTGCATTGAGACTTTCACATAGAGAATTGCTTTAATAGTTGCAAAGAAACTTTTAAATCATGGTTTTCCTGTTTGAAGACTGTCTTAGACAATAGGAAATGATAGAAGGCTCATTTTATACATAAGATCCTTATTAAGACTCTTCCCTTAAACTACAAATGGTATTATCTATATCCCCTACAAGGCATGAATAAGGTAGAAAGAATAAATAATAGGGGGAAATTGAAACTCTCAAAACTTTTAGAAAAGTTTCAGTTACTATGACTTGATGTTCTTCTTATAGTCATGAAAATTATAAGGTCTACACCAAAAGGCTTGCCTCATACACTTTTACCATGTGAAATAATTGATGGACACCAATGAGATTAGGTTTTGTCAGGCCTTATTAAAGCATGGTTGTTTAGTCATTTTAGCTGTGTTTGACTCTTCATGACCCCATTTGGAGTTTTGAGGTGGTTTGCCATTTCCTTCTCTAGCTCATTTCACAGATAAGGAAACTGAGGCAAACAGGGTTAAGTGACTTGTCCGGAGTCACACAGCAAGTACATATCAAGTGTCTGAGGCTTGATCTGAACCAATTCCTCCTGACTCCAGGGCTGGTGCTCTATCTACTGCACCACCTTGTTGCCCAAATTTAAATTTAATTCAATTTTTTAAAAGGGAATCTATTCTAAACTCTCACACTGAGCAGGAGACCTCTGAGAGTGGGATTACTCAGACTGCGTTTGATTTCCTGTAGTGATGGGGGAGTTCATTACCTTACTAAACAGCTCAATCTGTTGGAGGACTATTCTGATCATTAGAAAGTCCTTTCTGGTGTTGCTTCTAAATCTGCCTCCCCTGATTGAGATCATAGAACTAAGATTTAGATCTAGAAAGGACCTGGAAGCCCATTTAGTTCAACCCCTTCATTTTACAATTGGGGCAATCTAGGACTTGCTCCAAAGTCAGCAGCAGAGTCGGTATTTGAACTCAGACCCTTTGACTCTGCTTCTAATATTCTTTCCACCCCACCATGCTGGCTCTCCCATTGGACCTAGTGCTGTTCTCTAGGACCCCACAAAAGAAGCTGACTTTCTCTTCCCTATGATAGCTCTGCAGACATGGGAAGATTGCTCTTGTCTCTTGCACTCTGCTCATTTTCCAGTCTTCTCCTGAAGACCAGACGAAGTGCTCCCTGAGGACAGAGGGTGGGTCTCTCCAAATCACCCTGCCCTTAGACTGTTCCTTTTTCCTCTAGCCCAGCTCCCTCACTCCATCTTCCCCTACTCTCCTCCTCCAGGGTTGCTGGATCACTGTGGTTAATGGCCTGACAGCTGGAGAGATGATCCAAGCTGGCCCCTGACTCTCTGCAATATCCCCTGGTCTGGGCTGGTTGGCGCCAGCTGTGACCTGCCCCAGGGGAGGAAAAGTTGACAGGCTGGAAAGCTTACTTGTTCCCTGGGCTTGGGGAGCCAAAGCATTAGGGATTGGCTCAGGTAAACACCATCAGAGAGACCCAGGAGCCTTCTCTGGCTGGCCTCATCCCCTGCAACTGCTGCCTGCCCTCCCCCACTCACAGGAGTAGAATTAATTAGAAGTCTCATTCCTGAATTCCTTTGGGGAAGAGTATGGCAGGCCAGGCTTCATTCTGGGACTTCTCTAGGGAGGGCCTTGGCTTTCTCCTAGCTCCTGGGAGTCCTTACCAGCCTCACAGTTCCATTAACTGTTAGATCTGGAAAGAACTTTTGAGTTCATCTAGTCCAAGGTCCTGTTATTATTTTGTTTTACTGCAGAGTAAACTGAGACACAGCAAGGGAGTGACTTGCCCAATGTCCCACAGCTAGGGAGTATTGGAACCGGGATTCGAACCTAGGTTTCCTGAACTCTCAAGGCCAGAGCTTTTCTCCCTCTGTGGTGCTGCCCCTAATCTCATTCCCTCCCCAAACCAGTTTCGACTTTGTGCTGTCCACCTAGCCCTCTTGTCACCATTGCCCTCTGGGGCACCCACAGTTTTGCTTCTTCTGAGTTCATGACTGTCCCTGCTTTGCTGCAAAAGACAGGGCAAATCATAAGTTACATGGGCTCCAGTTCCTGGAACTGTTAAGCTTGGAATCCTGGGAGCTGAGTTTGAATCTTGGTTAGGCAATCACTACCTCTGTGACTTGTCAGATCGCTCAGTTTCCTCACCTCAGTTTCCTGATCCAGAGAATGAGGAAGTTTGAACCAGAGCAGAGTCACTGCTAACAATCTTCCCTTCTGGTTCTAAACTATGATCCTATTTTTGGGCAATTTCCCAAATACAATTCAGTTCCGACTTCTCCCAGTTAAGTCTGAAAATGAATTTACTCTCCTAGAGTGGTTGCTTTGAGTGGTTGTTTGATGATGTGGGGGGTGTGGGGGCAGTGCATATGAGAATGCTTTCTATGTCTACTGAAATAGGAGAAAGTAGGTCAGGGATTAGATAGGGAAACAGAGAAGGCATTGGGAGGGTAGGGCAAGTGTAGGGGGAAAGAGAAAACTAGAAGACAATGGGGAGTTTGTGACTCCTGTGGCTGTGGGCAGAGAGGGCAGGCTGTTCTGACCCCAAAGGGCACTCATAGAAAGCCACTCACAGACTCTCTCGGCCCGGCAGCAGTGTCTGGGGAATTATGAATCTAACTCTTGGTTGGAA
This sequence comes from Potorous gilbertii, assembly GCA_028658325.1. Classification (NCBI taxonomy): domain Eukaryota; kingdom Metazoa; phylum Chordata; class Mammalia; order Diprotodontia; family Potoroidae; genus Potorous; species Potorous gilbertii. Next base: position 172,833,436 of record CM053773.1, read on the forward strand.
GGAAGAAAGGATCATCCTGGAAAGAAGGGTGAGGTGCACTTTGTTTCCTGAGTGGGAAAAAATGGGGCCCTAGGAAGAAAAACCTTTGAAAGTTTGTTATATAAAGGATTAGGAAGGTTCTGCTTGGTCCTGTGGGCAGAGCTAGGGGCAATAGCTTAATGCTGGGTTCTTGTTTCTTGTGATAACCTCCATTTTGAACTAGGATCTATTTTGTTTTTATCTAATTGTTGGTATGGTGTCTCCTCCATTAACCTGTGAGGTCCTAAAGGGCAGGAACTGGCTCTTTGCCTTTCTTTGTATCTATAGTTTTCAGCATGACTATTGGTACATAGTAGGTACTTAATCAATGTTTTTTAAGGGAGTAACTTATTAGATGGAAGTTTCATAGGGAGATTTCAACTGTAAATAAGGAAGACTTTCCTAATAATCAGAGATGTCCAAAGGTGGAATGTGCATCCAGAGAGGATGTGAGTTTATCAGAGACTGGATGACTCTTAGGGATATTGAAAAGGGAATTTTCTCCTCAGGTATAAGTGGACAGCTGATCTCTAAGATCTTTTCAGACTCCCTGAGTCTAGGTTTTCTGCAAGGGGAAGCCTCCAACTTGAAAACAAACACAGATATCAATAGTTGCACAACTCTCCAAGCTGAAGGAAAGGCTCCAACAATAATTAAAGCATGCTGGGAATCCTCTGCCTCTCCTGTACTCTGTCCTCTCCCATCCCAAAGAAAAGCCGAGAGCCAATCTGGAAGAGAGATGTCGTTATTCAACACAACTTAGTGTGCCCCAGGTAGGGTGTCCCATAGAAAGGTCATCCCCCAGGTGACTCTGTAGTACATATCTTTGTTACTTGAGAAAGAGGCTGTGTGATTTAGGGAAAGAGCCTGGGATTTGGAATTAGAGAATTAGGGGACTGCAGATTTAGAGCTGGATCTTAGAGGCCATTGGTTGCAACCTTTGCATTTTACAGATGAAGAAAAAGAGGCACAGAGATAAGTAACTTGCCCAGGGGCATACAGCAAGGACCTGGGTTCAAATCTTGGGTCTGACATTTATGTAATTGGGGCTTTGAACTTTACATAAATCACCTAATGTGTAGGCACCCTGCTTCTGGGAGAAGTCATCTTTCTCCTCCCCGCCAGCTTCCCACTTAATAGTATTTTATTTTTTCCCATTACATGTAAAGATAGTTTTCAACATTCACTTTTATAAGATTTTGAGTTCCAAATTTTATTCTTCTTCCCTAAGATGTCATGCAATCTGATATTGGCTATACATATACAATCCTATTAGACATATTTCCACATTAGTCATGTTGTGAAGAAAGAATCAGAACAAAAGGGAAAATGCATGAGAAAGAAAAATAGTATGCATTCAGATTCCATAGTTCTTTCTTTGGATGTGAATAGCATTTACCATTGTGAGTCTTTTGGAATTGTCTTAACTCATTGCATTGCTGAGAAGAGCTAGGTCTATCAAAGGTGATTATTGCACAGCGTTGCTATTACTGTGTACAGTGTTCTCTTGGTTCTGCTTATTCCACTCAGCATCAGTTCATGGAAGTCTTTCTAGATTTTTCCGAAATCCTGGTGCTCATCATTTCTTACAGCACAACAGTATTCCATTACATTCATATACCACAACTTGTTCAGTCATTCCCCAATGATGGACATCCCCTCAGTTAGGAGAAGATATTTTACATTCAACCATAAGATGGATGAGATTGGTCCCCCTCAATTGGTTGTACAGCCAGAACAGCCTTCATCTTTAAAACTGCCAGACTGGGACAGTCTCCTTCTCTTTCCTCTTCATTCACTCTTTTCCTGCCCTATTTTCAGAGAGAGTGAAGGTACATCCTCAGCATGCTTGCCATGAATAAAACTGGGGAGAAGGAAGGACGGCTACCTTTTTTCCTCTCATTTTAGGTCCTAGGGACCCAAGAAATGGACCTGAGCTATTTATTTTGTTTCATTTGTCCTTCTTGGTTTCAGGTGCAGGAGGCAGAATTCCCACTGGACATAGGACCAAGTAATGGTGACCTTGGAGGCAGAATTACTGGTCAGATGTGCAGCCAGTCAACCCAACAGGGTAGCTCTGAGAAACCAGGGTACCTGGGACTTAAACCCAAGTGGGGCTTTGGACTCCTGTGCTATATAGGAACTGAGTTAAGCTGCGACTCTAATCCCCCTCTGTTCTCCAGAGAATGAGGTAGTAGATGGGGTAGGGATTATGCCCCATGTTTTAGGAGTATGGTGGTATATTTGGTTATTAAACATTTGAAAGAAATATTCTTTGTTAAAGCTAATCTTATTGTCAAGTGGTTAAAAGGAACTGGGGTTCATAGAATTCCTCCTACAAATAGAGGAATATTATCAATGGGGGCTAGGCAGAGAACCTAGTCACCCCAATCCCCCTTAATGGTACCAGAGAACCCTGGGAGAGGAGTGAACTGTAACACATCAGACCTTCAGGCAATGGGAGCCTGGGTAACCACAGCTACATTTCTGTAACATATCTCCCATCCATATGACAGGAGGGATAGTCCTGTACTACATATTACATAGCTGTGTACTTTAAGGGAGACATGACTCCCTTAATGCTGAATATACCTGGCATAAGGGATTTATTTTAGTTGTTTCTAGACAAATCTGTCAAGAGAGACACACGAAGAGAGGAGCTATATAGAGCTGGTGGAGATGGAGAGCCTTTGGAATGATGGACATGCACGGGAAGCCGGACACATCATGTTCTTGATCTTGTTTGAAAATGAACTTCCTCTGGGTAAGACTGTATCCCTTCTCCTTAGTTGAGTTAAGGTCCCATATCACTTCCAGCTGAAGTTTATGTACTACTTGTTCCATTCTAATCTGTATAACTTCTCCAATTTCTGTTTGCTGTTTAGCTTGGATAAATGGGTTTACTTGTTATTCACTATTGGTGATGGTCTTTTACACCATCTGGTTAGAAGGGATTAAGTTAATGAATATAAACCAAGGGCCAGGGATGTCCTGAGTCAGCTGGAACCTTCCTCTTGGATTGTCAAATGTTCCAGGTGAGCATTTTCATCTCAGAAATTGACAAGCTACAGATGGGGCTTAATTTATTGTTTTGTTGATTATCTAGAAAGATTTAACAAAGTGATGGAGATTAAACTTGAAAGTGTATAATATGCACATTTTCCCCCCTCTGGAGGGCTATTTGTTAAACATTTCCTAACCTACCACTGCTAAGGGCTCTCTTAAGAGTAATTAGGGTTTTTTTTCTAATCCCTAGATGACCAATATTTCAGAATATAATTCTAGCCCCAACCCCCACTTGGAAATTGGAGGAGACATTGCCCATCTTTGACTGTTCTGGTACTTGTCTGACCTTCCCACCCCGACCCCGTCAACTTCTGTACAAGCACTTGGGGTAACAAATACATATTGAGAAAATAGCTTTTATTTCACTAGCACAGAAAATACAAAAATTGCAAAGGGCGCACAAGAGCCTATTAATAGATACACTATGTTTCTCTTCTATAAATAGGAGGCACTCACAGTAGCCCATAAGCTCCCCTTTGAAGGGAATTGAATTCAGGGTTGTCAGTGAAGCAGTACTATGATCCAGTCTCATACTCGCAAACTGTAGTTTGCCTCCAGAGGGCAAACACCATTCTGGGCTGCTGGCCAGACAACCCCTTTCCCATCAGTCTTGCACTATCTAAATAATTCAAGTTAATATCAGGGCCCACGGCCCCACCAAGGACAGGAAAAAGGGAAACAATGGTACATTGACCTGGGGTGGCCTTTAAACCACTTCCTCTTTGCTCCTAAGGGGGTCTTGAGTTTTAGGGTCTTGTGTTTATCAAATTACATCTCCCCTCTCCTTCTCTGCCCTCTCACTGAATTTGAAGACCTTTTTGTCTATTCCCTGACCACTGCTGGTTTTCCAGAGAACTTACCTTTTCAGTTTGTCCATGAACAGCCCCAGATCATAAAATCAAAGAATAAAGAAAAAGAAGAATATTGGATCAAAGAGCTAGAAGCCAGAAGAGAACTCCTCAGGACATCCAGTTTAACTTCTTCATTTTGTAAGCAAAGAAAGGAATACAGAGGGAAGGTAAGTGATCTGCCCAAGGTTACAAAGCTATAGTGAGAGGTGGAATGGGAACCCAGGCCCTCTGATTTCAGAGCTAGTGCTCTTTCTGCTGTGTTAGGCTTCTCTTCTGGCATCATTTGAAGAGATCATTTTCATTTCTGGGGCTGGTAACTAGAGTGTCATAAGCCAGAATCCCACCAAGCCCCTCCCCTCTCCAACCTCACTTGGGTGGTACTAATATACCCTTAGATGTCCCAAAAGCTGTATGAGAGAAACAGGGGCCAATCTGGTCTCATTTAAAAGAAACTATCCTTGTTGAAGGAGGGAAAGAGGAGGCAGCCATGTTATGAGAGAAAAGCTGATAGATATCAGCGTGTTATCTTCATGTCTATAGCACCTTAAAATTAACAAACTACTAACAACCTTTTCAGGTAAGTAGTACACATATTATCTCCATTTTGCAGATGATGAAACTGGCATCCATCCCGAGAAGGGTGGCCACATTGAAGAAGGGTCTTGAGATCATTTCATTTAAGAAGAGGTTGCAGAAAGTAGGAGAAGATAAGTCTCAGGTAGAGGAATTTAAGGTTGCCTTCAAGATTTTGAAGGGTTGTTGGGCTGGAAGAGTGATTACTTTTGTTTTTCTTGGACAGAATGAGGAAAAAGTGGTAAAAATTGCAAAGAGGCAGATTTCATCTTGAGGCTTGGAGAAGTTTCCTAATAATTAGGACTTTCCAAGATGGATGGGATACCTCCGGAAGTAGTAGGTTCCCAGTCCCTAGAGGGTTCTTCAAGTAAATGCTGGTTAACTAATACTTTATTAAGTATTGCAAGAGAGGATTCTTTTTTCAGAAGTGGATTTGCACTCTGAGATTCTGGCTAAGTGACTTACCCAAGGTCACGGAGTTAATAGTGAGCAGTTCTCTGACTCTAAAGTTAGTGCTGAGTCTACTGCATCATACTGTCTTCCCAACAGATCTTTTCTATTGTCATCATTCAGTTTTGTCCAACTCTGTGACCCCATTTGGGGTTTTCTTGGCCAGGATACTGGAGCGGTTTGCCATTTCCTCCTCCAGCTCATTTTCTAGATGAGGAAACTGAGGCAAACAGGGTGAAGTGACTTGCCCAGGGTCACACAGCTAGTAAGTATCTGAGGCTGGATTTGAACTCAAGTCTTTCTGATTCCACATCCAGTGTTCTATTTACTGCACCAATGAGCTACCTGTAAGTGTAATTTGGGGGCAGCTAGGTGGAACAGTGGGTAGAATGCCAGGCCTGGAAGCAGGAGGACCCAAGTTCAAATGGGACTTAAGACACTTACTAGCTGTGTGACCCAGGGCAAGTCACTTAACCCTGTTTGCCTCAGTTTCCTCATCTAGAAAATGAGCTGGAGGAGGAAATGGCAAAACATTCTGGTATCGTTGCCAAGAAAAACCCCAACTAAGATCATGAAGAATGACCAAAAAAAAATTTTTTTAAAGCCATATTTCATCTAAGAAAAAGAAGCAGAGGTGGTCCTGGAGAATTAATATGGTGTGGTTGCCATAACCATAGTTATCCTTATTAGCACTAGCAAAAAGCGTTTTGCAAATCCTAAACAATAGTATAAATGTGAATTATACTTATTCCCACCACTGTCATCTCCAGCCCCATCCCTGTCAGGGACTGATGAGAGTCCGGAGGTCAGTCTGTGGTGAGGGAACTTCCCCAGGGTGATAGTCTCACATGATGGAGACTAAATCTGCCTCTTTGCAATTTCTACCACTTGTTCCTTATTTCACCCTCTGGGCCAAAGAACAAGTCTAATCAGTCTTCTGGCACAACAACCCTTCAAATATTTGAAGGCAACTATAATCCCGTCATCTAAAGCTTCTTTTCTCCAGGGTAAACAGATCTACTTTCTGCAATTTCTATTAGCACTGCGCTCTAACCACTTAACTAACTGAGCAGGTAACAGAAAGTGTACCAACTCACAGCGCAGCTCTCTGCGTTACAGGTTTATGTAGTGGGTAGAAATCCTCAAGGGTCTGGGGTCAGGGGAGCCTAGAGACTCCCAAAGCATTCCTGAGTGCTTTGTCACAGATATCTGGAGGGGAGGGACCTCAGGGCTGGCCCCTCCTTTCACCCTCTGCCTGTCCTTTCTTCCCATGGCTAACTGGGGAGGGGAAGGAATGAAGCTGGGCAAGACAATGATTGGTCCTTTGGCTGAATTGTCTGCAAAAGTCACTGCAGTCTGTGAAACTCCCGCCACTCCCCAGGTGCTGATTAAGCCCAAGTAGAGGATTCTGTGCCAACCAGGGGCCTTCCCAGAGATCTGTTCCCTCTGCCCACCTGGCTCTTCCCCAAAGCACAGGTGGTTCCCTCAGAGGGAGCAAACAGGCCCTACTTAGGGCAGGTGCCCAATTCCAGGGTTAGACAGATGGGAGAATCGGCACATGGAAAGCATGTGTTATCTTGGGAATGCCTCCAACTCCACTTCCTCGGAAATGAAAGACAGATTCAGTTTGTGGCTCTGACAAAGGGTTTCCATGAATTTTTTCATTTCCGAAACTGAAGGAGTTACCTTTCCCTCTCCTCTATGTGCTACATATGTGAGCCTTTTGTTTATACACATTCCATAAAATGATACAATTTACTATATCTACACAAATCATACTACTCATGTTAAACACACTATTGATATACACATCATAAATGTAGCACATGTTACACTCCACATACCATGTGTACCATACACACACTCTCTCTACATATATACACTATATACAAATAAGATATTGTATGCATGCACAACTCCACACACACACAAATATGCCACAAATGCCTCAAATACACACACATAAACAAAACATATTGAATATACATGCCATACCATACACATGCATTAAACATATACACACTATGTATAAATGTTCCACATGTATAGACACTTTTGTTGTTGAGTCATTTCAGTAGTGTCCTACTCTCCATGACCCCGTTTGGATTTTTCTTAATGAAGAAACTGAGGCAAACAGGGTTAGGTGACTTGCCTAGGGTCACATAGCTAGCAAGCCTCTGAGGCCCAATTTGAACTCAGATCTTCCTGATCCCAAGGCAGGTGGTCTGTCTACTGTTTTATGAATCATAATTCTTCAAGATCCCATATGTAAAAAAGGATATAGCGCTACACAAAAACCAGCGACAAGACAAATCAGTAAGCATTAACAGGTGCCTACTGAGAGAGTTAGGTAGTGAAGTTGGTAGAGTACTAGGCAAGTGAATTAACCCTGATTGCTTCAGTTTCTTTGCCAAGAAAACCCAAATGGAGTCACACAGAATGTTTGCCCTGGTTTCCTAATCTGCAGAATGAGCTAGAGAAGCAAACCATTCCAATATCTTTGCCAAGAAAACCCCTAAGAGCATCGTGGAGAATTGGATATGACCGAAATGACGGAACAGTAACAACAGATCATCTATGTTCCAGGCATTGTACTAAGTTCTGGAGACACAAAGAAAGGCAAAGGACAGTTCTTGTCCTCAAGAAGCTTGCTGTCTAAACGGGGAAACAACATGCAAACAACAATGTCCAGCTGAGAGATACACAACATAGAATGGAGAATGCACTAGCCTGAGGAGAGAGTAGTAGGAAAGGCCTCTTGTACAAGGAAGGATTTTAACAACTGCATGAAGCAATGACAGCCATTCCACAATTAGAACAATCTGCCTCAAAAGGGATTAAGTTGTCCATCTTTGGAGGCTCCGCTGCTCTTAGTTAAAGAGCACGGAGGAGTCCATTTATGCTTCTCACAGATTCACAGCATCTCAAACTTAGAAAGAAGCTCAGGGTGCACCCAGCCCAACTCAAATCTGAGTTTCCTCTATAAATTTCCTCTAAATTTCCTCTATAAAATCACTCACAAGTAGTTATTTTTCTTGGAAACCTCCAGAAAAAGGGAACCCATTGCCTTGGGAGCTCATCCCACTGTTGAGGACCTCTCTGCAACATGCCTAAATTTGACTGGACTGGGTCACTAGTGGAATAGAGTGCCAGGTCTGAAGCCAAGAAGACCCATCTTCCTGAGTTCAAATATGACCTCAGACACTTATTTGGCCATGTGACCCTGGGTAAGTTACTTAACCTTGTTTGCCTCAGTTTCCTCATCTGTAAAATAAGCTGGAGAAAGAAATAATAAACCACTTCAGTATCTTTGCAAAGAAAACCCCAAATGGGATCAAGAAGAGTCAGATACAACTAAAAAGACTGAGCAATAACAAATCTGACTTGACAGTTTTCATCTTTTGTTTATAGTTCTGGGGCCAAGGATGTTGCTGCTGAGGCTTCTAAGGCAGCTAGTTATTGAGGATAGAGTAGTAGGCCTGGTGAGTTCAAATTCCACCTCAAATACTTATTACTTGTGTGACCCTAGGAAATCACTTAATTTCTGCCTATATCAGTTTTTTTCTTCCACTGTAAAACTAGGGTCAGTATAGTATCTATCTCCCAGGACTATTGGGACAGTCCAATGAGATAATATTTGTAAAAGTGCTTAGCATAGTGCCTGGCATTTTTTTTTCTCTATTCCTTCCAATAAAAAGAAGCATAATGCCTTAAGGTTTGCAAAGCATTTTACACATATTTTCTCATTTTATTTTCAAAACAAGTATCGGACATAGGTGCTTTATTAACCCCATTTTATAGTTGAAAAAACTGAAGCAGGCAGAAGTTAAATGACTTGTCCAGGGTCCCACAGCCAGTAAATATCTGAGACTGGGTGGAAATCACAACTTCCTGATTCCAGATCCAGAGCCTTTATTTTGACACCAAGACTGATCTGTCTTCCATGTGAGATCCCTTCAAACACTCTAAGACATATTGTGGCACCTATTAAATTTTCTCTTGTCTAGGCTAACTAACCCCTCTTATGGCATGAACTCAAAAGCCCTGCACTTTCCTGATTGTCCTCTATATGCTTCACAGGTTGTCAAAGTTCCTTTTAAAACATGGTGACTAGAACTGAACACTGCTCATGATGCAGAGCACAGGGGATCTACCACTTCCCTATTGCAGTGGACTCTGCCTCTCATTGAAGCCTATGGTTGAATTTATTTTATTGCCTGCTCTACCACACTGTAGACTCATCCTGAGTTTACGATTCACTAAAATTTCCAGATATTTTCCAGGTGAACTGCTATCTAGATATCTCTCTCCCATGGATTTATGAAGTTATACTCTATCTTGCAGATAGGATTGGGCCCTTCAAGTTCTGGGATTACATGAGTAAATTAATAAATTAGAGATCTATTTACCTTTCTATTTAAGCACAATGTTTTGCATACATTAAAGCTATTTTCATACCCAGGAGGGTTTGATGATCCTTTGAAGGACAACCCTGTGATGCTGTATACTACATATGTGAGGGAAATGTGACTTCTTATTACCTGAGAGAGACAGAGACAGAGAGACAGAAAGAGAGGAAGAGAGAAGGAGGGAGGGAGGGGGAAAGAGAGAGAGAGAGAGAGGTGGGGGGGAGCGAGAAGGAACAGAAGGCACCTATAATCATAGACATATAGGAGAAGCCAAATGTCGCTTGAGTCCCAGGAGCTGCGCTCTCCAGTGATTTCTAAGATTGGATTACTAAAAGTAAGATCATTGTCTCCTCTTCAATTTCTTCTCACTTCTAGATTGAAGAGCCCTTTACTCTGGTATACTCTATTGCCCTCTAAACTAATCTTTATGAGTTCCCTATTATATCCATGATTGTCTTTTGTGTTTTAGGCATAAGGTAGGGAAAGGAGGTTAAGTTGACTGAGGTTTAGCTAATTGCTACCCTTCAAGTCTGGGTCAGAACTCCTTCCCCTTTGAAGGGTCCAAGGAAAGTGACTTTTATCTTGATTCAAAAAAATCATCTCCCTAGATTGCAAGCATCCAGTACGAAACAGATATAATTCCAAACTCCATCTGAAAATACTGAGAGAGCGATTGCCCAGCCACAACCATATTCCTAATCCTAACAAAGGTGGAATTCCAATCTCCCCAAGCATTTAATGGGATATTCTGAATCTATTAATACCTATTACATGATGGCTCTTCAGTCCTGTGTCACATGGTGGTGGCAATGTTATACTAGTCATGTAGCATAATGAAAAAAGCACAGGCTAGGAAGTGGGAGATCTAGGTTCCAGTGAGGGATGTGTTGGTAAGTAACAACTAGCTCTTAAAAAAAAAAAAGAGTACCTACAACACATTTTATTGTATAATCTACATTATTAACATTTTTCTGCATTACTCTCTTGTCCAGACCAGCAGTTGGCAATTATGGCACATCCATATGTTTCTCCATAGCCCCCACCTAAGAATAGTTTTTACATTTTACATTTATATTTTTAAATGAAAAAAATTATTTTTCAAAAAATTGCTAAAATATTTTTTTACATTTTTTAATTAAAAAAAACTTGTATTAAAAATGTAAAGGCTTTTCTTAGCTTCCCACAAAAACAGGTGGTGGCTGGATTTGGCCCTCATGCAATCAACAAAACAATAAATCATGCCCTGATTTGTAGCTTTGTCTACTTCCAATGTAATTTAATAATCTGCTCTGAGAACTAATTCCATTTGGCTCCAGCACACCTCTGGTTCTAGTCTCAACTCTACTATTAAAATGTATTTGTATCCCTGGCACTTAGCATAGTGTCTCACACGTGGTAAGTGTTTAATAAATACTTGCTGATCAATTGTTTAACTTGCTCTGTGACTTTAGCCAAATCACCTTCCTCAAGTCAATTTCCCCATCTATAAAGTCCAAGAGATTGGATGATGTTTCTGTCATCCCTTCCAAGGATTCCACTCTATGATTCTAAAGCCCAGGAATAAATTAATATGCATTTGAAGTTTTGGTCTTTCATTTCATAGAAAGGGCCCATCTAGCATCAGTCACATACAGAGCCCTGAAATAGAAGTACAGAATGTAATTTATGCTAACAAATGGCTTGTTGTGGAAAGACAAAGAGAATTCTGATTCATTAATTTATTAGTCTTGAGCTGGTATCCCATCTTTAGTCATTACACAGATATATAAACACACACACGAACACACACCTGTCATCCAGTCCTAACCTAACATCCTCTGAGTAGGCTAGCTTCAAATTCATGAATTATGTTTCTGTTGAGTTCAAAAAAGCCCTGAGGTTAATTGTTTGTTTGTTTAAGTAAAGAGTTCTACCAGGTGATCAAAGCTGCTAACACTTAAGAGGATGTTTGTTCAGCCTGAAGCCTTAGCAATGAAAATAATAAAATTATACCCACCGACTCTGCCAGCTGTATAGAAGCGTCCTTCAGGGCTGCCCTGGCCCCTACAGTAGGGGAGAAAATCCTTTCTACCACAGTGCTAGGGACTGATTAGGGAGCTTCATTTTAAAAGGGTTTTTGTTTGTTTTGTTTTAGAGAAAACACTGGTGAACTTCAAGAAAGAAAGCACTAATGAAATCTTTGAGGTTGGTGAGGTTTCAGGTAGGGAGGGCTTTCACATGAAGTGGTCACTTACTCTGCCTTTACACAAGGTTGGCCTTGGTTATGGGGAAATTGAATAACTCCAATGGATAGATAGTCATATTTCTTTAAAATTAGGTTGAGAGGCTTTAGTTGTTTTTCCCCCTTTACCATTCTTTATTGACCTTTTTTCAGGGGGTGGAGTGGCAAGAGGGTATCTATAATTCATGAGATTATTGGCATAGAGAATTCCAGTGTGGAAACTCCCTCCAATGTTTCGAAGGAGGCAACTTGGTTCTACTTTACAGTCTTAGCCAATTGCCTGGGGCTAAACCCAAAACTAGCACTTTGGGTGCCCAGGGCAAGTAGCATCAAAATGCATGCTCAAATCAGTTTTAAAATTTGTGATGTGAAAATAATATGAGAAAAACTTAAGACAAATTCACAAATTCAGTTGAGCCAGGAAAGGGAATTAATTATAATTGTGATCCAGGTGCTTCCTATTTGAACTAATTATTTTTGCTAATTAGATGTGTCATAAGAGAATTTTAGAATTGCTTCCATTTGTCTGAGACAGAAAGTAATATCTCTAACTGGAAGAGTTATCTCTGAGGCATCTCCCTTTAGCTTGGTGCTATCTGGTCAGTTCCTATTTTCGCTATTTGCAAAATGTCAACTTGAGATAATAATTTTAGCTCCTGTGTTGCTGATCAGTTTATTATTTTATATGATATTATTATATTTATATATTTTATTTTATATAAATAATTTTAAATTTTATATAATATTATATAATATTTAATACATTATATAGAATTTATATATAATATATTTATATTATATTATCTTATATTATATTATTATATAAAGCTTTCCTTCTGCTATTGGATGTTTGCTGTGCAAATCCTTCTTTCCCCTTCGTCCTCTGTAAAAATTCCAATTGTATCTACCTTGACTTGTCTTATATAAGATTTTTGAAAATGCTTCTCATGGCCAATTGATTTTGTTAACCACAGGACTGTGCTCTTGAGTATATAATAAACTAGTTATTAAAATGTCTCTTTGGATGGATACGTATGAGTATTAGCAGCACCTATCTATGAATCCCTGAAAGTATTTGTGTATCAAGTGTTAAGCTCTGTTGTTTCCAAACACTCCAGTCTATCTGCCATCTAGCCACTACACTGATCAGTTGCACACACTGAAATTTCACTTTACAATGGTGATGTCATTTTAGTCCTCTTTGAAGACGAAGGACAACAACAAACACTGATTTTCCTAAAGTATAGGTCAGATTGCATCACTCTCCCATCAACAGTCAATAAATTCCTGCGGCTCTCTATTGCCTCAGCATCAAATACACAAAGCTCTGTTTGGCATTCAAAGCCCTTTATAATCTGGTTCTCTCCTACCCTTCCAATCTTCTTACTTACACCTTACTCCCTGATAATTGACACTGGTCTCCTGACCATTTCATGAACAAGACCCTACACCACTTTGGGCATTCTCTCTGGCTTTCTCCCATTCCTAGAACATGGTCCTTTCTCCTCTGGGTCTGCTATCCTGCCTGACTTCTTTCAAGACTCAACTAAAATCTCCCCTTCTTTAGGAAGCCTTCCCCAATCTGTCTTTATTCTAACACCTTCCCTTGGTAAAATTCCTTCCTATTTATCTCATATGTAGCTAGCTTTGCATGTGTGTGTTTGCCTGTTGCTTCCCCCATTCAGTTGTAAGCTCCTAGGGGCAGGGACTTTTTGCCTCCTTTTGTTCCTGCAGCACCTAGCACAATGTAAGTTCCTCCTCTGCCTCAACAACTGACTTCCCTGGCTTCCTTTAAGTACCAACTAATATCCTGCCTCCTACGGGAAGCCTTCCTCTTAATTCTAGTATCTTCTCTCGGTTAATTATTTCCTATTTATCCTGTTTATAGCTTCCTGGTATATATTAATTTGGATATTGTTTTCCCCATTAGATTATAAGCTCCTTGAGGACAGAAAATCTTTTGCTTCCTTTGTATCCCCAGTGCTTAGCAGAATGCCTGTCACATATTAAGTGTTTAATAATGTTGATTGATTTGTTGGATGAATAACTGTGCTAAATATTTGTACCCTAAAATTTTAATTTGTCCTGAGGCAAAATTCCAGATACCTTGCCTTAGTTATAGCTACGCCTGGAACAGTGAGAAGTCAGGTGACTTGCCTAGGGTCAAATAGCAAATATGGTTCACCAGAAGCACTTGACATCCCAGGATTCTTGACTCCAAGGCCAGCCTCCTGTTCAGTGCCCTAATTAATATGGTATTGTATTATATATACTATAAAATATTATTATATTATAATTAGTATTTAATACTAATAACATAAATAATAACATAAAATAAAATAAAAAACATAACATAAAATAAAATAAAAAACAGCTACCTCCACTAGTCTTCCTTTAGTATTTCATTATGACATCAATCCTGTACTCTCCCACTCCTTTCTGCTGTAGGCTGATGAACAAAACCTAGCTGAATTACCTCCATCCTGCTTAGGCTGAATACACAAAAACCTGGAGGTGGGGTGGGGAAAAAGAGGTTTTACACAGGAGTACGAAGAAACAGATTCAAATCCCAGCTCTGTCTGCCACTTATTACCAGTGTAATTTTGGGAAAATCACCTACCCTGTCTAGGCTACAGTTTTCTCATCTATCAAAGGAAGGGCTTGTTCCAGATGATTTCTCAGGTCCCTTCCTGTTCTAAACCAGTTACACTACTCTAGCTAAGAACTAGGTATACAAAGAAAGGCAAAAACAGTTCCTGTTCTCAAGGAGGGCATTCTAATGAACTACCTTCTAATGCAGGAAACCATATATACATTACTAGGCACACATAAGATATATACAGAGTAGATGGAAGGTAATCTCATGTAGAAGAAGCAAGGGAAGACCCGAAAAGGCCTCCTGAAGAAAGTAGGATTTGATTTGAATTGTGAAGGAAGTCAGGAAAGCTAACAAGCAAATGTGAGAAAGGTGAACATTCTAAGTATTTGTTCAGTTGTATCTGACTCTTTGTGACCCCATTTGGGGTTTTCTAGGCAAAGATACTGGAGTGGTTTGCCATTTCCTTCTCCAGCTCATTTTACAGATGAGGAAACTGAAGTAAACAGGATTAAGTGATTTGCCCAGGGTCACACAGCTAGTAAGTCTCTCAGGCTGGATTTGAACTCAGGTCTTCATGACTCCAGTCCTAGCCATTCCAGGCACAGCCAGTGCAAAAAAATAGAGACTGGAGGCACAGGACTGGTGTTTTGTGAGAGGAATAGCAAAGGGGCCAGTGAAAATAGAGGAAATTAATAGAGGAAAGTAAGAAGACTGGAAAGTAAGAAGGGGACAAATTGTGAAGAGCTTTAAATGCCAAAGAGAGGACTGACTTTATATTTGATCCTAGAAGGAATAGGGAGCCAGTGGAGTTTACTGAGGTGGGAGGGTGGGGAAAGTGCCATAGTTAAACCTGAGATTTAGGAAAATTGCTTCTTTTGCAGCTGTCCGGGGACAGATTGAGTAGGGGAGAGACTTGAGATAATCAGGTTATGGAAGTAGTTCATGTAAGAAATAATGTAAGTCTGAAAGTCATAGCCTTTATATCTCAGTGATTCTGAACTTCTGTGAGTCATCACCCAAATTCCATTCATCCCCCATGCCCCCATCACCTGATTCCCATCCCTTTTAACTCTCCTACTCCAAACTCCCAAGCAAACTGCCTCTTGCCCTGTGCCCTCTGAAACTTCGATCTTTTCTTTTCTCATTCCTTCCAACATTTGGTAATCAACAAGAGTTGATTCTTTGATGATACCTCAGCCTCCTTGGCCACTCTTTCCAGTATTGGCTATACCTTCCCTCATTCCCCTCAGTTCACTGGTTGAGACAAGGGAGTTGGGATATTCCTCTCTCCTCATTACTTCCAGGTTCTCTCCTTACCTCCATCACTCAGTAACTTCTCCTTTGAGGTTCATAAAATCCACATCATCCACCCAATAAAAATCCTGGTAGTGGTTGTCTATGGACTGCTAGTACACTCTCCTCCCTTTCCCAACAAGTTCAGTACTTGACTCACAATTTTTCTCTCCTTCTCAACTTCTGCCCTCACTCTAGGGGACTTCATATATATTGACTCTCCCTCAAATCCTTAATGGTTCAGTTCTTCAACCTGCTTACTTCCTATGACTTACTTCTCCATCATGGGATCATCCTGAAGTTTAAATGTGTTAACATATGTAAAGTGTTTTATAAATCTTAAAATGCTATGTAAATGTCCACTATTACCATAATTCTCTATGTTTAACTAGTACTTTCAGATTTCCATATCCATTTTTTCATCTGATCCTCATTTGGTCCTATATTGTTGCTATCTAAGGGTCCTGGGAATCCCAGAATGCAAAGATCCAGAGCATGGGTCTGCCTTGAAAGAATTCAACCACTCAAGCCTTCTTTCAGTCCAAGTATCAAATTTATTATGACACTCGTTGAGGTGGGTGAGATTCCTAGTGAGTAACACCAATACAAGTGGGCCAGATTTTAAGAATCTGTGCATTTGAAGTAAGATTGATATTTTTACACAGAAGGACTGTGGGAATATCTGGATGAAATAAAGAAATGGCAAGTAGGCTGGGGTGGGCCAGGTATAGACTGAAAGGACCACAATGAAAGGGCAGTTAAAAGAATTGTACTGGGAAGGTCTGATGCCTCAGGTGTATGCCAGAGACTTGTTTGCTGAAATTTGTGGGAAAATTCAAGGACCCATATTTAGGAGTCCCGTTGCTCCATCAACCCCATCAATACCATGGAGTCAGACACAGTGAAGGGAGATGGAAAAAAGGAAAGGGTTGGTGGGAGAAAACTGCAGAGAGTTTAGGTCAATATAAGGAAAGCCTTCCAAATGATAGGTGTTCAAAGGTGAAATGAGCTTCCTTGTTGAATCAGACAGTCAATAAACATTTATTAAGTGCCTACTTTGTGCCTGGCATAGGGGATATGAAGAAAAGCAAAGGACTGTTTCTGTTCTTAAGGATCTCACAGATGGAGGTGGAGGAGACAACATGCAAACAACTATATGCAAACAAGATATATACAGGCTAAGTTGAAGGTAATCAACAGAGGGAAGGCACCACCATTAAGGAGGACAGGGAAAGGCTACATGCAGAAGGAGGGGTTTTAGCTGAGACCTGAATGTAGCAAGGGAAGCCAGTAGGTCGAGATGAAGAAGGAGAATATTAGAGCTATGGAAGACAACTGGTGAAAATTGATGGAATGGGAACATGGAATGTCATGAGCGAGGAAGAGCAAGGAGGATGGTGTCGTTAGATCCCAGAGTATTGGGGGAAGTGTAAGATGTAAGCAGCCTGGAAAGGTAGGAAGAGGCCCAGTTATGAAGGGCTTAAATCCTCTGGGAGGGTTTAAGCATTGTCTAGGGTGTTGTAAAGGGATTTCTAATCAGTTACCGATTGGATTAAATGCCCCTTGAAGTCCCTAGTTCTGAGGACAGGAGTTATAATTACCATTTTACTAAGCCTAGAGAAGAAAATTTATGTGCCCAACAATGTAACTCCATCATGGTACCAACAGGCAAACCAAGATCAAGATAGAGAATTAAAAACAGGTCTCTTGACTCCCAACCAAGGTCCCTTCACCCAAGGTTGAACCGAATCACTTTTCTTCCTTTCGTGCAAAAGCCACCTTGGAGATAACTTTTGGGCCTGAAGGCCTTTGGCTAGGGCTTTGAGAAGGTTCCACCAAATCTGAGCAAATCTGGGCAGACAAGACTCACCTGATCTCACCCAACACCACACCCAACATTCCCGCCCAAGGTTCAGGCACCAGCAAATGTTGTAGTTGCCAAACACTTTCCTCACAGAGGCCCTCCAAGCACCATGACCCTAGATGGAGTTTCCAGGCCAGAGCTCTCTACTTGAGGTCTCAACTTCATGGGCATTCAGGGCTTCCAAGGAGAGAACAGCTCAATGTCCTGAGCCCATTGTGAGAGAAATCAAGAGAAAGATGGGGCCTTCGGTTGTGGCTTTGCTTCTGACTCATTCTCTTACCTTGGGCGAGTCACTTTTCCACCTAGAGTCTTGAATTTCTCATCTGTAAAATAGGGTAGACCTCTACCCTGATTAGAATCATAGAATATCTAGGTTGGAGACCTCTTTAGTATGTAGAACTTCATCATTAATGGGGAACTTAAATTAGAAAATGTTGGAACTTAAAATGTCTGAACAGGGATTGGAGAAATGATCTTAAGACAGAATTTTGCAGAACTGGAATGAACTTCAGAGGTCATCTAATCTAAGCCCTCATTCTACAGATAAAGAAACTGAGATCTAGAACCCAGAAGGGACTTGCTCAAAATTACATGACTAATAGTTTGGAGGCAACAGGACCCAGGGTTTCTAACCCTATCGTTATTTCCACTCCCCCACACAAACCTAGTCTTCCTTTCCTTCACTCTTTGGATGATGAAAATGAGCATGTGTTTGTTTTTGTGTGTTTAAGTTTGGAAGGGAGGGAGGAAGGGAGAGATAGACAGAAAAAGAGAGAGAGAGAGAGAGAGAGAGAGAGAGAGAGAGAGAGAGAGAGAGAGAGAGAGAGATTCCAGTTCCGGAAGTGCTGGTCACCTGTTCTCTTGATTTGACTTTTTCTAGTCTGGTAGAATTCTGTTGAGAGAAAATGCTGTAAAGGGAGGGGCTTTGAGCCAGGTGTGTGCTGGTAAATGTTCAATAACTGTCTCTCTGGAAAAATAATGTATGCATGACACACTTTAAAGTTTAACTTGCATAGTTAACATTTTCTCCATTGATTTCTTAAGCCAAGACAATCAACAGAACAATAAATCAAGCCCTGATCTGTAATTTGCCAATTGCCAAGGTATAAATGTTCACATGGAAAATTTAACCATCAGCTGCCAAACACGTTTAGACTGAACCCTTCCCATGTGAGGCTTCATGTCATAGGTGAACATGGGCCTATTTGGCCTTGGGGATTGTTCTTTGGTTTTAGGTGAAGGAGGTTGAAGATAATTAAAGCTTTGTGACCTTCAAAAGGTCATGAGAGCATGCCAGCCAGAGGTCCACAAGTGGAGCCCTTGACAAGGTTTGCAGCGTCAGTTCAAATGAGAGGCCCCCAGGAGGTAGGAGCAGCCTTTAGGGTGGTAGCTGAGGCAAGGGATAGATAGATAGGTATGTGTACACACATATTTATTACATATATACACATATCTCACATACATATAAAGCTTAAAACTGCACTGAGACTTGTGGGACACTATAAAAAATAGTTGGTTATATTGGGGGTGCAGAGGAAGGCACTAGCTGTTGGAAACTGGAAAAAGTCTCCTACATCAAGTCTTGTCAATGTCTTTTCTAAAAAGATTAGTATGAAGGGAAGTGTTAGTGCAGGGACCATATGCCATGTCTAAGTCTGGGGATGAGAGATGAGTACCAAAGAGCCAGACAGAATTAGAAAAAAGGAAAGTAGAAAAGGCCTTGGGGGTCATGTGAGAGCCGGGAAGAAAAAATTTTTTAAATGGTCCATAGGTTTTTATGACAAATTTTGATGTCCCAGAGGATCTTGGAGAAAAAAATCTTGGGGATGACTTGTCAAGGAAGGATGTTAGACTTTGGGCAACTTCCCATTCCCCACCCCACAATCCCTCCAAGTGAGGAGGCATATTCAATTTTGGACTAAAACTGTATAAATAACTAGGGCAAAAGCTCAATGAACTTCCCAAGTGAGGGAGAAAGACAGACAGACAGACAGAAAGATACACACATGTCACCCTCATGTTCAAAACCTTTGGATTTGAGTAGAGTCTCTAAACTATTTCCTATTTCCTTGGGCAAAAAAATACTTGCCCTCCCTGGGCCTCAGTTCCCTTTTTGTAAAATGAGACCCCTGGAGTAGCCTTCTGAAGTCTTTCCTAGCACTAAATGCCATGATCCCAGGACCAGACTAAAGTTATAAGCAAGAGAATGAAGTTACTGATGCTGAGGGTATTTTTAAAATTTAATTAATTTATTTGTTTTTCAATTTTTAACAAACACTTCCATAAATTTTAAATTTTCTCCCCCTCCCTCCCTCTCCAAATGGCATGCAATCTTATATGCATTCTACACATACATTCTTATTAAACACATTTTCACATTAGTCATGTTGCATAGAAGAAATAAAACAAATGGGAGAAACCATGCGAAAAACCAAGACAAAACAAAACGTAACACAAGATAAAATAGTCTGCTTCATTCTGCGTTCCTGTTCCACAGTTCTTTCTCTGGATGTGGATGACATTTTGCCTCAAGGGTCCTTTGAGAATATTTTAGGTCCTTGAATTGCTGTGAAGGGCTGAGTCTATCAGAAACAATAGATGAGGGTATTTTTTAAGGAAAATGTTCCTCCTCTCTAGAGGCTAGTTAGATTTATTCAGACCTCAGACTAAATCTTCACCTTAGTCTTAGACAGACTCCGCTGTTACCTGTGTCACAAGCCCAGCCCTAACCTTGGTTCAGCAGAACCCCAATCTGGGTTGCAGAATGAACTCTGATCCTGACTACACACTGACCACACTTGGGCAAAATATTTCCCACTCTAGGCCTCAGTTTCCCTACTTTGTAATAAGCATGGGCTTGGGCTAACTGATCTCACAGTTTCCTTCTTACTCTATTTTTTGTGGACAGGATACACGCTCCTTGTGCTAGACACTAGAGGCTTGCAGATGATGTATTTAACCTCTGTGGCTCACTCTTAGACTTTGGCTTTGCTGGGTCTCTTTGCGAATGGCCAGGTGGCAAAGCTCAGGGGATTAGCTCCATGTTGATCTCCAAGATCCTGAATGACTGCCAGGAGAAGAGAGCCTTGAATAACTCCCAGGGTGGCGCCAAGTGGGGTTTGGGGAGGTGCAGTTTATCCAAATCCCAGACTGCCTTCCACCTGAGCCAAACCAAACTTGCCATGGTTATAGAGAACTTTGCTTGGTCAGGCACGCCCCCTCGTGGAATGTAGACCCACAAACTGTACCCTCCTGAGACCAGCACCAGAGCTAATATGGAAAAAGGCCTGACTGGTGAATAATTGATGATGATGATGAAATAACCACAGCATCAATAAATAATACTAGCATTAATAAGAAAGGCAACATTATGAATAGTAATAATAGCATTTATTTAGTGCATTAACATTTGTAAGGCTTTGCCTAAATTATTTCATTTTATCCCTACAATAGTGCTTGGACATAGTACTTTGATTAACTCCATTTTACAGATGAGGGGACCGAGTCTGAGAGAGGTCAAAGGATTTGCCCAAGGTTACTGATGCTGTTTATTCATGTCCAACCCTTTGTGACCCTATTTGGGCTTTCCTTGGCAAAGGCATTCCCTTCTCCAGCTCATTTTCTAGATGAGGAAATTAAGGCAAATAGGCTTACGTGACTTGTCCAGGGTCACACAGTCAGTAAATGTCTAAGTCCGGGTTTGAACTCAGGCCCTCCTAACTCCAGGACTGGAGCTCTATCCAATGCAACATCTAGCTGCCCCTCTGTTACCTCTTTCCTATGTGACACTTTTCATCTCTAAGTCTTAACTTCCTCATTTGTAAACTGGAGATAATCTTTTCACTTTGAACTTTATAGGTTTTTTTTAAAAGTTTTTTATTTATTTTTTTAGGAGGTGGTGCCCGGTCATGCGCTGGGAGAGAATAAAAACCATGTATTCCATGATTCAAATTACAAATGATAAGAGAGATGAAAATGAAAGCAACTTGGAGGTTTTTCTACCTAACACCTATCAGATGGGCAAAGATGGTGAAAAAAAATAAGGGAAAATGACAATTGTTGGAAGAGCGGAGGAAGTTCAGGGCCGCTTTGCTTCTCTTGGTAGAGCTGGGAATTGATACCACCATTCTGGAAAGCAGCTATTGATCTAGGTCAAAGTTGCCTAGAGGCAACTAGATATGGAAGTGAAAAAGTGCTAAGCCTGGAGTCAAATCTCATCGCAGAGAATGAGTAGCTGTGTGACCTTGGGCAAGTCATTTAACCTCTGTTTCCTCATCTGGAAAATGGAGATAATATTTGTAATGTGCTTAGACAAGTACCCAGCACATAGTAAGCACTATATAGATATCATTTTTGTTATTGTTAATGCATATCCTTTGACCCAGAAATAACTCTAGTAGACATATACTTCAAAGAGATAAAAGGAGGGAAGAACCCATATGTACTAAAATATTTACAGCGGCCCTTGAAGACCTGGGAATTAAATGGGACTGGATGAACAAATAGAATATTATTGTGCTGTAAAAAACGACAATAGGTTTATATCACAATATGACTAATATAAAAATGTTTTGCATGACTACGCATGTATAGTCTGTATCAAATGACTTGCCTTCTCAATGTGGAAAGGGTGGGGAGGAAAGAAGAGAAAGAAGTTGAAGTTCAGAGTTTTAATGAATGTTAAAAATTGTTTTTACATGTAACAGGGGAAAAATAAATTCTTCAATAAATAAAAACAAACAAAAAAAAAGAAATGACAATAGGGATCAATTCAGAGAAACCTGGGAAGACTTGTATGAACTGATGCACAGCACACAATAATATACTAAACAGGAGAATAATAGACTAAATTGCTACATCATTGTAAAGGAAAAGAATTTTGAAAACTTTGCAATGTACTTTAGACTGCACAATGTGCGGATTGGTTTTACTTGTCCATACTTATTTTTCACTAGCGAAGGCTTTTGGTGTTTTTTTGGAGGGTAGAGTTCTAGGGGCCGGAATGAAGAGAAGGGTAGTCAGTCAACAAGCATTTATCAGTTAGCTACCATGTGGCAGGCACTGTGCTAAGCACTGGGGAAACAAAAAGAAGCAGAAGACAGTCCCTGACCTCAGGGAGCTTACAGTCATATAACTGTCCTCTTTTTCTTTTCTTCTTTGTATATGGAAATGTTTACATTTGTTGATTTTTGTAAAGTTCATAAAAATTTAAGAAAAAGAAATCTTCTAGTTGTATTCTACTGAAGCTCTGAAAAGTTAAGTGACTTGTCCAGGGTTTCACTGGGAGCAAATACTAATTGGGATTTGAGCCCATTTTCTTTACCTCTTTGCTAATTTCATTTTTCTCTCCTTCACATTCTATGCACTACATCATGCTGGAACATAGTCCTTTTCTGAAGCGGCTTTAGAGATGGGTGCTATTTTTAGAATTATTATCAGTATCCAACTACATAGAAGAGAGAGACCTATTGATTTTGAGTCAGAAGCTCTGAGTTCAAAATGAGGCTTAGCCACTTCTAAGTTATGGGAACTTAAATAAATCACATTACCACTCTGGCCTGAGAGTTTCCTCATTTGTAAAATGAGGGCAAGGATACATAATCTTTAAGATTCTTTCTAGCTCTGGATCTTATTAATTCTTCTCCCACTGGGATGTTTTGGTAGCTAGGTGGTATAGTGGATAGAACATTTAGACCTGGAGTCGCAAAGATCTGAGTTCAAATCTACCCTTGGACACATAGTAGCCATATGACCTTGGGCAAGACACTTGGTTTCTGCCTCAGTTTGCACAGCTGTAGACTAGCATAATAACAATACCTATCTCCTGAGGTTGTGGTATCAAATAGTATCTTTGGAAGCTCAAACTTCCAAGTCATGTGAGCAACAAGATAGAAGACTAGACATTTTTTCTGATCCCCGGGACCAAACTCTCAAACTTCTCCATGATAGAAATTATGTACAAAATATTAAGCCTCTTAACTGTCTCTGAGGACTAGAATTTAGGTCCAGAATCTAAAAAAACAGTTAAAGAAAAACCCAACCTCCCCAAACCTATCCAATAATTATCACTAACCCTGATCAAACTCAGCACCCTTTTCCCATTTCCTACCTTGCTGGCATCGAGGCTGCATGAGCAGACCCAAGGTTTATACGGGCTTACAACAAAATCTACCCCTGCAGTCTGGTTCCCTTCCCCTTCTCTTTCCAGCATCATAGTGACCTTGGCTCTAGGTTGTGGAAATATGTCCCAGCTATGACAACTAGTCAGCTCATTTGTAGCCATTCAGGAGCAAAACCTGCCAGGGGTCATATCTTCACAGTATCCGCCCTGCAAAATTCTGAACTACTAGTGCCAAGGTGGACATCCCTGCAAAGCCACTGCTGGGGCAATCAACTCTATAGCATTCGTGCTGCAAAGTTCCAAACTGTCAGTATCTAGCCAAAGAACTAAGGAATAGAGGCAGTGAGACAAGAGCAGGTCAGGATAATTTGTATATGGGAGGCTATGCAACACTCTACTAAACCTAAGGGAAAGAGCACAGGATCTGGTTGGGGCCACTTCTGACCACTCGAAACTCAACTGGGGCAGAGAGCTAGTATGGTGAATAATGAATTGCCCAGATTAAGATTAGACTGACCCACTTTTAGATCTAACTTACTAGGAAACCGTAACTGGAGAGGAGGGAATCAGAAAGAAGTGATAGGGAAAATAAAGGGGAAAAAAGACTGAAATTACAAAAGATATCAGGGAGAAGAAATCTCAAAAAACCTTGAACATAAATAGATAAATCAATGGGAAAACAACAAAGGAAATATGGCCTCCAGATCTGGGAAATGAGTTCAGGTATCTATGAATAAATAATGTAAAACAAAGGAAAAGGTAGAACTCTTTAAAAGACTTAGGGCCCTGTGGAATGTGATGAGAATATGGAAACACAACATTCCTGAATGGTCCAAAAGAGAAATGAGAAACATGAGACTTAAATTTATAGCCAACAGAGCAAAATAATAGGTAGAGTAGAAAAATGGAATCTGTAATAGCAAGCCTCTTCAAAGAAAGAGAGAACAACAGATTGGGAATGCAAATACACAGAGGTGAAGGATAATCTAGAAGAAGATAAGCAAAAAATAACATTAAAAGCAAATATTCTCACTATGAAAACAAAACATACTAGTCTTGAATATAGGATATATAGAAACAATTTAAGGATCATAGATCTAGAAGATAAAATGTTGGGAAAAAGACTCCTTAACATCACAACGAAAGAAATCAAAGAAGAGAATGGCTCAAAACTGCTAACTGTAAAAAAAATGAAATACTAATTGAAAGAATTAACTGATTGCTTCCAGAAAAGAATCCAAGGCTTTAAACTGCAAGACAAATTATGGTTAAATTTAACAATTAATTTTAGAAACAAGTTCTGTAACGATCAGGAGAAAGAGTTTCAGATTGGTCTGTTCTCTATTAGGTCAACATCTTCTCTACATGCCTACTACATATCTCCTTGATATGTCCCCCCCAATATATGAATTGTGCCTAATTTTGTGCTATCTCTCCCCGTCCTGGGCAGAGAAGTTAATACATATGAGGTTCATTAACCAAGCGCAGTGAAGAAAAACTTTCTCCCAGTCATTCTCAGTTATTTTTCCCAACCGGTTTAGGCTGGTTCCCCTTTATCAAAAACTTTGTGTGATTTTCTGAAGACCATTGTCTGTCTCCTGATTGGTTGAACCCACCTGCAGTCTGCTAGTTTTCTTATCTAATGTGTTCTTCAGTGAATTCTTCAACTAATAACTCGGTGAAAACTTAACTCTTTGTTAAGGAAAGGAAATTCCGATAAGTCCAAACTATTCAGCACCCACTAGAAGATGTAGGAGGGAATAGGATGTATTCTGAAGAGCAGTGGAGCTCAGGATGCAGCCCAGGGTAATCTCTCCTGCAAATCTAAGTTTAGCCATAGATGAAAATAGATGGACATTCAATAATAAAGAAGCATTTAAAATAATTTTTAGAAAGAAAAGCGAAATTGGAGAAATTAGTTGCTTCTTGAACACCTCAAACAACAGAAATGCAAGAGGAATGGATAAATTCAGTAGTCAAATACAGCAACAACAGCAATTAGGGCAGAGACCACTGAGAGATTTCTTTCTAAATGTATCCAAAGAGGTGGGGTGAAGGCAGAAATCTGGTTGACGTAACAGTGATGAGGGAGACAGAGGTATCAGTATTGCTTGTGGGACTACAATATTTATAAAGTGCTCAGTTAAGACAGTGCCTGAGACATAGACACTTAACAAATGTTTCCTACTCTTGCACTTCCCCTAATGCAAACTTCTCCTTGCTCCAATCACCATCCTCCCCTTCCTCATCTGGCATTTACAAAACAGAATTGAAAGAGGGCAATACTTACTTCAGAAGTGCTGATGGTGAAATTCTCAATAGTGTAATTGAATAGAGAGAAATTTGAAAACAAAGAGAAGTCTTCCTATGCTTAGGGCTGGCACTGTCTGTAGCCCACCACCTATTCTTCAGTAAGTGCTCCTCACCAGCTCCACCTGTGCACTCAATTCAGCCTCTGAGACTGAAATGCAGCAAAGTATGGATCAATTCTCTTGTTTATGCTAATTTTGGCCTGACAACTAACACTAAGAAAACACAGGTTCTCCACTGCTCAGCACTGTACACCATCCATGTGTGGAACCATTAGTTATAGCAAATGGAGAAATTTTGAATGCTGTGATAAGTTCACTCACCTTGGCAGTACACTTTTCAGGGATGGACACATCAATGATGAGGTTGATATATACATTGCCAGAGCTAGCTCAGTGTTTGGGAGGCTCCAAAGAAAAGTGTGGGAGAAAAGTAGTCTTGGGCTATCTACGAAACTGAAGGTCTACAGAGCCATTGGACTAACTTCCTTATTATAGTATGCCTGTGAAACCAAGACGGTCTACCAGCACCATGCCAGGAAACTTAATTGCTTCTATTTGAATTGCCTTTGGGAGATTCTGAAGATCACCTGGCAGGATAAGGTACTGAGCAGTGAGGTACTTTCTTAAGCTGACCTGCCAAGCATTCAGACTCTTGCGAAGAGCACAGCTCTAACGGGTTGGCCACGGTTGTTTGAATGCCTAAAACTATTTTACTGAAAACTCATAAAAGGCAAGTGTTCACATGGAGATCAGAAGAAGTGATACAAGGGCACTCTCAAGGTCTCTCTGAAGAACTTTGGAATTGAAAGAAACAACAAAGAGTTAAGTTTTCCCAGAGTTATTAGTTGAAGAAGTCACTGAAGAACACATTGGATAAGAAAACTAGCAGACTGCAGGTGGGTTCAACCAATCAGGAGACAGACAGTGACCTTCAGAAAATCACACACAGTTTTTGATAAAGGGGAACCAGCCTAAACCGGTTGGGAAAAATAACTGAGAATGACTGGGAGAAAGTTTTTCTTCACTGCGCTTGGTTAATGAACCTCATTATATATTAACTTCTCTGCCCAGGACGGGGAGAGATAGCACAAAATTAGGCACAATTCATATGTTGGAGGGGGACATTCAAGGAGGTATGTAGTAGGCATGTAGAGAAGATGTTGACCTAATAGAGAGGATCTGTCCTGAACTAACAGTATAAAAATGCTTTTATTCCCTCCTCCTGAAGAGGAGTGGATTCCACTTTTGACCAATGCGTTCAATTTCTCTGAACTCTGCTATAATAATTTTTCCTTGATTTTCTCAGTGTCAAATGTGTTTCTCACAGAATTGTTTGGGAAACATGGGAGACACTGTTCAGCATGATGTGCTTGATCAAAGAAGATGTTATGCTCTGTGAACACAGAAGAATTGCAGTAGCTCAAAAAATTGCATAAATTTAGACATCTCCATCCCAAATGTTCATATGGATTATTTGTACTCAACCTATGGTAGAGTATTTCAAGCTCATATTGGTTGCACACAGGTCAACCCAGGTCACACACACTGTACGTTGACTCCAACATAGTGATGTCATTTTGGTCCTCTTTGAGTAAAGACAGCAAGGAGCTGCTGACTGGCCCTACTGAGTCTTCTTTCCTTTCCCCTTTACCCTTAACCCTCAGGGTTTTGGCTACTCATTTCTCTGTTCTCCTCTGGCTATGTGTCTCTGTGTCCCTCATCTTTTTTCTTTCTGCCTATGTCCTTCTTTCCCAGGTAAATATGAATCAATAAGGTGACATGGTAAACAAAAAACTTAAATGTTTATTGATTGGTTAATAAAATCTTGGACTTCATTAATAGAAGCACAGAGTTCAGGAAGAGCGCAGTGGTTAGCACTCTGAATAGGTTAGGCCTATTTCTGGACAATTGTGCTCAGTTATGAACACCATATTTGAGAAAGAACATTTACAAGCTAGAGCTCATTGGAAGAGAGAAACCCAAGATTTTGAGGGAACTGGAGGTAGTGCAATATGAGAATCAATTGAAGGAACCAGAAATGTTTCAAACTTACCTGTTAAAAGAACATAAGCTGTCTTCAAATATTTAAAAGATTGTTGCTGGATAAAGGGATTAAATTTGCTCTGTTCAATCCCGGAAGGCAAACTAGGCAGAAGTTATGAAAAGCAAAATTACACTTTAGCCTGGGTGACTAAGAGGATGGTGATTCCCTCCAGTCATGGAAAAGTTAGGAAAAAGGGATGGTTTGGGAGCAAAGATAGTAAGTTCAATTTAGGACATAATGAATTTAAGATGTCTATTGGACATCCAGTCTAAGACATCCAACAGACAGTTGGAGATGCCAGACTGGAGATTAGGAGAGAATTTGGGATAGGATAAGTAGACATGACAATCTTCAGCATAGAGCTGATAATTGAATCTATGGGAGCAGGTAAGATCATTAAGTAGTGTAGAGGGAGAAAGAACCTTGGGGGACTCCTAAGGTTAGGATGTATGACCTGGATGGAGATGCAGCAAGCGAAACTAAAAATGAGCAGTTGGATGGGTAGGAGGAGAACGAGGAGAGACTGGTGACATAAAAGCCTAGAGAGGAAAGAGTATCAAAGACAAGAGGGTAATGACAGTGTCGAAGACTGAAGAGAAGTCAAGAATAGCGAGGATAGACAAAAGGCCATCGGATTTGGCAATCAGGAGACTACTAGTAATTTAGGAAAGAGCAGTTTTAGATGAATGAGGAGGACAAAAATCAGACCATAGAAAGAATTGGGAAAAAGAAACATGAAAAATAACCCCTGAACTCAAGGAATTTACATTTATGACTTGGAGGAGGGGGGTGGTTTCAGAGAAGGTATAGTCAATGCATAAAGAGATAAGCAAATAAAAAACAATCTGTGTGGTAATAACTAAGAGTGATCTCCTTTAAAAAGGGAAGGCTTCATGGAAGAGATGAACTTCGAAAGGGAAAAAAAAGATTGTTAAATGGTAGAAGTAAGGAGAGAGAGCATTCCAGGCATACGAAATAGAGAATGGCGAATTTGGGGTAATGGCAAGTAGACCAGCTTCACTAGGATATGTAAAGTGAAAATGATGTGAATTATCTGGAAAGGTAGACTGGAACTAGATTGTGAAAGACTTTACATACTGATGTAGAAGAAAAGTAGTCAATGCCAATAAAGAGTTCTGTGATTCAGGCTCAGTTCTCTAGGAAATATTTTCATTTAATATATCATTAATCTATACTCAAGCCATTTTAAGTTGGAGAGAGATGTCCAAACTGGCATAATCCTCCATGCCCTCTGACAGAACTAGCTATTCCAAGAAGATTTGAGGTAATAAGAATGTTGAATAAGGAAACAATCATAATATATTAATATTCAGTTTGGATTGATATCTCAGAAGTCAAACCTTAGCTTTTTCCTGGTCCATTTAATATCTTACTCTTGAATTACATAAGAGGACACTATTCTTCAGTGGGTCACGGACAATCCCTTTTGATGGGTGAGACAATGAATTTAGACAAGCATTACTAAGTTTGAGTATCATCCTTGCTTTATTTCAAAGGAAGGTTTTTTTGTTCTTCCCCTATTCCTAAAGGGAAGAGTCTGAAAAGTATTTTAGGCTGGAGAAATATTATTTTTTAATATTTTTAGAGAAACTAGAAAGGTGTGTTTTTTTTAAAAAATATGCTTCAATAGCAAAGAAAGGAATCTGCATTTTTACCCTGGAAGTAATAGGGAATCTTTGAATATTTTTGAGCAAGAAATTGACACGATCAAACCTATGGTTTAGGAAAATTATATTGTCAGTATTGTAAGAATTTTCAGGCTCCTTGCTAGCCACTGCATGAATAAGCCAATACAGGTTACCAACAGACAAGTACAATACAGTTTATTTATACACTCAAGAAAGTGACATAGCCCATCAGTAGGTGATAGACATGTGTGTCTTACAATTCCATAGATAATATCTATATCTCTGTCTGTCTATCTCTATCTCATATCTCTCTGTCTCTATCTCATATCTTTATATATCTTTCTCTGTATCTATCTTGGCAGTTAGGTAGCATAGTGGATAGAGCACTAGGCTTGGAGTCTGGAAGACTCATCTCCATGAGTTCAAATCTAGCCCTAGACATTTACAAGCTGTGTGACCTTGGGTAAGTCACTTAACTCTGATTGCCTTAGTTTTTCAGCAGCAAAATGAGCTGGAGAAGGAAATGGCAAACCATTCCAATATTTCTGCCAAGAAAACCCCAAAGGGGTCAAGAAGAATTTGATACAACTGAAGGGACTCAACAACGACAAACATCTATCCCCTGTATCTCTGTTTTATGTCTCCCTTTCTTCTTTCCTCCTGAGCTATATGACCCAGAGAGTTTGGGTAAGTTCAGGCAAGAAAAGGTCCTTTTTTTTCCCAAGAAAGAGAATGCTCAAATGATTACAAAAGAACATGTCTTTAGCACAGACATTTACACCAGATCAAAGAACACAAGATTGGTCTTTATCAGTCAGTGAGCAATTTACATTTTGTTCTTTCAAATAGATTTTGTTATATTTATGAAATCTGAGTCCCAAAGCCCATAGATAGGTGTGGGACCCCATCCTCCATAGTGGAAATGAGTGTCCAGG
This sequence comes from Potorous gilbertii, assembly GCA_028658325.1. Taxonomy (NCBI): domain Eukaryota; kingdom Metazoa; phylum Chordata; class Mammalia; order Diprotodontia; family Potoroidae; genus Potorous; species Potorous gilbertii. Next base: position 172,863,841 of record CM053773.1, read on the forward strand.
GCCAGTGAGAGGAGTGGGGTAGGGCGTAGTTGTCAAGAATGGGAGGAAGGCTGCTTCAGATCCCTTCCCCCTTTCACTGTCTTAGAGTCTCTTCAGTTTCTTTAGTATCTTTGGGCTTCTAGAGAGAAAATGGTTGGTGCCACGCCCAATTTTGGGTTGCTTAAGAGAGATTAAGACTCTGGGGAGAAGCTGAGATGGCAGGCTCCATCATGTCCCTACCCCCAGGCTTGTTGCTCTAAAGCAGGAGTGAGGAACCTACAGCCTTGAGGCTACCTTCTAGGTCCTGGGGTGCAGCCTAAATCTCACAGAACAAATCTTTGTATTAAAGGAATTTGTTCTGTGAAGTTTGGATTCAGTCAAAGGGCTTCACTTGAGGACCTAGAGGGCCACATATGGCCTCGAAGCCACAGGTTCCCCACCCTGCCTAGAGACTTTGGGCAATTTCCTATAGCTTGAGATTGGGATCTATCTCCCTCCCTCTCTCTCTCTCCCTCCTTCTCTCCCTCCCTCCTTCCTTCTCCTCCTCCCTCTTCTCTCTCTCTCCTTTTCTCTCTCTTCCTCTTCTTCTTTCTCTCTCTCTGTCTCTCTCTTTCTCTCTCTCCCCTTCCATCCCTCCCTCTCTCCCTCCTGTCTCTCTGTCTCTGTCTCTCTGTCTCTCTCTCTCTACCTCTCTGTTGTGCTGAGTTACCTCAAGCCCAATGGAAGGGCTCTTTTACTCTGTATTGTCTGGCATATATTGTCATATGTATACATTCTCTGGCTTCTGTTTTGCTATCAACTAGAATAAAGGAGTCTCTCTGCTAATTGCTTTATGTAGTCAATGTGAAAATGGAATTTGATGTGGAGGGAGTCAAACCTTGGATATAGAGCTTAGGGTCCTCCTTTCCCCGTAAATGAACAATGATCAGAAGTTAGATAGAACCTGAAAATCACATTCCTTTGATTAACAGTATTTAAAGAAGATAGATATAATTCTAGCTCCATCTCTCTCTCTAAGGAGGGCAGAGTGGTTTTTCTGTCTTCCACAACTTCCTGCTTCCCCCCTGGAAGGAATGAAAATCTTCCTTGGAGAAGAAGGAGTGTGGGGAGAAGAGATGTCTAGTCTGTCCCCCTTTGAACCACACAAGGACACTGCCATGCCATATGTGGGGGACTGCCTTCCTACATGTGAGAGTTGATTGACTTGTATTGATGAAGTTTTAATGAAATTAGACAAAATTGGAATTCCAAACTTCCTTGGAAAGACACCCTTCAGATTTTACTGGTCCCTTGGGGTAGCATCTCTCCCTTAACTTGCCCTTGGGCCTTGGTAATAGAAAGAATCCTAGGTTGGAGTTCCAGTTATATCTTTGCCATTGGCAAATTACTTCTTTCTTGGGACCTCAGTTTCCTCTTCTGCAAAATGCTGGATAAAATCCCTTGTATTCTGTAATTTTAGGAGTCTGACGATGCTTTATTTCCTAGGGCTTAGCTAGTCTGGGTTGGGCCTAGGGGAATCATCCAGCTCCCTGTACAACAATCCTCCTGTCTTCTCCCACCTCCTATAACAGGTCAGGGGTCAGTTTATTCTCTCAGTCCATTGTTTCTCACTGTTTAGAGGATTCTAATCGGTGTTTGGATTTTCTTCTCCTGTGAAACTCAAGTTGTCTGCCAAGGCAGAGGAGGAGGGAGTCAAACTCCAGACAGGAGTGAAGATTTTAGTCTTTGGGGCCCTTCTCTCCTTCATCTCTCCCTGTCCTCCCCATCCCTTTGACCATTCTGGGCAACCCCGGAGAGAAAAGGGCACTGGACTTCAGTTTGTGGGACCTGGTTCTGAATCCAGGTTCTAACTACGTGATCTTAGATAAGTAATTTCACCTCTCAGTATCCTCATCTGGAAAACAAACGAATTGGACTAGATAACCTTTATAGCTCCTCCCAGTTAAAACAGTCTGGTTTTTCAGCTATGAGACTCTGGGAAAATCGTTCCCCTCCCTGAGCCTTGTTGTCTTCATCTTTAAAATGGGGATAGTACTCTTTGCACAACTTTGAACACCAGTTGCCTCATGTTTGGATATCCTTATCTGTAAAAATCCCTCTCCTCTCCTCTTTTCTCTTCTCTACAGTGTTGTCCACATTTGCGTTGTAAAAATAATAACACTCTGACTCACTCTTCACAATGTTCTCCTCTCCCCCGCATCCATATCCTTCTCTCTGTCCTTTCCAAATCCTGTCCCTCCTTTGGCAAAAGCAAACTAACAAACAAACAAAAAAACCATTGAACCCCATCCTGCCTCCCTACCCTCCTTCTCAAACTCTTACTTGACCACTTCAACTGATATAATAATTCCTCACTTATCAACTGTCCATTACCATTTAATACTAGGTTGGCATTCCTAGGTTGGTTTATATCCCAAAGAAGTTCAAGTAAGGGGCAAAGGAACCATGTGTACAAAATATCTGTAGTAGTTCTTTTTGGGTTGTCAAATAACTGGAAATTAAGGAAATGCTTATCAGTTGAGGACCGACTAGACAAATCAGGACATTTCAATGTAATAGAATATGATTAAAATTTTTAAAATTAAAAATAAAAAAAAGATGGTTTCAGAGAAACCTTGGAAGACTTGTATGAACTGCTGCAGTGTAGTGAACATTGTGATAAATATAAATAACTCAGATAAATTTAAGATCTCTGACCAATGCAATGACTAACCATGACTTCAGAGGACTGAAGATGTCTATGTGATCTATCTCTTGACAAGGAAGGGATGGATGAATCCAAGAGGCAGAAATAGGCATTTTTGGACATGACCAATGGGGAAAATTTATTTTGCTTTATTGTGCCTTTTTGTTACAGGGATTTTTCTTTTAATTTGGGAGTGGGAAGGAGATAAAAGAAATATTTATTAAATGAAAAAATAAAATTAAAAAAAGAAAGTGATGATGGCAGAAACCAGATAGCAAAAGATTGATTTAGTAAGTGAAATGTGAGAGAACAGAGTCAGTAAGAACAGACAACTCTTTCTAAGAGTCTGAATACGAAAAAGAGAAGAAATATATGATAATAGCTTGAAGGAATGGTGGGAGCAAGAGATGTTTGTTTGTTTGTTTGTTTTAAGAACAGGGGAGATCTGAGAAGATTTGTAGGCGAACCAGAGGATAAAAAGATGAAAGACAAAGCAGGGCTAATTAAAGGGGCCAGATCCTGGAGGAGAAAAGATAGTATTAGATTTAAGATGTCAATTTACACAAATATTTTGTGTATATGAAAAATGTGGGAATTTGATTTGCTTGACTCTACAGAGTGTTACTAAGGTTTTATTTTTTCTTTTTACCAATGGGGGAGATAAGTGGGAGAAAGATGAAATATTTGTTAATTGAAAAAAATGTTTAAAAAATACTATGCTGACATTAAAAGTCTTCTATAGGCTGGACCGATTTCATTTGTTTATTTATTTGTTTATTTATTTTTTGCCAGTCTTATCTCCCACAGCTGGCCAGAAGATGGTGCTCTGATAATGCATTATTCTAGTCTTTTGTTTTTTATTGTGAGACGACTGAGATACTGAAAAGTTGTGGGTGGGGGAAGTTTGCCTGAACTGAATTTATATGCATCTATTCAAACAATTTTTATTGAGCAGGACCCAGAGTCTGGTGTCCAGGGAGACTAAAATGAATAAGAAATGGTCCCTGGCTTGATGGGGTTTGCTGTGGCATCTCAAACTGTAAGTACCCCAGGCTTAAGATTAAAAGAACATCATAACTGGTAGACACCACCGATTATAGAACACAGAAAATTACGGCTGGATAGGGCCTTAGAACATCATGCAAAAGACTCAGCTCCGGGAGGCATGACTAATACACTGGTTAGAAGTAGATAGGTAAGTAAAAATATAGTACCAAAAAAAAATCTTGGTGGTTTTGAAGAGTTTTATATTTGGGTTCAGAAAAAAGTACCTCATAAGTACAAAATGAGGGAGGCATGGTCAGATAACAGTTCTTTTTTTATTTTTTATTTTAACGATCTCAGGGATTTTGGTGGACTGCAAGTTCAGTGTGAGTCAGCCAATGATGTGGCGGCCAAAAAATCTAATGTGATCTTGGACTGCAGTAAGAGGCACAGTTTCCAGAAATAAGGTCACTCTAATTCCTCCCTACTTTGCCCTGGCCAAGCCATTTTTGGGTTATTATCTTCAGTTACAGGCACCACACAAGATCACAGATTCAGAGCTGGGAGAGACCTTAGAAGCCAATTTGTTATTCTGTCATGTCCAACTCTTTGTGACCCCATGGACCATAGCACTCCAGTACTGTCCATGGGGTTTTCTTGGAAAAGATATGAGTGGTTTGACATTTCCTTCTCTAGAGAATTAAGGCAAACAGAGATTAAGTGAGTGACTTGCCAGGGTCTCACAGCTAGTAAGCATCTGAGGCTAGATTTGAGCTCAGGTCTTCCTGACTCCAGGTCCAGCCCTCTATCTACGGAACCACCTAGCTGTCTCCAGAAGCAATCTGGTCTAACTTTATTTTACAGAGGAGGAAACTGAAGCACCAAGTAAAGTGATCATGGTCTTTTCAGAGGCAGGATTTGTGTATTTTAGGAAGAATATTGATAAGCTGGAGAGCATTCACAACTAGGGCGGTGAAGACCTTCAGATCACATCATATAAGGACTTCTGAAGAAACTGGGGATGTTTAACTTGGAAGAGAGAAGACTCCAGGGTATATAATTATTTGAAGAGCTGTCATGTGGAAGAGGGATTTTATTCTGCTTGGACTCTGAGGGCAGAAGTGCAGGGGGGATACAAGTTTCACAGAGACAGATTTAGCTTTAATATAAGGAAAACCTCCAAATAATCAGAGCTATATGATATTAATACAAGTATAGATTGGCCTGCCTCATTGGAGGAAATCTGGATGATTATTGTTGGCTGTGATTTGCAGGGAAGTATGGGTTGAACTAGATGGAGGCCTTTTCTGATTGTTTAATGAACTCTCTCTGTTTAAATAGCATAGCACTCCAGAGGAATATAAGGTTCTCCAGGGCAGAGATTGGCTTTTCCTGCAAGTCACTCCAATGATGTCTTACACAAAATGAGCAATTATTCAGCTGGTCAACGAGCATTTATTAAGCCCTTACTCTTTGCCAGGAATTGTGCTAAACTCCAGGATACAAAGAAAGGGTAAGAATGTGACTGCTGCCCTCAAGGAGCTCACAGTCTACTAGAGGAGACAACGTGTAAACGATTAGGTGAGCGCAAGATCTATGTATAAAATAATTATAGGAGGTTGTTGTTGCTGGTCCTTTGTTCTTAAAGAGGACCATGACATCAAGAAGGTGATGGCATGACTTGTAAGTGAATTGGATTTAAGTGAGGGAGGGCTGTGCAAAGTCACCAGCCTCACTTACTCCTCTGGAGCCACCTAGGTCCAGTGGCAAGAAATAGATCAGGATGGCTGGAGATGGCCTCCTTATAGAAGGTCACCTCAGAGGGAAGACACTACCAGCTTGGACAGATGGGAGAAGACCCTCTGCAGAAGTCAGGACTTGAGCTGAGTTCTAAAAGAAGTTGGAGGCAGAGAGGTGAGTGGGGAGAGTATTTCAGGCATGGAGTTAGGAGATGGAGTGCCTTGTTGGAGGAACAGCGGGTAGGTCCCTGAGACTGGATCATAGGATACTTGCAGAAACATAAAATGTAAGAAGACTGGAAAGGTAAGAAGGAGCTAGGATGTGAAGGGCTTTAAATGCCAAACAGAGAACTTGTATATTTGCTCCAAAGGTAACAGGAAGCCGCTGGAGTTTACTGGGTAGTGGAGGGTGGTCAGACCTGTACTTTAGGAAAATCAATTTGGCAGCTGAGTGGAGGATAAATTGTAGAAGGGAGAAACTGAGGCAGAGAGTCCAATTAGGAGGCTCTTGTCCAGATGAGTGATGATGAGGGCTTATATTAGGGTGGCAGTTCTGTGAGTGGAAAGAAGAGGCACAAATTCAAGACATGTTATAATGGTAGAACTGACAAGATCGGACAACAGACTAGATATACGGAGTGAGTGAAAAGCTGAGAAAGACATTGACACTACAGGTCTAGGTGACTAGGAGGGTGCTGGTGCCCCTTGGGATGAGGGGAGGGTTGGGGTTGGGGGTAGTTAGTGAGTCCTGTTTTGAACATATTGAGGACTTAATAAATGCTAATTTAACAACTCCTTCAGATGAGTCTTCCTGGCTCCAGGCCAAGCACTCTATCTACTGTGTCACCTAGCTGCCAAATACACACATACACACACATACACTAGTTTTACATATATATGTATATATATATATATATAAATACATACACACATATATACAAACATTTATATATGTGTGTATATGTATAATATACACATTTAAACATATATACATCAATATATGCATATATACACATGTATATATGTACATATATGTATATATATTTAATGTGTGTATGTTTGTGTGTGTGTATCCTCTGCATGTATGCCCTTCTTACATATGCACTGATTTAATGGATATTGTGATAATTTCAACAAAAATAAAAACAGCAGCTAGCATTTCTATAGCACCCACTGCATGTCAGGTACCAGGCTTTTACAAATACTGTCTCATTAGATTCCCCAAAACACCCTAGGAAGAAGGTGCCATTATTATGTCCACTTTACAGTTGAGGAAACAGAGACAAACAGAAGAAAAATGACTTGCCCAAGGTCCTACAGCTAGTATCTGGGGCTGGATTTGAACTCAGACCTTTTTGATTCCTGGCCCTGTGTTCTTTCTACTTTGATCACCTTGCTGCATGTGTCTTTTAATACATGGTCTCTGTTTTAATATATATGTGCTCTCCATATGTTGTCCCTGATGTTGACACTGGTGGGAGCTTGTACCTAATGTCTGTATGGGGGGATTTTTTCCCCATGTAATTTTATTTGTCATGCCTTCATTTGAGTTACTGTGTCCAAGGTGACTTGTAAAAGTAGTACCTTGGTGGGACCTTCTTAACCATGGTTTCGAGAGGAGTTTGACCCATAGAATGCCTTAAATCTGAAGTCATTTTTCTTGGACCCTTTCACACATGTGAAAGAGGGTACCCTAGGTCATGGGAGTCTAGTACCCACAGATTTGTTGCGAGAAGCAAATGAGATAATTTGCATGAAATATTCTGTAAACCTTAATGCACTATATATGTGTATATATATATATATATATATATATATATATGCAAAGTATTATTGTTGACTTGAAGGTGAGGGTATAGTTGGCTCAGTTCCTGCTGCTGGACAATGATACAATGGACAATGATATGGAATGCCCAAGTTCAGAAAACAGGAGAAGGATGTAAAAGAGAGAAGTCCAAATGCTATATCCTCTAGTTGAAGTTGTTGGCAGTGGTTGGATAAGGGAGTCATTTCAGTCGAGTCTGATTCTGTGACCGCATTTGAGATTTTCTTGGCAAAAATATTGGAGTGGTTTGTCATTTCCTTCTCTAGTCCATTTTATAGATGAGGAAACTGAGGCAACCAGGGTTAAGTGACTTATCCAGGGTCATACAACTAGTAAGTATCTGAGGTCAGATTTAAATTCAGGAAGATGAGTCTTCCTAACTCCAGGCCCAGCACTATTCACTGCACCACCTACCTGCTCATAAGGTGACCACTTGTCCCATTGTTATAGGGACAATTCTGGACCACCTTTCTATTTGAAGGCTTGGGTAGGCTTTTGACTAGATTGATAGGGAGGGACAGGATCAGGGTTGGGGACCCAGGAAGTGAGGAGGGGACAGGGCAGACAACTTGGGGACATATTCCTCTCTACAGTTTTCTGGTACCCTTCAATGCCTCCTTTCTTCTCCCATCAGTCCCCATACTGTCTTTTACTACTCCCTTCCGTCTTTGCTTCATCACCTCTCCCCTCTTTCCCACAATGTATGGTTCCTCCTTTTACTCTCTGCCCCCACCTTCTTCTTCTTGCTGAGTTTTTCTTCTCCAAAATCTCTGTATCATTCTGCCCTCTTTCTTCCCTCTTTGAGATATGCCATGGTGGAGAGGAAGGGGTAATAGCCAGGGAGTCATAAGAGCAGGGTTCTACCCCAACCGATACTGACTCCATGTGTGAATTTGGGCAAATTCCTTGCCCTTTCTGGGCCTCAGTTTCCTCACCTGTCAAAGGAAGGAATTGGACTAAGTGATCTCTGAGAGCTGCCTTTCTAAATCTGGGAGTCTGTGATCAGAAAATTCTGAGAGCCAAGTATATGAAAGGGCAGGAAGAGAACCTGTTTCTCTCTCTGTCTCCAGTCTCCTGAGAGCCAAGTATATGAAAGGGCAGGATGAGAACCTGTTTCTCTCTCTGTCTCCAGTCTCCTCTTCCTCCTCTGGATTTGCTCCTTGTCCTTCAGCCTCCAGGCCCCCTGCCAGCTCTAGCCTCAGGGTGTCAGAATGCTACAGAAAGCAGGAACTTCCCCCAAGGGGGTTGACCCTGTAATTTCCTGCTCTTAATTTCCTGCTCTCTATCTAAACACCCTCCGGCAAATATTTACCTCTGACTCTGACAGGTGCTGGTGAATGGCAGGCTCTGGGATTGCTGCCCTCCCTGCCCCCTCCTGTCTTGAACAGGGTGACTAAGGCCAAGAGGAACATCCTTCCAAGGGGACCTGGGAGCCTTCAGTTACTCCTCATTGTCTACAGTGGAAGAAAGGAATAACCCTTTATTAAGGACCTACTATGTGTCAGGCACTGTGTTAAGCACTTTTTAAATATCATCTTTTTTCATCTGCACAACTCTGTGAGGCACGTAGATGTTCTGGGAACAGCCTGATGTATTAGCATGCACGTTGAACTGCTGGAAGCCTGGGTCCCAGCTTTCCCAAAGGAGGCATTCAGTAAATGTTTGCTGATTGAGACTGGGCCAGAGAGAGTCAGTAACCTTCAGAAGAGGAAAGAGTGATGGCGAATCAATCTTGTCTGTGTAGTAATTAGTGGGGTGAATCGGAAAGAATAAAGAGTACCATTGTCATTTCAGTTGTGTCTGACTTTTTTTTTTTTTTTTGGCAAAGATACTGGAGTGATTTGCCATTTCTGTCTCCAGTTCATTTTACAGAAAAGGAAACTGAGGCAAATGGTGTTAAGTGACTTACCCAGGGTTCACAGAGCTAGTAAGTTTCAAGACTGTATAATAAGTCAGTGTGTAAGTCAGAGGATTCCCAGATAATTTGAGGGTGTATTTTGGCCAAAGAGACCCAGATATTTGTTGGTGTCTTCAGATAGGGTTTGAAGTTCTTTCAATTTAGGAAAGGGGAAAGTAAAATAGAATATGGAGATCAAGGTCCTCATCCTGTCTTTTCAGCCAGAAATATTGAGCGTACTCTGGGTTTCAGTGCAAATCTTCATGGAGTGGTACCAGTGGCTGGGACAGTGATGTTAGATGTCTAAATAGGGGTAGTTCTGAGCCTGAGCAGGAGTGGGGTGGGACAGAATCAGAGCCAGGGCATGTGAGTATGAAAATCGAGCAATCAATCAATGCATATTAAGCACCTGCTATGTGCCAGGCCCTGTGTTAAGAGCTGAAAATACAAAAAGAGGCAAAAAAATCCTGTCCTCAAAAAGCTTAAAATCTGATGGGGGAAACAACATGTAAAAAATATATACAAAGCAAGCTATGAACAAGATAAGTAGGAAATAAAGAACAGAAGGAAGGCACTTCAGTTAAGAGGGGTTGGGGAAAGCTTCCTGTAGAAGAGGTCAGTAGTTGGAGCAAAGGACAGAGAGCATTCCAGACATGAGTCTCATCAATAGAGAAAGAACACTCAGAGGCAGAAGTCTTGTTCCTGGATCAACCAGGAGGCCATTGTTACTGGATTGAAGAGTACATGGTGGGGAGTAAGAGGAGTAAGGTGTAAGAAACCTGGAAAGGTAGGAGAAGACTAGGTTATAAAGGACTAAACAGAACATTTTGTATTTGCTACTGGAGGCAACTAGAACTTACTGAGTTGGGGTTGGGGGTGGTGGTGTGTGGTATGGTCTGACCTGTGCTTTAAGAAAATCACTTCAGTGGCTGAATGGAAGACAGATTGGAGTGGGGAGAGACTTGAGGCAGGCAGGCCCACCTGCAGGCCATTGCAGTAATAAGGTGTGAGATGATGAGAGCACTTGCACCTGAGTGATGATAGCTGGAGGAAAGAAGGGGCTAGGAGGAAAAGAGAGGTGTATTTGAAAGATGTTGCCTTGGCAACAGCTAGGCTATAGAAAGTGAGAGATAGTGAGGATTCCACAATGACTCCTAGGTTGTGAGCCTGAGGGATTGGGAGGATGGTGTTGTATAGTAATGGGGTAGGTAGGAGGCAGGGTACGTTTAGGGGAAAAATAATGAGCATGTCCCTCACAGTGTCCTCAGAGCTCCATCAGAGCCAGCATCCCCACTTCCTTATCACATTGGAGGTATTGATGGAGGTGGGTAAGAATTGGGGGGTGGGGAGGAATCATTTCAGCAGGTACTCTTTGGGGATTTAGCAAGTAGTAGATTTTCTAGAAAAGAAAGTGTGGAATGCTTCGTTGTCCATAATCTGGGAGGTGGAGAAGACCGTTGTATATTTGTGGGACAAATATCCTTGTTTTGAGCCCAAGATGTGTGTGTGGCTGTGGCGGTGGAAATAGACAGGTATCCCACTTCAGGTGCTGTACAAGGGGCTAGCTTGTTTACCCGACTAGGTGAAGCAGTAGGTTTTTCTCTCCTCCAAGCTCTCTCCTCTGGGATGAACTTTTGCAATCTTTTTTTTCTGAGACCAGGCCTATAGCTTTGAGACCTGAGATGACATTCTTGGTTCTTTCAAGTCCAAAGTTATCAGTCAAATCAACAAGCATTTATTAAGCACCTACTGTGTGCTGGGTACTGTGCTATTGGGGATGTTCTCCTGGAACCAGTTACTAGATGAGTAGGCAGGGCCAGCCTTGGAGGTAAATTAGAGAGGTAGCCTTGTTCTTGGAGTGATTCAGAGCCAGAGTACAAAGTGAGGGGAGTGTATGATAGCTAAGTCTCTGAGACAGTGCATATGTATTTGTGGGGATTGTCTGGGCCTAGACCTCAGGGAACTTGAGAGTATTTCTGATTTGGATACCCAGATATTTGTGGGAACCCCTGTCTTCCAGTAAGGAGTAGATCCCTGGAGGACTTGGGTTGCCCATTAGAATAGATCTCAATCTAGGAAACTTTGAGAGAGTGAGAATTAATGAAGCCAGGGCAAACAAGAACTCCAGCACCCCTAGCTAGACATCCAGCTAGCAAGAATGAGTACCCACTGGGTCCTACAGAGTAATTTTAGTTTTGGGAACAGTGATGCCAGAGCCCTGACAGATGTGAAATATCTAAGTGGCGCAATGAGACCCTACTAATCTCCAAATAGGGAAAGGGATCACTTACAGGACTGGGAAGAGGGTTGATGACTGGAATACAAGAAAATCCTAAGCCAAAGCATCTGAGTGTATTTGAGAGCAAGTCCATAATGGCAATAACTCTTCCACATCTGGCATTCTATATTCTAAGGTCCTTTTCAGCTGACATTCATATGCTATCCCATACATTAAGGCATAAGCACACCGACTGTGATGTTGTAGAAAAAGCACTGGATTTGAGGTCCAAACTCTGGTTCTGCTACTTATGTGACCTTGGGTGAGTCACCTAATCTTAGATTTACCTTCTGTAAACTGAGGTGGTTGGACTATCCCTTCTAACTGTAAATCTGTGATCTCTTCCAGTTCTGACATCCTGTGCTGTAAAGTCTTTCCTGTGACATGTGATATGTATATGTAATTATGTCTGACTTCATGTACATCTCTAAAAGCATTATAAATATACATGTATGTATGTGGATATATTGGAGACTATGAGCCCCAGGACATGGGCAGCTGTGTAGAAATATTTGTGTGCCCAGGCCTACTGGGGATTGTGTCCCTGTTCTCCACCACCTCCCTTGTTTCCCCCACCTAGGGCCTCTCTGTGTTACATCGACCTGGTCACATTCCAGGAACAACCTGCTGCTCTCCAGTCCTACCAAGAGTAGCTCAGTGGATCTGCCCAGAGCCCTAGAAGCGGAGGCCACTCAGTCAGAATAAACAGCTTTAATTCAGGACGTCTCATTACAGGAATTGTTTACATCTGATATAAATATACATGACATTTTTTTCTCCTAAAAAAAGTTTAGGGGTGGGAGGGAGGGGTAAGTGGTTTGCAAATACTTATCACCTTCTGGCCTAGTGGAAAGAGCACTAGCTGACCTGGGCCTCTGGAGACTTGGGTTCTAGTTCTGACTATGCCACTGTGCTTGCTGTGATATCCTCTAAAAATCACTTCCCCTTTCTAGGCATCGGTTTCCTCTTTGGTAAAATAAAGTGTTCACTTCAACACAACAAACATGACTTACTATGAATACTTTGGTAAGGGACTGTGCTTGGGCACTGGGGACACACAGACAAAATAACCTCTGCCCTCAAGGAGATTAAATTCTCCCAGGGAATACAGCCTGTACACAAATAAGCAAATACTACATATATACCGAGAAATCTAATGCATTTTCAATAGGGAGAGGACACCAGGGTCTAGGAGATAGGAAATGGCCTTATATAGGCCTTGGAACTAGGGGCAAGCTTGGAAGGAAAGCAATACAAGTACTTTACCAGTTGGAGGTAAATTCATATTCATTGTCAGGACATTTAGAGTAAGGTTCTTAGTCTCATTTTGTGTCATGGAGCCTTTGGGAAGTCTGGTGAAGTCTGTGGACCTTTCTCAGAATAATGGATTTCAATGCATAAAATAAAATACATGGGAAACCAATTATATTGAAAGTTATTAAAATATATATATTTTTCAAAGTTCATGGGCCCCAGATCAAGAATCGCTGGTTAACAGTCTCTAGGGTTCCTTATAGTTCTAACATTCTATGTTCTAATGCCTTTTCCAACTTCAGACTTTTATATTCTATCACTTCATGTTTAAGGTTTCTTTTAGCTCTAATATTCTATGTTCTAAAATTCTACATTTTAAAGTTCTTCTCAGGTAAAAAAAATCTATTGTCTAATATCTTGTGCTCTAAAGTTCTTTCCAGCTCTATAATAATATATACATATACACATGTGCACACACATGTACACAATAAACACACATGTATATGTGTATGTGTGTAAGTGTGTTTAGGTCTTCTAGGCTCTAAGGCTACTAACTGTTATGAAATTATCTGAATCCACTAAATTCCAGGTCCCAGAGTTATGGGACTTTAATCTTGGACATCATAACCAACTTAGCTCCTTCATCTCCCCCCAACTTGTCAATATCTCCCGGCTAAGCCCATTCACTAAGAGGAGCAGACTTGCTCTAGGAAGGTAGAGGAGTTGGGGCCTCCCACATGAGGTAATAGTAGGGACCAAATTTGGGGAAGAAAGAGCTAAAGCCTGAGTCCCTGGATCTTCAGTCTGTTATTTGACCTCCTAGGGAAAGCCCTAGTCAGCAGGGGAAAGGATGTCTCACACGGTCAAGAACCTCATGCCCATCCTTACCCAGGCTTATGTCATGGACCAGGAAGCAGATGTTCTTGTTGACAGAGGTTTAGAGAGTCCTGATATTGGTCATATAAGAGACCAGCCTGGAAGATATGATACAATCCAGGAGTACTGCTTGGAGAGGAAGTAGAAGGTCACAAGGTGGAGGGATTTTCCCCGCTCTGTCCCAAAGTGCTTTTCCTCCACCTTCATTGTTGTTGCTGGTCTTTCTCCAGATCTTGGGATCATAGAACATAGAACATTCAAACCTTAGAGATGATCTAAAACAGCACCCTCACTTACAAAAAAAGGACCTGAAGGCCCAGAAGGAGATGTGACTTGCCTGAGATCACATGACAAACTATGAGCAGAGCCAGGACTGGACAGGAGGAGGTCTCTGGATCGCTTCCTAGGGCAGATTCCTGCGCTTGGGCTCCTCCTCTTCCATCATGATCAATATCACCACTGTTCTTCATTCCTATGGAGTTAGGTCTTAGAGTATCAGGGACCTAAGGGGCATTCAACTCAGTGGAAGCTTCTTTCCAGTTCAAAAGGCAATGCGAGTCCCATCCCCACTCAAGATTTTCCTGGGGGCTCATTTTAGGTTTTAGAGTTGAACCTAAAAAAAACCCAGGACCCCCTAAATAAACAAATCCAGGAGGGTTCTCTGCCACAGGTCTGCTTGGGCATTACTTCCGTCAGTGAAGAGTAGGAAGGCCAGGGTCACTTCCTCGATTCTGGCTCTGGATAGCTAACTGTTGTCTCTGACATTCTTCTCCTGCAGAGTGGAGCCCTAGGAGAAATCGGTGCTCAGTTCATTGAGTCACAGGGCTTTTCCAGGGAGGAAATGAAGGGTTAGACAGCCCCTCAAAGGCAGAATCAGCTTTACAAATAGGAGGAGTAGGTAGCCACCCTTCTGGTGTAAACTGGGGGCTACTGGGAAATCTCTCAGACTCCATACGGGGAGAACACTCTGATCTGAGCACCTCCGGAAAGGATTCTTAGACACTTAAGATCCTGGAATAGCTTTGAAGTCTTTAGACAGTCAGTCAACAAGCATACCTTACATCATTATGACATTCCAGGTACTGGCTTGGTGCTCCAGGTACAAATAAAGGCAAAAGCATGGTCCCTGCCTTCAAGGAGCTCCCATTCTAATGGAAGAAGCAACATGCAAATAATTGTATGTACAAGATAGATATCATGCCAATCTCAGAGGATAAGCACTATCCATGGAGGAAGGGGCAAGCAGGGGCTGAGAAAGGTGGGATTTGAACTGAGTCTTAAAGGAAACCAGTATATGAAGAAGAGGAAGCACTCCAATGGTTGGTGGACAGCCATTGCAAAGGCATTGAGTTGGGAGGTGGGTTGTCCCATTTGAAAAGGTACAAAGTACCTGAGGATCTTGGGATGAAGGGCTGGGAGTAGGAGAAACACCAAGTCTAGGGAAGCGGGAACTGAAGAGGGGATGTGGATATTTCTAAATATGAACTCTGAGATGTCTCCATTTTGCCAAAGGCCAAACTTGCTCAGAAACTCAGAGGAAGAAGAACACAGAATCATGGAACTTTAGAGCATGAAGGGATCCTAGACATTGTCTAGTGCAGTCTTCTCACTCTACAGTTGGGAAAGTTAAGGCCCTAATTTATGACATGCTGGTAGTAATTAGGAGAGTCTGGATTTGAACCTAGGGCCTTTATACTTCACATATGGTGTTCTTTCTGATGGACCATATGATGAAATCCCCTTCTGACTCAGGAGGAAGTTCTAGAAAGGTCACCAAATGAGTAATATTTCCGGAGTTAGGGGCAAGGCATTATAACCCTCAAGAATTAGCTTTCAATAAATGAATCATTGGGGTTTTTTTTTTAGCAAGTTGGGACTGTGAAATTTAGAGGAGTTCAGCTGATAACCGATTTACCCCCATGGTTTGAGTTTTGCTCCCAGTATTCTTGAGAAAGATTCCAGGTGGTTTGGGGAGGGGTTTTCATCTTTTTTTTCTTTTGTCCTAGACCCCTGTGGCAGTGTCATGAAGCCTAATGACCCCAACTCAGAATAAGGCAAAATGCATAAATTAAAATACATAGGATTACAATTATATTAAAATAAAGATGTAATGCTTTCCCCCATCCATATTCATCATCCCCCCTGAAGTCCACGCCTCTGGACTCCTGTGGGGTAGACATCCTTGGTTTGGATGTAGGAAATGAGTTGGATTCAGTGTCAGAAGACCTGGGTTTGTATCCCAGATCTTACCTTTTAGCTGTATGGCTGTGATATACAAGTCTCTCCCACCTCGTTGACAATTCTTTGTCTGTATAATGAAGGGGTTTGACTAATTCATCCTTAAGATCACTTCCAGCTCTAAATTCTGTAAAAGACACATTTAGTGAGTGTCCCACAGCACTCCTTCCCTTCATCAATGAAAGGTGATTTTTTTGGGGGGGAAAGCAGAGTTCATAGGTGCAGAGAATAAAACTAGTTCCCATTTATATATCACTTTAAGGTTTACGAACTGCTCTCTATATTTTATCTTATATGTTCTTTACTACAATGTTGTGAGGTCGGTGCTATTATTATAGAAACAGAGGCAGACAGAGTTATGTCTCTTGCCAAGGGCCATATAACTAATGTCTGAGGCAAGATTTGAACTCAGGTCTTTCTGACTCCAGATCCAGGACTCCATCTACTACACTGCCTTCATGCTATCTAAGGCATGACCTGTCCAAGCTACAGCTCAAAGGCTATGTTGGAGAAGGACGCCTCCTTCTCCCTTCCAAAGTACCCTCCACCTATACTGAGCTCAAAGAGATGTCTCAGATTCAGGTTAAGTACATTCCAGATCAATCTCTGGGCCAAGTCCTTACCATCAATATAGGTGGAGCTCCCCAGGTTGAGTACAGTGTATCTGCTGGTTCTAAGATGCTACGCACACTGAGAAAGTGGAGGTAAGTCAGAGGTTCTTTTAACTGGAGACCCTACTTGGAGCTGTCTCAGTGGTCTTCTCTCCTTTTATTCAAGTGGATAGAGACACAAAGGAGACTCTAGTCTGGGGGCTACCGTCCTCAGGCAAGACAGCCCTAAGTGGAAGTTAATGTTTAGGAGGAAGGGAGGTGATGATGTTTAGTGGAAGGAACCCTTGGTTGGGAGCCAGATCTGTGACCTTGGGCAAATCACTTCTCTGCATGTCAAAATCATCAGAAACAATGAGCATTTATTAATGACTTATTATGTTCATGGCACTGTGTTAAACCCTAGATAGAATTCCTTTCCTGCCACCGTTCCAGGCTGTTATAAAGCTCAGATGACAGATTAGATGGAAAAATACTTTTGAAAAGCTTTAAGTTCTATGCCAATATCAGGCACAGGGAACACTTTTATATATTCACCCTGGGCTGATTGTGGACAGTACCTTTTCGATCCCTCTCCATTTGATGCATCCTTTTCTCTTTTGCTTGCTCCCTTCTTACTTGGATCCTTCTCCTTTCCCATCTCCACTCTTCCCCCACCTTTCCCCCCAGTTCTTCCTTTCCTGTGTCCAAGGTCTATGGAGGCATAGAGAAACTGAAAAAGCAAGTAGGGAATGCCCAGAACTAAAGAGATAATTGCTAACTAATTACCGGGTCCCCAGGAAATACTTTTAAGAATAGGACCAAGTAGCTAAATCCTATGTCCATTCGTCCTGGTCAGACATGTCTCTAAGTATCTGATGACCTTTGTATCCCAGGCTGCTCTGACCCTCTCAACTCCTCTATGAGGTAGGAAGGTCAGGCATTATTATCTCCGTGTGACAGATGAAGAAACAAAGGCCCAGACAGTTGAAAGCCCTTGTCTGAGGTCACCCATGGAGGCCGAAGTGGAATAGAGGTGGGTGCCTCATTCTGGAACCATCCTTAGGATATCATCAGAGTCTAAGTAAGGTCATAGGCTCCAGAGTTGGAAGGAGCATATCTGAGCTCTTATAGAGTTAATCTGGGTCAACCTTTTATTTTACAGATGAGGAAACTTTTCATCTTCTGATAAGTGGAAACTTGACTAAGGTCGCATAGGTAGTCAGGAGCCGAGTCCCAACTTGAACCCAAGGCCTATGACACAAATTCCAGGACTTTTACGGCACCTCACTCAGTGCCTTGGCCTCTTCTACGATGCTCCAGCCTCCTGACTACACCTGGGGTCTATCGGCCAGAACCCTGGAGCAGGGAATGATGGCATTATGGATGGAACCCTTGGAGCTCTTGTGCATGCTGATGACCTCCCCACTGGTCTGGTCTGGCTCACTCCTGCGAAAGAGGCCCCGGACAGTGGCCTGGAAACTGTTGGTCACAAAGCAGTAGACAATGGGATCCATGCAACTATTCAGGCTGCTGAGAGTGATGGTGACATGGTAGGCCACGAGATCCGCCTCTTTGGATATGGCTTGGGGATGGACAGAGACAGCTAGCTGGTGGGCATGGAACGGTGTGAAGCATACCAGAAAGATGACGAGGACAGTAAGGAGTAGCTGTACCGCACGCATTCGCCGCTCACGACTCTGATGCATGAGATTGGGCTTGGACAGCGCACACATGATTCTCCCTGTGAAAAAGGTGATGACCACCAGAGGCAGGAAGTATTCAAAGACAGTTAAGGCAAAGAGGCGGCAGCAGGAGCCTCCCTGGACTGCTACAGAAAGGACGGAGAAGGTCACTACTACGGCAAAGACCCAGATGAAGACACAGATGCCTTTGGTACAGCTGGGGTTCCTCCATTTCCGTGAGGCCTCCAGCTGGACAATGGCTAGGTAACGGTCCACACAAATGCAGGTGAGGAAGAGAATGGAGCAGTACATGTTGACAAAGTAGCTGAAGACATGAACAAGAGAGCAGTTGAGGCAATCTTGAGCCACATAGTAGATAATGAACCTCGTGGGCAGGGACAGGCCCACCAACAGGTCTGTCACCACTAAGTTGATGGTGTAGATGATGGAGGTGGTCTTAGTCCTCGTGCGGAAGCAGAAGACATAGAGGGCCAGGCCATTGAGTGCCACACCAACGAGGAAGATGGTCCCATTGACAGCCAGCAGGGCCACCCACAGGCTGGGAAAGCCATCATGCAGTTTCTTGTCCAAGAGTGAGAAAGTATGGAGGAACTGGTTTTCTCCCATGCTATTATTGGCTGGGGTTGTGGCATTGGAACTGGCAAGGAGGAAGGACTCCTCAGGAGAGGAGGATGGCATGATGACAACCAGGACCTGAAAGGAAAGCGAGGAGATAGGAATATCAACCCATGATGCATGGAACAGATATACCAAACCTAGTATGTGGCAAATGGGGCTTTGCCCTAGGGTGCCAATTTTTTTGGAGGGTGGGGTGCTTCTTTAATAGCAAATAATTTCTAACCTCTCAGTTTTCCTTTAGCCCATATATTATGTGGCATAGTCACCAACCCTTAGGACTCATTGCTGTGTTCCCCCTCTCAATACTGTCTTTTCCTTCAACCTGCAAGATTGCTTTCCTGGCTCAAACTTCATCCCACCCCACTCTCAATTGGTTTTGTCCATGGCAAAAAAGCTGGAATCAACATTAAAAAGCATTATGTAGGAATAGCTAGGTGGTACAGTCGATAGAGCACTGGCCCTGGAGTGATAAAAATCTGAATTCAAATCCAGTTTCAGATTAGTAAGTACTAGGTATATGACCCTGGGCAAGTCACTTAACCCCAGCTGTCTCACATAAAAAGCATCCATTATGTCCAGCTGTTTTTTTTTTTTTTTTTTGCAGAGGAAGACACTGAGGCCCAGAATATGGAAGTAAATTGTCCAAGGTCATCCAGAGAATCACTGGTGGAGGTGGGACTAAAATCCAGGCCTGCTGACTCCTAGTTCAATGAAAAAAATAGACCCAGTTATGGGTCTGGCAGGCAACCAACCTAGGCAAGGAACACAGGCTCATAGGAGTTCTTTAAAAATCATGGGAAATCCAGTGTGGTGCATGGGATGGGGGGGCAGGACTTGACATCAGTAAGACCTAAGTTCAAATATGGCCTCTGAACCTTGCTGCCTCTTTGACCACAGACAAATGGCTTAACTTCTCTAAGTCTCAATTTCTGCATTTGTGAAATGGGGTAATAGCACCTGCCTTCCTAAGTTATTGTGACAAATGAGGTCACATTTGTAAAAAAAAAAAAAAAAGCTTTTTGCTGACCCTAAAATCCTATAAGGATGCCAACTGTTAATATCTCATTCAATGCCATGATTTACAGATGAGGAAACTGAGGGAGGAGGTGCTTATGCAAAGTCATGTGATAGTTAAATGGCAAAACTGGTGTCTGAACCACAGTTTGACCCTAAATGCTGGGCCTTTTGCACAATTACATAGCCTCGCTTACTGCTGCTGGTGGGATCCAAGAGGCACAGCTTGGCTCAAAACTCCATTTTTCTGCGTCTCCAAAGCTTACTAGCTATATGACCTGGAGTATGTACATCATCCCTATAAGCCTCAGTTTCCCTCTCTGTAAAATAGCAATAAAAATTGCATTACCTCTCTCATTTGTTGGGAATAAATCTTAAAATACCAGATAAATGTGTTACTATTACTATTTTCTCTTGCTTCATCCCATCCTTCTCTGTTCAGTTCTTTTCTCTAGAACCATGAAATACTCTTCGGACTCTCTAGGATCATACAACTCTCTAAACTCATCAAGTACTCCAGATCATTTATTCCAACTCTCAAAGAAATCCCCTCCACGGTGTTCCAGGATCCTAGTGTCTCATAAGCCAGTCCATCTCATTGTTGGACAACTCTGATAGTTACCAAGTTTTCCTTCTGTTCAACCTCAGTTTAACTTTAACTTGGTCACCAGGTGGTGCAATGGGGAGAGTCCTGGACCTGGAGATAGGAAGACCTGAGATCAGATCCTGCTGCCTTAGATGCTTTCTTCTTGTGTGACCCTGAGTAAATCACATAAATCTCTGCCTGCCTCAATTTCTTCATCTGTAAAAGGGGGTAATAGTAGTACCTCCCCTTCCCCCAGGAGAATGTGCTGTGAGAATCAAATGAGATCATAGTTGTAAAAAAAGCTTTGTAAACCCTAACGCACTATATGAATACTATTGGCCCCTCTGTGGCCAAGCAGAATAAATGTATCTCTAAAGAACTTATTTAATTGATATAATATCCATACCAAATGATGATACAATTTAAAATTCAAGTCCTCTTCATAACCCTGCCCCAAACTCCCACTACACAGATTTCACAAGTCAGGAAACTGTGACCTCACCGGGATGGTGACTTGTCTAAGGCCACATAGCTTTTTGGGGCCAAGATGAGACCACAGCTAATGACCATTCTGTTGTACTTTGCCCTGGCCGGGCCATGTGGAATATTATGTTCATGTTTGGGTGCCATGTTTTAGGAGGGACATTGACAAACTGGAATCGGTCTAGGGAACCAAGATCAGGATGGGGAGGGGACTGGAAAGCATGCCATACAAAGATAACTTGAAGGAACTATGAATGTTTAGTCTTAATAAGGCAAAAAATAGGAGAGAAACAATAGGGATAGCAATATGCTTGTACCTGAAAGGCTGTGAGGAAAAAGAGGAAGGATTAGAATTATTCTGCCTGGCCTCAGAGGGTAGAAAAAAGAGCAGTGGGGAAAAGCTCTACTGAATCAGATTCTCCTTTTCAATTTAATTCAATTCAACAAATGTTTATAGCAATTGTTTCTGTTTTGTCAGAAACCCTGAGGGTCTTCCTCTGCCGGATTGATTTTTTTTTTCATTTTTATTTTGACTAGGTAAAAGAGGCCACTCTGTCTAATTTTTTACCCAACCTTAATCAATGAATGGGTGTTTCCTCAGTCAAACTGAGACCTGTTAAAGGCCTTAGCTTAAAAAAGTCAAGGTCTTCCATATCATCTGGGACCATTTCTAGTCATCCTGACCTATATCTGGCCACTGGACCCAGATGACTCAAGAGGAAAAAGTGAGTCTGGTGACTTTGCACAGCCTTCCCTCACTTAAAGCCAATACACTTGCATGTCATGATATTACCTTCCTGATGTCATGAACACACAACAACATTAAGCAACTGCTACAGGCATTGAGTGGCTAAGGTGCTGGGCACACTTGTAGGGGATACCCGCAGAAAGGATTCTTGTTGGGATAAGGCTCAGATCAGGTGGTCTCTGAGCTCTCTGGGAGTCCAAAGGGACACACATGACTAGGGCTGAGCAGTACAGAGGGCAGAGCAGACCTCTCCCAGATTCTGAGCAGACCTAGTCAGATGGAAAGAGAGTCTCAGCTGAGAAGAATCCAAGCCCATGTTCCCAGGCGGCCTGGGTGTCATTCAAATAAACACCAGGGCTTCCATCTTCTGGCTCCTAGCCCCTGGGCCTAAATGCCTGCAGCAGCTGGGCTTGAGGGTTGTCCAGTTTCTTCTTGCTTCTCCTTGGACCCTCCCACCCTCCCCAGATTCTCTGCCTCTTTCTCAGGAATGGCTTTGAGTTGTTTATGTTGCTGCCTGGTGGTGTTTAAGCTCCCTCCTGTGATCGCTTCTTTTATTTATAAACCAAGGGTTAAATCAGAGCCTTCATTGCTGCAGGGACCTGGCTGGCTCAGTTCAGCCAAATAAGGAATTTTCTTGCTTTTTCGGGGAGAAATCATAGAGGATGCTAGGGAGAGTGAAGCCAGGGTTTCCCCTGCCTTCCTCCCAGGAAAGATTGGTTGGGGAGGGGGAGGAAGGGAGGCAAATTCCCTAAAGAGGCAGCTATGGTGGTCCCCTCTGCTTTGCTCAAGTAGGTGGTCTTGGAAAAGCAGACTTAAGTTTGGAAGGGACCTCACAAGATATCACCTGCAACATTATTTACAACGATCAATACTAGTCTTTGCTAGAAGACCTTCACTGTCAGGAAACTCACTACCTCTCCCAGGCAGTCCATTCCATAAAAAGGCTTTATTGAGAGGGGAATGAGTGGGAGAGGTAAGGGGAAGGGATTTCATCCTTTCCCAAAGAGGATGGGAGTCAGCTTTAGTGCCATTTCTTTTAGAAAACACCTCTGGATTCTCACTCTGAAGACCTGAATTGGAATCCTAGTCTGGCCATGTGAATTTGTAATTAGGTACTTCTCAGTGTTGCCTAGAGGAACAATGGATCTCATGAATGAGAAAGTGTTTAGGAAATATGAGAGCTATATATACGGGGAGTGTGCTGGAGTAGTTGAAATTGGTCTCAGAATCAGAAGACCTTGGGTTTAAGACCCAGCTGCGCTGACACTTTACAGCTGTGGCACCTTTCAGTGCCCCCAGGCCAATTTTCTCTCAATTACTGAGCATTTGCTGACCTACTTGGGCAGAGCAAGTCTCTCCTTCATCTGGAGTTTCTTGCATCGCAGGTCCAGTCCAAAATGAGGAGTAAGATGGTTGGAATTGTCAAATGGACTTGAATCTGAGTTCTACTTTGAATGTGGCCTTGAACAATTTCCCTTAACTTATCTGGGCCATAGTTTCCTCTCTAGATCTAATGTTCCATGAGATGCAATGTAAACAGTTGTTTTTGCTATTATCACTGTTACTATTTTCATATCACTCCCTTGCTGAAGAACCTACAGTGGCTCCCTATTTCCTAACCCATGAAGTCCAAACTCTTCAATTTTGGCATTCAAGTTTACGGTCTGACCTGAGCCAGGCTATCTCTCTTTATCTCCCACAGTTTCTTTATGAGAACATTTGACTCTAGCCAGGCTCATCTTGTCTCCTGCAACATATAAGCTCACTTCTAACCCCTGGGTTTTTAATCATGCTGTTCTCCTGGACCTCAGTTTCATCTTCTGTAAATTTAAGCTTGGGGGTGTGTATAAAATATGTAATCTCTGTGGTTCCTTCCAGATCCTATACAGTTATCACTTCCACACAGCAGAGGTGAGTGGCATGGCACTCCCATGGTCTGGAAAATCTGTGTAAAATTTTTTGGTCTTCCCTTCATGCTAGCAAAGAAGTCAAAATATAATATGGTATTAAAATATATATGTTGATATTGCATAATACTATGCATATATTTTATGCATTTTTGAGATTCTAAATGCTTTCTGTGTCATCTGCTGGCCTTTGTATGTTGTCTGCAGTTTCTGCCAAACTCTCCCCAAATTCCCATTTAAATTCTTATGCCAGCCTGAGATATTAGCAAAATCTTAATGGGGAAAGTCTCAATGTGGAAAGGATATGTGTATTCTATTAAAATATTTAACTCCCCCTTTCCTTTGAACCATCTTTTACCTATTCTTCAAGGCTCAGTTTAAACTCACTTCCTTCAAGAAGTCTTCCCAGATTAACCCTCACCCACTAAGTGATCCTTCCAATCCTTAGCTGATCAGTTGTACACCTTTCATATTTGTTGACTTTGTTTGTTTTGTATTTGTCTCTTTTCCATTCCATTGACAAGTCCCCAGAGACAGGGACCCTATCTTCTCCATCTCTTTTATGTCCCCTAGTACCTAATACAGAGTTGGGGTACACAATATAATTTGATTTTGTATCTGTGTCTTATTCCCTAAATAGAATATAAGTTTCATGAAGCCAAGGACCCAAACTTCCTAAGCTTTCTACCACCCTCAGTACCAATCCCAAGCTCTGTGTTTAGCAGGTAATTGAGAAATGACTGTTGAATGAATGAACAAACATTTACTGAGTGCCTTGATGTGCTCAATAAACGACAAAGGAGGTTCACAGACTCACAGAACATCGGTGTGAAGAGACCTTGGAAAACATCTCATAAAACTCTCTTATTTTACAGAGGTGGACATTGAGGACCAAAGAACAAAGACTGACCCCTAATCACCTTGCTAGCTATCTGTGACCAAGCCAGGCAAGATGATTAAGTAGGAAGCACTCTCTCTGTCTCTGTCTCTGTCTCTGTCTCTCTCTCTCTCCATTATATAGTACCACCTCTCATACCATCAAAGAATTTACAATTTCCCTGAGGGAGGGTTTAACAAGGATATGGATATCTATCTATCTATATCTATATCTATACCTATACCTATAGCTATAAATCTATATGTGAAGTATGTCATGCAGGAAAGGAGAGAGCCAAAGAAAGAAAATCTGAAGCTGAAAAGTAGGTCATCAAGTATTTGTTGGGTAAAGAAAACATAAATCTTTCCCAGTCACTTAGCTGAGCCTTGACCCTGGTGAGAGATTGATTTCTGTCCATGACACTAGGTCCTGATCCTGATGACAGGCAATCCTAACCTTAGTCCCAGATGGAGTGCCGACTCCAGACCTAGTCCTAACCTCGATCAAAGACTGAACCTTAACCATGACCACAGCTCCAAAGACTGAGGAGCTCTGATCTTGATATGAAGGAGAAGGGAAGGAAATAAGCATTTATTAAGCACCTATAAATCCTTTGGGCAGATAGGTGGTGCAGTGGATAGAGCACCAGGCCTAGAATCAGGAGGACACATCTTCCTGAGTTCAAATCTGGTCTCAGACACTAACTGTGTGACCCTGGGCAAGTCATTTAATCCTGTTTGCCTCAGTTTCTCATCTATAAAATGAGTCAGAGAAGGAAATGACAAACCGCTCCAGTATCTTTGTCAAGAAAACTTTAAATGGGGTCATGAAGAGTCAGACAGGACTGAACAACAACATATGTGGGTCTTACAAATATTACCTTATTTTATCTTCACAACAACCCTGGAAGGTAGGTGCTATTTTATCCCTATTGTACAGCTGAGGAAACTGAGGCAGGCAGAAGTTAAGTGACTTTCCCAAGGGTCACAAATCTGGTCTGAGGCCTGATTACAGACCCAGGGTTCTATCACCTCACCACTTAGCTGCCTGTAAAAAGCAGAGACTTTAACCCATCACAAACTGAGCCCTAACATGGACCAAATCAAGCCCAATCTCTTTCTGTCTTCATCTCTCTGCATCTTTCTCTATGTGTATCTCTCCCTGTACCTCTCTCTGAGTTTCTGCATCTGTCTCTGAGTGTATCTCCCTCTGTCTCTCTCTTCTACCCTATCTCCCTTCCCAAGTCTCTAAATATAGCCATGGTATTGGCATTTGGGGAAAGTAAAAAGGGAATTTGTCATCTCGTTGTTGGGAGTCCAGAACTGCTTCCCAGGCGCTTGGTTGCTTGCCAAAGCTTGCCTGAGATTTACGATGTGTTAGAAATGCCTCTTCTTCATGGTCTTCACCAGTCCCCTCCCTTTCTGGGGCAGTTTCTCTCAGTTTTAGGGTGTGCTTAATGACGATATTCTTAATCAACCATGTAGCACCATCTCCAGTTGTCCTGATCTGTATCTGACCACTGGACCCAGATGGCTCTGGAGGAGAAAATGAGGCTGGTGACTTTGCACAGTCCTCCCTCACTTTAATCCAATTCACTTGCAAGTCACAGCATCACCTTCCAGATGTCATTGTCCTTTTCAAGAATGAAGGACAAACAACCACCAACCAACCAAACATAGGGAGTTTTAAGAAGCTTGAGTGATAGGTGAGGGAAGAGAACAGGAGAATTGGGGGAACCCCCAGTCTGAAAAGGAAGACCAAGACCTGTTATAAAGGACTGAAGTCTCTTCTTACTCTGAAGAGGTGACATAGCTTCTGAACTCCAGGTGTTCTGGTCTGATGAAGGGACACGGCCCTTGGTCTAAAGGAGAAATTCTACCCTAGATCTCAAGGAGCCCCTCCTCTATCTCCAAGTGCAATGGCCATCTCTAACTGGATGTTCACTAACTCAAACTATCCAAAACTAAATTCATCATCTTCCCCACCAAACCTGACACTTCTCATTTCTCTGCCTTTCTAGAATAGAAGGCAGAGCATGACATAGTGGGTAGAGTGCAACTTGAAGATAGGAAGACTCTTGCCTTTTATCCTTGCAATCTGCATGACTCTGTGGTTCCATTCTGTCATCTGTAATGAGAAGGCTAGACTAGACAGACTCTAAGAACCTCCTTTCACAGTTTTATCACTATCACTATCGATGCATCTAAGATTCTAGGATCCTCCCAGTGACTCACGCCTAAGAGTTATCTGTGAATCTCTTCCTTACTCCCTATATCCAATTAGTTACTGAGCAAAAGAAAGAGTGGTGAGTTGGAAACAACACTGGTTGTGGAGTCAGAAAACTCAAGTTCAAATCCAGACTACACTACTTCCTCCCTGTGTGATGCTGGGCAAGTCCCAAACCCCTCTGAGATTGCTCCAAGATGAATTTCCTCATCTGTAAAATGAAGGGTGGGATTCCATGACCTCTAAGTTTCTTTCTAGCTCTAGATCTATGACCTTGTGATCCTTATTACACTATACTGTGTATTTTTTTATTTTTTGGGTCCGTGAATTCATTGCTGCATGGAGTTCATTGGTGAAAAAATACCACCCCGGCTCCAACTCTCCATGAATGTAGATTTGCAACCATTTGGTCTGCATATTATGATCTTAGAAAATTGACTAGGGCATTGAAAGGCACTTGCCCAGGATTACAAAGCCAATATGTGTAAGTGGGACTCAAGCCTGTGCTCACTGGCCCATGCTTCTCATTTATATCATACTATTTTTGTATATCATCCCTTTCTCCCTAGTCCAGGGGTGGGGAATCTGCGGCCTTGAGGCCTAAAAGTAGTCTTCTAGGTCCTTGAGTGCAGTCTTTTGACTGAGTCCAAGTTTTACAGAACACAGCCTTTTATTAAGGAGATTTATTCTGTAAAGTTTGGATTCAAAGGGCCACACTTGAAGACCTAGAGAGCCACATGTAGCCTTGAGGTTGCAGGTTCCCCACCCCTGCTATAGTCTGATCAGAGAAAACACAGCCTCTGTCTTTTGAACTTCTCACAACTCAGATGGGACATGAGTCCCTTTCTGGTTTCCCAAAGTGCCCACGCAGCCTTGTTGAAAGAGAAAAGTCAGAACCTGTGGCTCGAGGCCAGTTGGCCACAGGCCCAGCCAAGGAATAGACTGATTTCATGGTTCCTGAAGCGCCCAACATTGTTGGTGCTCCCTGATGCAAATATAGCCTAGAGTAAACAAATTTCAGGCAGGGGCTCTGGTTGGCCCCTACCCAGGACTTCCAGTAAGAGAATTAGGAGGGATTTGAAGACCACGTGGCCTGGGATGTGGGGTGCCAAGAAGGTCTTGCAGGCCCTAAATACTTACCCTCTAAAGGAAAGAGCTCTAGTCCCACATAGATCACTAACTTGCCATATGACCTTCAGTAAATCACCTCTCTGGGCCTCAGTTTCCACATCTATAAAAGGAAGGGGTTATATTGGAGGACTGCTAAATTCCCTTCCAGGTATAATAATGTATCAGTCCATGAGAAATTCTTTCCCACAGAGATGCTGGGGACTGAATGTGCTCCCTTCTTTAGGGAGATTAGTATTTTGTAATGGTGGTATGGGGAGGATAATGTTTAGCCCAAAGGCATAAAAGCATGAATGGTAAAATTTCAGGAAGAATGATAAGACTTTATCAAGCAAATATTCTCATAGCCCAGAAATTTGTTGCCAATGACCCAATAACCAGAGGCTGGACGGGGATGTTTGAAAAGTGCTCCTGAAGCACCCAAGCAAAACATTTTATGTCCTTTTTTCTCTCTAGAATAAGACCTCAGAGCCTTCCAAAAAGTACCGACAATATGCTGGGTACTTTATAGATTGGCCCACTCCCTGATTGTGCCTGACTCTTCCATGCTACAAACTATCTTCTCTCCTTTGGTAAAGTGTTTAGGGAGGGGAGCACTTGGGGAAATTGGTAGGGGAATGACTCAGCTCCCAACTGGGTTGTGAGATGCCTGAAGGATAGGGGGTGTGTTTTCTTCTCCCCCTTAAATCTTGATCCTTAAACTCTCTCACCCTCTGATAAAAATCCCAGAAACTACAACATGTTGGGAGCTGCAAGGACTCTTGGGGCAAAGAACACAGAATGCCAGAGATGGAAGATTCCTCATAACATATTGTTACAGATCAAAGGAATTTTGGAACATAGAATTTAGAATGTTATTGTAGGAAGAGACTTATCATGTTAAACATAAAATTTTAGACAGTGCAGGAATCTTAAAAGGTAAAATGTCAGAGTTGGAAGGAACCTCATAATATTAATAACCTTAGAATGTCAGGACTGAATGGGATCTTAGTGTCGTTTAGTCCAATACCCTCATTTTACAATTGAGGATACTAAGTTCCAAAGGAGAAAACTGATGTAATCAAGGTCACACAGCTACTTAGTGGCTAAGCCAGGACTAAGCACTTTCAGGAGAAGTGGATTCTAGTCCAATCTCTACCTCTTCCTAAGAAATGTGACCCTAAGTCAATCATCTCACTTATTCAAGCTTTAACTTTCTCATTTGTGACGTGGATAATGAGAAGGAAAGGAACATGACAAATGCTGGAGGGGCTATGGAAAAACAGGTGCCCTAATGCACTGTTAGCAGAGTGGAGATCACAGTCCAACCCCTCTGGAAAGCAATTTGGAATTCTACCTCAAAAGCTATTGAATTGAGTATACCCTTCAACCCAGGGATACCTAGAGTTATACCTCTAAAGAGATCAAAAAAAGAGGGAAAGAACCATATATACAAAAATATTCATAGCAGCTGTGTGTGTGTGAGAGTGTGTGTGTGTGTGTGTGTGTGTGTGTGTGTGTGGTGCAGTAAAGAATTGGAAACTAAGGGGAAGCCCATCTATCAGGGGATGCTCGTCCATTGGGGCATGGTTAAACAAGTTATGGCATATAAATGTGATAGAATACTATTTTGCTGTGAGAAATGATAACGGGGAGGGTTTCAGAAAAGCATGGGAAGACTTATGTGAACTGATGCAAAGTGAAATGAGCAGAATAAAAAAAAATTATACCATAACAAAATGTTGTAAAGATAATCAATTTTGAAAGACTCTGATCAACACAATCACCAATAACAATTCCAGAGGACTTATGATGAAACATGCTCAAGATGGAGAGCTGACAGACACTGAAAATTGGGATGGGAATTGGAAATTCAAACATATTTTCTTCTCCTTACTTTTTCATTCTTTTTTTTTTTTTAAAAACATGGTTGACATCTTATTGTTTTATCATGTTAATCAATCTGATAGGTGTGATGTGGTACCTCAGAGTTGTTTTGCTTTGCATCTCTCTAATCAGTAGTGATTCAGAGCATTTTTTTAAAACAAATAAATTAATTATAAGAAGAAAAACAAATTAAAACAGTTCAATATAACAAAAAAACATGGTTAATATGGGAATTTGTTTTGCATGACTGTACCTATTTGTAATGAGTTTTGTTTTTCTTGCCTTCTCCATGGATAGGAATGGGGGAGAGGTCTCAGAACAGAAAATAAATTAATGAATTTTTTTTAAAAAAGTAAAGACTTTTTGAGAGGAGCATTTCAGGTGCGAGCACTTGAGTACTTAGGAGTCTCAGGTTTGTTGACATGTCACCACCTCTGGTTAAGAGTCTAGTCATTTTTCTGAACTCTTAGAGTCAGGAAAAGCCAAGACTGGAAAGATGAGGTTCCCATAGCAAGCAGGACAGACTTATGTAATACAAGTAAGTACTTTTTGACAATCTTAAAATGTGAGAGGCTGCTCTACACAAAGACAAGGAGTCAGGAGGAGGGAGGAGAGGAAAGAAGAAAGGAGACTATAAGGTACCTATTTAGACTATATAGTGTAGTGTAGTCTATTGTAAAGAGCACTGGATTTTAAGTCAGGAGAAATATAGTTCTGATATTTCATAGCTGTGACCCCTGGAAAGAGGTTGCAGAATCTCTCCGACTCTCAGTTTTCTCATGTACAAAATGGGGCAACAATAGTTGAGCTATCTACCTCATGGAATTGTTATGAAGAAAATGCTTTCGATACATGCACAAATGCAAAGAAATGTGAGCATTACTGTCTTACCAGAGAATCTCAGACATGGAAGTGACTTCAGAAGCATGTAGTCCACGGTCCTCTCCACCAGGTCAATGACAAGTCACTCAGTCTTTCCCCTTCCTCTCCCTTCCCCACTCCCAACTGATTATTTTTCTCTGTCTAGTGGTACAATGAGCCCTTGGATGTGAAATCAGAAGATCTGGTTTCCTGATCCAGTTCTGCTTTTGGATTTGATTCAAAATCTTGGGCAATTCACTTCCTCATCCTGAGTCTCAACTTCTTTCTCTTTCCAATGGAGGGAATAGTCCCTGCCTCAGTCATCTTCCAGAGTTGTTGTGCATAAGTATAATTTAGGTAATGGATGAGAAAGGATCTTGAAAAGTACAAAGTCCATTATAAATTTGAAGGACTATTGTTATTGAAATGACCTGAAATGTTTATCTGTAATCAAGAGCTCATCCAAGAAGAAAACACATACAGACACAGCATCACTAGGACCAGTGGTCTGTATGCTATGATTAGAGGGTGGTGGTCACCTCCTTGCTTCCTTTTAAAAAGAGACCTTAGAACATAGGTGTCAAACATGAGGCCCCCATGAAACTCCCAAGTGTCTGGAACCAGATTAAAATGTAATTGGGAAATGTTTATCAAAAGAAATAAAAACACAATAAAGCATAGATAATTCTAATATGTGGTTTTCTAATATGTAGGCAGTTAGGCGGCACAGTGAATAAAGTCCTAGGCCTGGAGTCAGGAAGACCTGAGTTCAAATGTGACCTCAGACACTTAGCAGTTGTGTGACCCTTAGTAGTCACCTAACCTTGTTTGCCTCAGTTTCCTCATCTATAAAATGAGCTTGAAAAGAAAGTGGCAAACCACTCTAGGCTCTTTGCCAAAAACAAAACAAAACAAAACCCAAATGGGTCACCAAGAGTTGGATATAACTGAAATATTAGCAAATTTAATTAGCAATTCTCTCTTAACAGATCCTGCCCCACTCCTTCCCTCAGAGTTAACAGTAACATCAAGGTATTCCAGGGTCTCTCCCCAGAGGGCCAAAGACCTAGGATCTTTTTTCCCTTGGGGACTTATATTCCATTCCTCCACACAACTGAATTTGTCTTTAAAGGTTTGTTTTGAGGGCTCCTTATGGAATGGCTAGTTAGAGATCTAACTTACCTGCTACTAAGGTACTGACAGACATTGTGAGATAGTGGTAAACATGCTGGATTGGAAGTCAGAGGTTCTGGGTTTGAAAGTTTCAGCATCACTACTTGTGTGCCCTACCAAGGACAGATAGCAGAGACTGGAACCTAAGGCCCTCTACTCCAAATGCAGCACTTGGTCCAACTCAGTGAGGGTAAAAAATGAGACAATCCCATTTATTTGGATGGGGTTGCTGTGGAGACACTGGTGCCCTGGCCCACTAAGTCATGAGCAGAGATGATACTGACATACGGTGCTGAAGGATGTTTATTTCCTTGGCCTGCTGAACCAGCTACTGAGAAAGAGACCATCATCTTTCATGACTGGGCTACTGGGACAGAGCTCTGCCTTTTGCTTTGAATGCCTTGTGGTGTGTGTGGGGATATATTTTAAATCTGGCGCAGGCTTAAGATGTCCAATTAGGAGCATCTGGAGGATTTGCTTCCTATTGGTTATTCCTGCCAGCTTACCCGGAGTTCAATGACTTTCTCCTCCTAGAAAGGCCTTACCGTCAGAGGGTTGGGGCTGTGTATGAATTGGGACAGAGGTGGAGAGGGAAAGAGGAGATGGGTCATAGAACTTAGAGCTAGAAAGAACCTTATAGATGGTTCTAGACCAAATCCCTCATTTTACAGGGGAGGAAACTGCTGATAAGTGATTTGCTCTAGATCACTGAACTAATAAGTAGCATAGATGCTTTTGGACCAGGGAAGGAATTTTATAAGTTGCCATGTGTGGAGCATCTAAGGGTCCTAATTTTTATGAAGAGAGGCAGGAGAAAGCCAAGAAAACAAGTCTCCTAGAGTTAAATAGCCCTCATAACTCACTATTGACTCATGCTTTGCAGCTTTGGAAAGGGACGGCATCTACGTCTGGTGAGAAGACATTAAGGGCTGACATTACTTTCCCGAAGGGGACTAGAATTTTGGTTGGATCATAATACTCCTGACTATGAGCCTTGATTTTTTTTGTTGCTGCCTCCTGTACAATTTTATGAACCTCTGTCCCTAGTTCTTCCAGTCTTCTATCTACAGGATCTAATCCCTTAAATCTATTCATCACTTCTACCTCACATTCATAAGGGATGTTATTTAGATTATACCTATATGAGTTAATGATTTGCCCTACTTTCTTCAACTTAAGTCTGAATTTTGCAATAAGAATGTCATAATATGAGTCACAGTCAGCTCCAGGTCTTATTTTAACTGACTCTAGAGATGTAAAACTGACCTTTGACTGCAAAGTATATAATCAATATGATTTCGGTATTGACCATCTGGGGAGGTCTATGTGTAGAGCTGCCTTTTGGGTTATTGAAAAAGAGATCTCTTCAAGAAATTAGAGATATTAAGAGAATATTTCATGTAAAAATGGACATGATACAAACAACAATGGTAAGAACTTAACAGAAGGAGAAGAGATTAAAAAGAGGTGGCAAGAATACACAAAAGAACTAACTATACAAGGCTAATCTTAGCATCATGGATAACCATGATTTTGTGGTTACTGACCTAGAGCCAGACATCCTGGAGAATGAAGTCAAAGTGGGCCTTAGGAAGCATTGCTAGCAATAAGGCTAGTAGAGGTGATGGAATTTCAGCTGAGCTATTTAAAATCCTAAAAGATGATCCTATTAAAGTGCTGATTTCAGCAGGCCAGCAAATTTGGAAGACTCAACAATGGTCATTATATTGGAAAAGATCAGTTTATGTCCCAGTCATAAAGAAGGGCAATGCCAAGGAATGTTCAAATCACCTAACAGTTGTACTCATTTCACACACCAACAAAGTTATGCCTATGATTCAGCAAGCACATGGGAACTGAGAATTACCAGAAGAACAGGTTGGTTTTTGAAGTGGCAGAGGAACAATAGACCAAATTGCCAATATTTGCTGGATTATGGAGAAAGCAAGGGAGTTCCAGAAAAGCATCTACTTCTGCTTCATTGACTACACTGAAGTCCTTGGGAAGCTAGATGGATAGAGTGTGGGCCCTGGAGTCAGGAAGACTCATTTTTCTGAGTTCAAATCTAGCCTCAGATACTTACTAGCTGTGTAACCCTGGGCAAGTCACTTAACACTTTTTGCCTTTGTTTCCTGAGCTGGAAAAGGAAATGATAAACCATTCCAGCATCTTTGCCAAGAAAACTCCAAATGGGATCACGAAGAGTCAGACACAACTGAAAATGACTGAACAAACGACTTTGTGAATCACAACAAAATGTGGTAAGTCCTCAAAGAAAATAAGAGAATCAGATCATCTTACTTGTCTCCTGAGAAACTGAATGTGGGCCAAAAAGCAACAGTTATAACGAAAATTGAACAACTTATTGGTTTAAGATTTGAAAACGAGTATAACAAGGCTGTAGGTTGTCATCATAGGAAATGCCAGACTCGATGGATGAAAAGCTGAAATTAAGGTTGCCAGGAGAAATATCAACATTCTCAAATATGCAGATGATAATCAGTTTGATAACAGAAAGTGAAGAAAAATTAAAAAGCCTCTTGATGCGGGTGAAAGAGGAGAGTGTAAAAGCTGACTTGAAGCCTAACATAAAAAAAATTAAGATCTTGGCAACTGGTCCCATCAGGTCCTAGCAAATATAGAGAGAAGAAATGGAAAAGTGTCAGATTTTACATTCTTAGACTCAAAGATCACTGCAGATGGTAACTGCAGCCATGAAATTAAAAGATGCTTGCTCCTTGGAAGGAAATCTATGGCAAATCTGGACAGCGTACTAAAAAGTAGAGACATCACCTTGCTGACAAAGTTCTATGTAGTCAAAGCTATGGTTTTACCAGTAGTAATGTATGGTTGTGAGATTTGGATTGTAAAGAAAGCTGAGCGCCACAGAACTGATGCTTGAATTTTGAATTGTGGTGCCAGAGAAGACTTTTGAGGGTCTCTTGAACAGCAAGGAGATCAAATCAGTCAATACTTAAGGAAGTTAATTACTTAATTTTTGATTTGATTTGAAATTATTAATTCATTTAATAATTTGACCTTCATTGGAAGGTCAAATGCTGAAGCTTAAATACTTTGTTCACATGATGAGAAGATGGTACTCCTTGGAAAAGATCCAGATGTCAGGAAAGATTGAAAGGGAAAAGAGAAGGGAATGGCAGAGGGTAAGATGGATAGTGTCATGGAAACAACGAACATAAAGCTTGACAGACTGAGAGATTGTGGAGAATAGAAAGGCCTGGTATGCTATGGTCCATGGGTCAAGAAGAGTTGGACATAACTGAATGACTGAACAAAAACACAGTGAGCCTTTATGGCCTTCTGGAGAAGTACGGTAGCTATCTTCAGCATACGTCTGCTCTTTCTTTTTCTTTCTCTTACTGTAACCCCCACACACACTGTATGATTCCTAGGACTCCTAGAAAATATGATAAAACCCCCATTTTTTTTACAAAACACTTTCGTCTCAATGTGTCCTCAAATGTAGATCTTCTGAAAGAGCAGCATCCAGCGGAATGATCACTGTGCATGCACACACATCCCTTTTGTTTTCTGGCCACTTCACACAGCCTTGGATGGCATTCACTTCTTGGATTGCCATTCTACACTGTTGGTTAATACTGACTTCAATATCCAAGATGAGTACAGGTTCAATGGCAACTGTGTTATAAAACTATGAAGTGCTATGAGAATGTCAGCTAGGACTAT
This sequence comes from Potorous gilbertii, assembly GCA_028658325.1. Taxonomy (NCBI): domain Eukaryota; kingdom Metazoa; phylum Chordata; class Mammalia; order Diprotodontia; family Potoroidae; genus Potorous; species Potorous gilbertii. The sequence goes on from CM053773.1 coordinate 172,899,085, forward strand.
GTTATCCAATATTAAACATAACAAGAGGAAGGAAACCAGCATTTATTTTTACCTTCTAAGTGCCAGGCATTGTGCTAAGCGCTTTACAAATATTCTTTCATTTGATCCTCACAACCACTGTCGGAGGTAGGTACTATTATTATTCACATTCTACAGTGGAAGAAACTGAGGCAGATGGTGTTTAAGTGACTTGTCCTAGCAAATATCTGGGGCTGAATTTGAACTCAGGTCTTCTTGCCTTCAAGCCCAGGGCTCTATACACTATAGCGCCTACCTGTTGGAAGATGATGGGAATCAGTTTCTTCAGATATTGCCTCCTTTAGGGAGTCTTTCCTGGTCCCCTACGTTGGTAGTAATAGTTGTAATAAAAAGTATTATTATTTATAATAACTCATATTCCTATAGCATTTTAAGGTTTACAAAGCACTTTGGCAGAACAACTTGGTGAGGAACACAATGCCAAGAACCTATTACAGAGGAAGAAACTGAAGTCTAAGGAGATTAAAGGGCTTGTCTATAGGGCCATCCAGCTGGCATATGCAGGAACCAAATCACACGACACTTTCTGTAATGCCAGGTACTTGTATACATCTATGTGACTCATTACCTTGATTGACTGTAGAAGGTAGAACCATGTTTTAGTTAAATGTTGTATCTCTTTGTGAGAAGGAAGAAGGAGAGAAAATAAGAGCTTGTTAATTTTAAAAAATGAAAATGAAATAAAAGTTACAAAAAAAAAAGATTCTGTCTCCCTCTGGCACTTAACGAGGAATTCTGGAAACAGTACAAACAGTAGGTGCTTTGTAAATGTGTGTTGTATTGTAGCAGGGACACGGGCCTTGCTAGGTATAAGCATTTTGAATCACAATCACAAAATGTCTGAGGGGTGTGTGTGTGTGTGTGTGTGTGTGTGTGTGTGTGTGTGTGTGTGTACGTGTGTGTGTGTGTGTGTGTGTGTGTCTTTAGCTTGGGGGTAAAATAATTTTCTCCTGACATCCTGAGGGAAATAAATGAGACAGAGATCAGAATGGCCTAGAGGAATGTTAGTCTTGCTGTTCAGTTGTATCCAACTCTTTGTGACCCCATTTGGGTTTTTTTTTGGCAAAGATACTGCAGTGATTTGCCATTTCCTTCTCCAGCTCATTTTACAGATGATCAAACTGAGGCAAACAAGGTTAAATGACTTGCCCAGGGTCACACAGCCAGTAAGTGTCTGAGGCCAGATTTGAACTCAGGAAGATGAGTCTTCTTGACTCCAGGCTTCCCACTTTACCCACTGTACTGCCTAGTTGCCCTATAATGTTAGTCTAGGGAAGCTGAAAGAGCTGGGGTCACCTAGTGTGGGACTGGGCAGTATCCTTTTATTTGTACTGGTAATCTTCCCTTGGTATATTATTTCTGAATTTGTAGGTTCTTCTATCCTTCGTGAATAACTCCTAAAAAGTGTGCACTTGGGGTCTAGGATGGGATAATCTAAGTTATTTCCCCACTCTGGGCCTCAATTTCATCATCTGTAAAATGGGGGTGAGGGCATTGGACCATCGATAAGGTCCTTTGGCTCTAAATTCAGTCATCCTAAGTAAACAGTCTGGAGGTAATCTGATATATTCCTAACAGTCAAAAGCCCATGAAGAGCACCTGAGAGGACAGAGAGATTCATCACCCTTGCCCTTGGGGACAAAACTACACTTAACGGCTTGTAGTTTTAGAGTTTTCCCTCCGGAAATTTTTCTTCCCCCTCACAATATCTCAAGTGTCTGAAATCCCACCATTAGAACCATGGATTTTAAAGAATTTTACCCCTGGAATGGATTTTAGAGGTCAGCTAATCCAAAACTGTTCCTGTTTTACAGATGAGAAAACCTAAGGTCCAGGAGAGAGAAAGTGTCCAAGGTTCATAGGAGCAGGTGACCAGAACTGAGATCGAGTGGTAACTAGCACAGGTCTACTTTTTCTTGGTGTGTGTGTGTTCTATGAGGTGCAGTGTAGAAATGGAGTAATGGAACGAGGAAAGGTCATTGAGCTCTGGAACTGGAACACATCAATCTCATCAAGGTCACACAGAGCTCAGATCCCTGGCCTCCAAACGCAGAGCATTTTTCATTACACTGAGTTGCTTTCGGAGCCTTCTCCTCTTCCTCTTCTTCTTTCTCCTCCTCCTCCTCCACCATTTTCTGCTCTTCATTTTGGCCCCTGTTCCCTTTATCCCATCTAGGCCAGTGAAGACAGAGCCATCCTTATCCAGGAACTGACAGGCAGGAGTGCATAGGAGCAGTCCCTGCTTATGTAGAGACAGCTGACTGGGGAGAAGAGGGCAGCACCACCAGAAGGGGCTAAAAAGTCCAAAAGCTCATAGACACACTCAGCCTAGGCAGTTCCCTACTGTCATGAAAGCAAGGCTAGCTCTTCCCCTTCCCCTTATACAAACTACCTCTACTAAGGATAGATCAAAACCTTCATATTCATTGGGGAGTCTTTCCTATCCCCTGGGAATCCTTGAGGTCCCTTACATCCCCTAAAGATACCTCAGGGCCCTTGTATTCCTTAGGGATGTCTCAGGCCCCTTATATTCCTATAGAGATGCCTCAGACCCATTACATCCTCTAAAGATGCCTCAGGTCCCTTATATCCCCTAGAGATCTCTTAGGACCCTTATACCACTATAGAGATGCTCCAGGTCCCTTATATCCTATAGAGATTTCCCAGATCCCTTATATCCCCTAAAGATGTCTCTGGTCCCTTATATTCTCTAGGGATGTCTCAGGCACATTTTATCCCCATAGAGATTCCCCAGACCCTTTATATCCTATGGAGATGTCCCTGGCCCCTTACATCCCCTAGGGATCCATCAGGTCCCTTTTACCCCTATAGAGATACCTCAAGCCCCTTAGATCCCATAGAGATGCCTGCTCATATCACACAAGGAGGACCATGTGAAAAGGTCTCAATGCTACTTTTTTGGCTATATTATGAAACCCTTCTGCTGGCAACGAGAATTCTCCCTAACCCCATTTTCCTTCCTATTTCTGCATCTCATCAGCTGCCCTGCCAACAACTCCAGAAGGACAAAGATAGAATCTCAGTGGTATTTCGCTGTGACGCATCTTCCCATGTGCCTTTTCCCTCCCCTATTTCTGCTTTAGCAAACACTCAACTCTTATCCTGCCTCTTATTCTGCTTCTATAGCCCCAGAATGCTGGGCTGCTCCCTGGCATGCTTATTAACCTCTCTGTGCCACTGCTTCCAAAGTGGAGAGCATATTCATGACCTGTAGCATTAGGAATTGCCCTGGGGTGATCACAGGGAGCAAGAGATATTGAACAATGAATTGAATAGTTTCCAGGCTAACAGGCCAGGTCAGAATAGAGCACAGAGAGAGTAAGTAGAGGCAGACATACTTGCATGTGCCTATGACTCCGATTGTGTATGTCTGCTCCTATGTCAGACACAGAATATCCTGGCTGTAAAGAACCTTAGAATGTAGACTGCCAGAGCTCAGAAACCTGATTACAATCTAATCAAGCCCACTTTTTAAAGAGAAGAAAGTGAGGCTCTGAAAATCAATAACTCAGTAAGTATTTATAACCATCTACTATTTGCCTACACTGTGCTAAGAGCTGAGGATATGAAAAAAAAATCAAAAGACAGTCCCTGATCTTAAGGAGCTCATAATCTAATAAAGAAGAAAACGAGCAAACAACTCTGAAAATGAGTTGGAGGCAGAGTTGGAGTCAGAATCCAGGTGTCTAGGCTCCCAGACCAGAGCTCTGCTCAATTCTTCAGACTATTTTCATAGTACAGTGATAGAGAAATGACCACACTAGCAAAGTGCGAAGAGACACTGAACCCCATTAGAAATCAATCATCAAACGTTTATGAGATGTGCAGTGGAGAGATGCTGGATATGGAGTCAGATCCTGCCTCAAATGTGACCGTGAGTAAGATGATCAACAAGCATCTGCCTCAGTGTTCTCATCTGTGAAATGAGGTGAACAAAAGCACCTACCTCCCAGGGATGTCATGAGGATCACGAGACGATACATATAAAGTGAAAACCAAGAGGGTCTGAGAAAGTATCGTCAACAGAGTCATGCTACAGAAGTCAAGAAGGACAAGGGCTGGAAAACAATTCAATGTGGCAGTTAAGAAATTGCTGATACCCTTACAGAGCAGTTTCAGTGATCAAGTTGGAAGCCAGAGCGTTGAAGAGAGTGACAGGAGAGACTATGGAGGAGGCACCAAGTGAAGACAGCTAAGGAGTTTAGCTAAGAAAGGAAGGAAAGATGAGAGATTATAGCTAGTATGCATGCTAAGATCCAGGGAGGGCTTTTCGTTTTGTTTTGTTTTTTAAGAGAGGAGAGACTTAGGCATGCTTACAGGCAGGGGGTAGGAATCAGTAGATAGAGAGAGAGTAGGGATGATGGGGAGGGTGTGACTTTATTTTTTTCCCTTTTTTTTTGGAGGCAAGGTTAATTGACTTGTCCAGGGTCACACAGCTAGTAGGTGTCTAAGGCTGGATTTGAACTCAGGTTCTCCTGACAGTAGGGCTGGTACTCTATCCACTCCCCCCTTGGTAGGGTAACTTTCTGATGGAGAATATGGAAGGAAATGGGATCAAAATTACTTTTAGCAGGATTGGACTTGGCTAGAAGGGCCGTGTCTTCATCAGAGATGGAAGTGAATAAGATAATGGAGGTATCAGTTGGATACGAGATGAGGAGGAGGTACGAGAGAGCTCTCAGTGAATGGCTTCTAATTTTTAAAATTTTATTTATTTATTTATTTTGTGAAGTTGAGTGAGTGAAGGAAGACTCCTCTTCCAGGGTATAAGTCTGGCCTCAGATACTTAGTAGCTGTCTGACCCTTGGCAAGTTGCTTAACACTGTTGCCTCAGTTCTCATCTGGGAAATGAGCTGGAAAAGGAAATGGCAAACCACTCCAGTATCTTTGCCAAGTAAACCCCAAATGGGGTCACAAAGACTAAAAACATGAGTAAACAATAACAACAGGGAAGTGAAAGTTATGGTAGAATGAGAAGAGATTGGTAACAACAGCTGTGAGTGAGTGGGAGGGGACATAGATTAGAAAGCAGTAGGACTGCCTTGCTGCAGAGAGGTCTGAGTTGAGATTAGATAGTCTGAATGGATGGCGGTCCCAGCCAATGTGGCTTTGTGGTTTCCTTCAGTTCTACTGAACATCACCTCAGTAGGAGCAAGGGAGGCAGATGGTCAGAGTAATACAGGATTGGAGTTGAGTAAGGTGTCAGTGGGGATAGGACAAGGGCGCAAGTGATTGAATAATAAAGGATACTGGTTTACCAAGAGGATGAGAATGGGAAGAGGAGAAAATAGAGTGAGAGCAGGAGTGATGGCTAGGGAAAATACTGAGGGACTGAGGTTATTAGAGGTACCAGGGAGGGCAAAGTGTAGGAGAAGTGAAGGTAGTAGGAGACCCGGGAAGATACAAGATTATAATCTAAAAAAGAAAAAGGTTGGGGGTCTTAAACATGGAAGGAATTCACTTGTGGGTGACGGCAAGATTAAGGGGAGGACCATTCCTGTACATAACTTATGTGGAATAGAAATAGGTCAACACACAGTGGTTGAATGTTTGAGTGTATTAAGGATCTGGGAAGTTAGATAGTTGAGGGAACATTGACATGTTTACTGAAATAGCCTAGTATGAGGTCAAGAGTTAGGGTGAAGAGGGACTTTGTGAGCTAGGCAAAGAACTCATTGAGAAAGGAGGAGAGTGTCCTGGGATCAGTAGATAGCAACTACCAGGCACCGGATTGGGTGATAGATTCTGACTGCATGAATCTCAAAGGGGGAAGACTTCTGAGTCATGATAGTAGAAGGAGAGCTTAGGACTGGCCATGGGAAACAAGGAGTAAGCTGACTCCCTGACTATAACCAGTGAGTCAAAGGGGATAAGTGAAAGTGCAAATGGTACTGGACAGGGTGGCCAGTGTCATCCGGAGGGAGTCAAGACACAGTGAGCACAGAATACAAAAGGAGTAAGAGAGGAAGTGTTGTAAGAGGAAAGAAAGCTTGTTGGAGCAGGTGTTTCAGAGAACACAGAGTCAGGAAGTTCTGGAGTGGGGTATTGGGAGAAGATGGATATGGGATGAAGATAGCAGAGAGCTAGAGTTGGGGCAAGGGGGTTGTCCTTTGACAGTAGGGGTTTCAATATCGACTAAAACACTAAAAGCTAAATTAGATATCTTTTGGTGATCACAGAATAGAACAGGACTGGAAAAAGCCCAGGACAGTAAGGTTGGCCTGGCTCCAAGTCTCTACTGGCTCTTAACCACTTTTCTCAAGAGCAGAGCTGATAACCTCTAGGTCAAGGAAGGATCATTGACAAAAGGTCTGACTGTTTCCAAATAATCTCCCCATTAACCTCACTCTGGGGTTAAAATCCCACCATTAGATTACCTCATCCATTCATTAATTCCTTCATCCATCCGTTCATTAATTCATCCATCCATCCATCCATTCATTCACCCATCAATTCATTCATTTTATTCATCCATCCATCTATCTGTCCATCCATTCATTCATTCATCCAAAGTAAATCTTTGGATGAAGCCATGCTACCATTGTTTCCTTGCTCACTATCTCTCCAATATTCAAAGCTAACCTCATTTCCTCTTTTTTTTGACAAGGTTAATAAGCTAATAAAAGATCAATGGAATGCAATGGCAACCATATGGATGAGACCAGATTACAATTAGATGGACTGGTTAAGTAGCAGGACTCAAAGAGTAGACATTGATGATCTGGTGGAGAGGAATTTTCGAGTGTTCTAGGAACCTGTGCTGGCCCTGCTCTGTTTGAAAGTTTTTATCTGTAATTTGGATAAAAGGATAGATGACATTGTTATCAAATGTTCAGATTACATAAAGCTAGGAAGGATAGTCAATGCAGGGGATGCCACAGTCGGAATTCAGAAGGATCCTGAGATCAAATGAGGTGATATTTGTAAAATGTTGGGCATATAGTAGGTGTTTAATAAATGCTTATTCCATCCATCCATATGTACATATATACATACATGCATATATATATATATATTATATATATATATTATATATATATAATATATATATATATATATATCTTCCATCCATTTAACCATCTTGACAAATCAGAACTCTGCATGGAGTAAAATAAGATGAAATTCAAGAGATGAATAGGAATGAACTTGGATTTAAAAGACTGACTCTACAAATACCAGATGGGAGAAGCACAGTTGGAAGTAGTTTTTCTGGAAGAAATCTGGGGATTGTTAGCAGGCTGCAAGTTTGACAGGGTCAACAATGTGATGTGGCAACCAAAAAAATGAATTCAGTTTTCCCATGTCTTAAGAGAGTCATAGCTTCCAAGAGATACTTTAACTGTACTCTGACCTGGCCAGATCACATAAGATCAGTATTGTGTTCAGTTCTGGGTACTACAATTTAGGAAATTATAAAGTGCATTAATGGGGCAACTAGGTGGCACAATAGATAGAGCACCAGCCCTGGAGTTAGGAGGACCTGAGTTCAAAATAGTCTTTGGACATTTGATACTTCCTAGCTGGGTGACTCTGGCAAAGTCACTTAACCCTCACTGCTTCGCAAAAAAAAAAGGAAAGAAAAGAAAAGAAAAAAAGCACATGAATAAGTTTGAGGGCATCTAAAGAAGGGTAAACTATGAAGATTTTGGTATCAAATTCATGTCATAATGAGGATCACTCAGAGATGCTATGAGTGGTTAATCTGGACAGGAGAATACTCAGTGAGGGACATACCACTTATCTTCAATGATATAAAAAGAATGAGAAGCTGGGTGGCTCAGCGGATAGAGCACCAGACCCGGAGTCAGGAAGACCCGAGTTCAAACATGGCCTCAGACACTAGTTGTGCAACCCTGGGCAAGTCACTTAACCTTCTTTGCCTCCATTTTCTCATTTGCAAAATGAGCTGGAGAAGGAAACAGCAAAATACCAAAAAAAACCTCCAAATGGGGTCATGAAGAGTCAGACATGACTAAAACAACTGAACAACAATAAAATAGAAGATTATTATATAGCAAAAACATTAGACTTATTCTCTTTGTCTCCAGAGAAGGGAGAAAATTAGGAATAATGGGTACAAGTTACAAAGAGGAAAATTTTAAAATGAGGTAAGAAAAAAATCCTTCCTAATTATTACTGCTGCCTTGAAGTAGAATGGAGTGTTTCAGGAAGCCGAGGATTCTTTAGAGGTCTTAGAGGACGATCACTTGCTTGGACTTCTTGTAGGGGGAATTCTTTTCCAGGTGTGGAATGGAGCAGCTGACCCCTGGGATCCTTTTGCAACTCTCAGCTTCTATGACTCCATGATTCTGTGTCTTCTTGGTCTTGAAACATTAGCCCAAGAAATCAAAATTCTTTCAATCACAGAATATGAGTTGGGCCATCAGAAAGCATATGGTCCTTCAGGTCCTTCAGAACCTGACTCTTTACTACCCTTCTCTACATACTCTGTGATCCAATGACCAATGACCCGCTTGCTCTTCCAAGAACAAGGATTCCATCTCCCAACTCAAGGCATTTTTTCTAGCTGTTCCCCATGCCTGGAGGACTCTCCTTCCTCCTCTCTCCCTTCTGGCTTTCTTGAAGTCTCAGAAAAAATCCTGCGTACTACAGGAAGCCTCTCCCTATCCCTCTAATTCTAGTGCCTTCCTTTGGTTGATCATCTCCAATTTATGCAATATACTTTGTTTGGACATATTTGTTTACTTGTGATCTCCTCTACTAGACTCTGAGCTCCTTGAGGGCAGGGAGAATCTTTTGCCTGTCTTTGTATCTTCAGCACTTAGCTAAAAGCCTTGCATATAGTAGACACTTGAAAAATACTCATTGATTGATCAACTTGTACCTCAGCTGGAGTGCCTCTTAGCGACAAGTAGTCACTGAACTCCTCCACAAATAAGAAACCAGACTCCTCCCTCTCTTCTTTTGGGATAGTTTTGGTGACTGAAAAATTCTTCCTTCTAGTGAGTCATAATCCTTCGGAGACAAGGGAGAGGATAAGCTATTTCATCCATTAATCCCCACATCTGTATTCAGCCCATCCCTTGTATCCAATCCTGTGCTAGCAATGTCCTAGTAGCCCAGAGTGAGAGGACATAGTGGGGTGGAGGAGAGAAAGTCCCAATCTTGGACCAAGTATGGAGATCTTGATTTTACTCATAGCCCTAACCTGTTCGGGCCATGGCCAAAGTATCTGACCTCCAGGATCCTCCTTTGAAAAAATGGGATAGTAACACTTATATTCCCTAACTCATTGGGTTATTTGGCAGCTGTAGATACTAACTCTAAGTTCCATTTGGATTTCCAAGACAGAGTCACATAACCTAGAGTAGCCTGGACAGGCTACCTGGAGGAGATGACACTTGGAGACTTCTAGGATAAAGTAAGATTTGGTGGGAATTGAACATAAGAAGCACAAGAGAGAGGGACTGTCATTCAGGTGACTGGAGAGAGAAGGGAGGATGTGAAGTCATCCAAAAATGAACCACTTGCCATTTTGAATCCCACCCATATGTCAGAGGAGGTAAAACACCTCCTCTGACATAGAAGCAGGGGGTACACCAGAGAGCCAACTTAAACTGAAAGCCAATTGTTAAATTTCTAGTGTGAGCATTTACACCTCAGAAATCAGCAAATGATACAAATTAGGTATTGATTTATAGTTTTGTTGATTGTCTAGACTTAAAAAAGTAGTGGAGAAAGACGTTCAAAATGAAGATTCAGCTTAAACATGTTTCCATTATGTAGTACAATCCTCCCTGCCCCCCAGCCCAGTCCATTGTTAACATTTACTAGCACACTGATGCTCAGAACCATTGACTCAGAGATTGTCAGGGGTGGAAGGAACCCTGAACATAGAAAGTAAGAGCTCAAAAAGAACTAACTTATAACCAGATTGTTAAGAAATAGAATACTAGCCTTGAAAAGGGCTTTAGAGACCATCTAGTCTACTCACCTCATAATCAATAAGTCGACAAGCATCTCTTACTGTTGTTCAGTCATGTCCAAAGCTTCGTGACCCCTTTTGAGGTTTTCTGGGCAAAGATACTGGAGTGGTTTGCCATTTCCTTCTCTAGTTCATTTTACAGATGAGGAAACTGAGGCACTCTATCCACTGTGTCATCTGGCTGCCCCAACAAGCATTTATTAGGTGCCAACCTATGTGCCTATTCCATGCTTGGAATGGGAGGATACTAATGAATCAGTCAATAAACACTTATTAAGTGCCTACTATGTGCCAGGCACTGTGTTAAGTGCTAGAGGCAAAGGACAGTCCCTCCCTCAAGGAACTCATAATCCAGTGGGAGAGACAACAAATAAATACATGCGAACCAGCTTTACGGACAAACTGGCATAATTAACAGAGGAAAGGTGTTAGAATTAAGAGGGGCAGGGAGATGAGTTTTTAGTAGAAACTTAAAGGAAGCCAGGGAAGGCAGGAGGCAGAGACGAGGAGGTAGGGCATTACAGGCATAAGGGACAGCTGCAGAGAACGTGGAGCCAGGAGATGGCATCTTCTTTGTGGAGCTGAAGGGAAGCCATTGTCACTGGATTGAAGAGTGTGTGTTGGGAACTAAAGTATAAGAAAATTGGAAAGGTAAGAGTGGGTTAGGTTATGAAGAGCTTTGAATGACAAGCAAAAAGACAAAAAGAAGTACTTCTTGCCTTCGTGGACCTTACATTCTATTGGGAGAAACAACACACATACACATTTAAGGCTATATCATATACGTATATATTTGTACATATATATGTATACATACACACACACACACACACACACACACACACACACATATATATGCAAGGTGATTGAAAATAGAAGATAACTTCAGTGAGGGAATCAGGAAAGGTGGCCTGATGCATATGATATTGGAGCTGAGTTCGAAGGAAGCTAGAGATGGTGATGAGGGGGGATTTGATTCTTGGTATGGGAATGCAGCTTAGTCAACAGACAGGAGAGAGTTTTATGTTCTTACTCTTTACCTAAGAACAAGTAAACCAACTTGGCTAGGCTACCCAGTGCATCTGAGGTGTCATTAGCTAAGAAATAAAGGCAGGGTTCTGATTGTTAGGGCTTTAAATGTCAGAGGACTTTATATGTGAACCTAGGGGCAATAGAGAGCCATTGGCACTTACTGAGTGAAGGAGTGACTTCTCCAGCTTTAAGAAAATCCCTTCAGAATTTGGGTAGAAAATAGAGGAGACATTTGAGATTGCTGTTTTTTCAGTCATGTCCAACTCTTAGTGATCACATTTGGAGTTTTCTTGGCAAAGATACCGGAGTGTTTTGCCATTTCCATCTCCAGTTCATTTTACAGATGAGGAAACTGAGATAAACAAGGTTAAGTGACTTGCCCAGGGTCAAACAGCTAGTTAGTGTCTCAGATCATATGTGAACTCAGGAAGATGAATCTTCCTGAATCCAGGACCCTTATTCCATACACTTCAACACTTAGCTGAGATTTGATATAGAAAAGCAATTAAAGAGGCTTTTACAACAGTCCAGGCAAAAAAGGGAGAGGAACCTGAACTAAACTGGGAGCTATGTGAGTGGACAGAAGGGGACAGATGTTGCAGAACAAGAAATGGCCAGACTTTTAAGTGAATGTCTACATGGGATGGGGGAGACTAAGGACTTGAGATTGATTCAAAGGCTGTGAAGATGGATGATGGGAAGAATGGTGGGCTCCTGAACAGGAAAAGGAACAAGCAAAGGCATAATGAACTGCAGGGATGAGGCACTCACCACCTCCCAAGGCAGGCTCTGGGACTCTTCTCATTATTAAAAGTTAGCCTTACATTGAGCTAAAATCAGCCTCTGCAATTTCCCCCTAGGCTTCCGAGACCACAGTGACCAGTGCTTCCTTTGGCCCCTCTTAACACTGGTGGAAAGTCTATGCCTGGACCCAATGATCTTCTGGGATCACTTTGACAGGGGAGCCTTTCATTCCCTGTTAACTTAGCTTCTTACTTAATCCTGGCCATTTGCCTTTCCCAGGAAGCTCTATCTCTCTACAGAAAGGGTCATGGCCACCTCTAAGAAGGACTCTGACTTCACTGAACAGTACTGCCAGCAACAAAATACATCAACACCAGAGGCATGGAGAGGCCAGAATTCATCAGGGAGGCTTCTTGGAGGAGGCCAAGAAATTCCCAGAGGAAATTTCAAGGGAAGGGGGAGGGACATTGCTGGTAAAGAGAAAATCAGGGTATCAAAGAAGACAAAATATTGAAACTGGAACAGGGTTTCTCCCATATTTCCCTTCCTTCTCTCCTTTAACAAATGAGGAAACTGAGGCCCAGACAGAAGTGATCAGTTCAAGGTCACATGATCAAAAAGCTTATTTTTCTCCTTTTCCTATACCTATCTGGACTGGCCAATGTCTATTTTAGCCACATTCTATCTACCTATCTTTTCTTTAGCCACTTTCAGCTTGTAAAGAGCTCTCCTTATATCCTTATAAGTTAAATATTACTGTGCCTATTTTTATAGAGGTTTAGGAAATGGTGGCAGTCAGCCCATTAGTCAACTAGCATTTATTAAGCACCTACTATGTGTCAGGTACTGTGCTAAGTACTGAGGATATAAGGAAAGGTAAACCAGCACTGTAATACATGAAGGAGCCAACCTTGCAGTCGGAAAGACCTGAGCTTAAATCCTGCCTTTGACATACATTGTGTGATTCTGGGCAATACCCCAGGCAGCCCTTAGTATCCCGCCCTCTTCCCACTTTCCTTACATCTTTCTCCCTTCCACATATTCTGTGAACCACCTCCTCACTTCCTCAAAGGAGACACTTCACCCCCAGACTCCAAGAATTTTCATTCACCGTGCCCCAATGCCTGGAATGTTCTTCCTCATCTCTACCTCCTGGCTTCCTTCTAGTGTTGGTTGAAGTCTCGCCTTCGATAAGAAGTCTCTCTGCCCTCCTTAATCCTAGTGTCTACCTTCTTTCTGGTGAGGATCTCCAATTTATTCTGTACTCCATCTTGTTTGTTTGTGAGCATCTTGAGAGCAGAGGCTGATTTTTTTGGCTTTCTTTGTATACTCAGAGCTTCCTACAGTGCCCAGAACACAGGAGGTGCTTAATAAATGCATGATGACTAACATACTGCCAAGTCCACAACCTGAATCAGTGGAGTGAGTTTCCACAATGGGAGTTCCCTAAATCATGGGTCCTCACCTCCCCAACCCCCCCAATAAATAAAAGGAAACAGGCTCAGAAAAGTGACTTACTCAAGATGACACATAGAAGGGGAACAGGAACCCCAAAATATCTCTCCCTTTCCCCCTTTTTTCCCTTCCTCTCTCTTCCTTCTTCCCTCTCTCTTCCTTTATTCTCTCTCCCTCCCTTCTCTTTCTCTCTCTCCCCCTCCACCCTCCCTTCCTCTCTCCTTCCTCTCCCTTCTTCCATTTCTTTCTCTCCTCCTTCCCTCTGATTCTCTCTCTGACTACTTTACATATATGCAGATGCACCACAGTTGCCAAATCATATTGATTCATTTCTAAAATATTTTTTTCCATATCACCTTCCATTGCTATAGTTCAGGCCTCATTATTTCTAGCCTTATTGCTGTAATGGTTTCCCTTTAAACTTCTAGGCAGGCTATACATCTTCCCCATTTGTATGTAAGTTTGTGAGTGGGGAGTGTTACATTTTTTCTTTGTATCCTCAGTACCTAACACAGTGCCTGACACATAGTAGGTACTTGATAAATGCCTGTTGATTGATTCTTTTTTTATTGTTGTTGATTGATTTTTAACTGTTCTCCTTGATTTTAGCCTGACTCAAAACATGCACAGGTATTCTGTGACTGCTGCTGCCTCTACTTAAGTTGCCATGTACCCCAAGAACCTATGGTCCAGCTATGTCTTCTAACAACTTTATATTTATTCTTTCATGATCTTAGCTGAAGAAGTATTGACCTTGTGAGCTTCAAAAGGTCAAAAAAATCATTAGACGTCCAGGGAAGGGAATCTATGGCAGAAACATTACAGCCATCACAGCCAAACAGCAGCAATGAACTAACAAGATTCCAAGGCGGGACTCACATGACTTAGCCTGTTAGTGACCCCAAAAGTCACCATGTCCTACATGCAAGGGAGCAATTCCCCCTTGGCTAAGCTAGCAATCACTTTAAATCTAAGTCCACTTTCCCCCTGGAACCAAGATGGTAAAGAGTGGGCTCCCTGTTTCCTATGTCTCTGTGCTTCTATTCTTGCTATATCTTCTCAGTAAATACCCTTTATAAAAATTGAATGATGCTGTTTATTGATGATATCAAAGACAAATCAATTGACAAAATAAGATAAGTAACTGGCACTGCCAAATGATACTGGGGCAATAATTACTAGTGATTACTGGGAGGAACACATAGGATGGGACTCAAGTACAGAGAGCTAGAAAAATTACCCCCAACCTCTCTGGGGTCCCCCAGAACCTGAGGGAAGAGGTAGCTAAGCTCTGGAGACCTGATCGACAGCTGGAGTTGGCCCTGGAGTCAATAAGGGCCATTTTTGTATCACTAGTGACCAGAACAGGGCCTGGAACAAGGTAGGTCCTTCATAAATAATTGTTGACTAAAATTGAATAGAATACAATGTTAACATTGAAAAGATCTTAGAGGCATATGGTCCCAGAAAGTCAGAAATAGAAGGATTTTAGAAGTCATGAGTCCACTATGCCTGAAGTGAATATGTGACTTCTGCTTAAAGACTTTCAATGATAGGCAACTCAATAATAGCTAACATTTATATGATGTTGACTACATGCTAGACACTGTGCTAAGTATTTTATCACAATGATGAGGAAACTGAGGAAAAGAGATTACTCAGTCCTGGGCAAGGGATCTTAAAGGCCATCTAGTTCAACTCCTCATTTACAGATGAGGAAACTGAGGCAAACAGAGGTTAAGTGACTTGCCTAGGTTCACAAAGCTAGTAAGTGTCTGAGTTGGGATCTGAACTCAGGTCTTCCTGCTGCCAAATCCAATACTCTATCCATTCGTGCTTCTTACTTCATAGGGTTCTTGAGAGAATAGTGCTTTGTCAACCTTAAAGCACCGGAGAAATGGTAACTATGATCATGATTTCCCTTTGATGAGGGTAGAGGTCATTCAGTTCAGGTCTCTGTCTCCATGTCAGAGTAAAACTTGAGGGGATTTGGACGTTGATAGGGTTTGGAAATGCCTGGAGAATCTCAGTTCACTGGGGCTGCACTGGATCCTTCCGTTCCCATCTTACCCCCAGCGACATTGCAGCTGGTCTTTGTCAATAGGACCTCCTCCTCCGACTCCATTACCCAAACTTGCCTGAGGCCCATGCCTTGGACTGATGCCACATCCCCACCCTTTTTCTGGCTGAAGACCAAATCTGCTCTCAGTCCCTCATGGTTGGATACCACCCTGCCACATTTCTTTCCTTTCTATGAGTGCCCATGGGGCCCCTGGGGAAGGGTGAAGGTCCCTGGTCTCCAGCCCCCATCAGACTGGGATCTCTCTTTCCCCTGCATTCTCACAGGGCCAACCAGGGACTGTGTTCCTGGCAATCCGCCCTGGGCAGTTGAGGTTGCTCCTATCCAAGGAGTAGGTCAAAGAGAGCCTGTGCTGATTATGGACTACTCTGGATGGACCCAGTGACTTTCTATGTACCCTCTGGCAAGACATTCCCTTTTTGACCCTCAATTTCCCTAGCTATAAAGTGGCAAAGAGGGAGAAAGAAGCATCAGACTAGACAATTTCAAGAAAGTGCAGTAGAGGGAAAAAAAAAGAGTGTGATTGGAATCAGACCCTGGGTTCGAATCCTGGCTCTATTTACCATCAAGCAAGACCTCAAGCAATTCTACTTAGTTTTCTGGGCTTCCAGTTTTCTTCTTTATAAAATGAGGAGGTTGGGCTAGATTATCTCTAAAATTCCCTTCAGTTTCAATGTCCTAGAATTTATGTTAGCCAGTATCTTTTGCTCCCTATTTCCTTAGAAAAGGGGCAGAGAAACCTCCTCTCAGGGACATATGCCTCCACCATCCCTGGGAATGAAGTGAGTCCCTTAGTCCAGATCCTTGATTCTACTTGGGATGGGGGTTAGAGTGGGGCTGGCCTCCACGATCCCAGATGGACAATGCTATGCCCACACCTTTGTTAATCCCTAAGATGGTACAATGGGAACACACTAAACTTGAAGGCAAACTTGAGCTCCAATGCTTTACTCCCTGAGTAATCTAAGACAAATTGCCTCATCTCTCTTGGCCTCAGTTTTCTTATCTGTTAAATGAGATGGTTGGACTGGATGACCTCTTCTGACCCTTCTAGCCCTACCATTCTAGGATTCTAATGTCTAAATATTTCTGTAGCAGGAGAAACTGAGGATTGATATGAAGGAAGCCTTTCTGAGTCATAAATATATTTGGCTGCTAGAGAGATGCCCTTCTCCATCTCCCAGTATTCTCTCTGATCCAGTCCTGCTATACCTTCCCTTTCATGGAGAAACTTAGAGAATTCAGGGAATATCATAGATATGTGGAGTTGGAGGGGACTGTAGAATATAGAAAAAGAAATGTCAAGAGGTGGAAGGAACCCGAGACCACATCTTACTTCTGCCACTTGTATGACCTTGAACAAAACATTTAAATTCTCTTGATCTCAGTTTCTTTTTCTGTAAAATGAGGGGCTTGGACTAGATAGACAGAAGCTGGTCTGTGATACTATGATCTCATGTCAGAACTAAAGGGATCTTAGAAGATGGAATGTTAGAGCTGGAAGCAAGCTTAGAGACCATCTAGTCTAACAGCCTTCATTCTACAGAGAAGGAAACTGAGACCCAACTGAAATGACCTGTTCAAGTTCACAACTCTATCCATTTATGCAAGCTCTTCTGCCCTGATAAACAATAACTTCCTTCCATATAGCTATAGACAAGATAAGTAGGAAATAATTAACAGAGGGAAAGCACCAGAATTAACAGGGTTTTAGAAAGGTTTCCTGTAGAAAATGGGATTTAAGTTGAGACTTGGAGTCCCCTGTAATTTACATTGGTAGAAAGAGTCTTGGTTTTGGAGTAGAGGCTAAGAGTTCTAATCCACCCCTGCTGCTAACTTGGTAGATGAGCTTTAGGCAAGTTTAGACCTTAGTTTCCCCATTTGTAGAATATAGGGGGTTGGATCGGTACAAGGGAAAGAGCACTGTCTCCAGAATCAGTGCTCTGACATTGTGTGACTGTAGGCTAGTGGTACCTTCATGGGTTTCAACTTCCTCCGCTGTAAATATGTGCAATTTCTTTTAGGGAAGGGGCATTAGATGGCCTCTGAGGTCCTTTCCAACTCTGCATCTAAAATCCTATCTATACAGTTTCCAAGGATCTTTTCCATCGCTAACACTGCAGATATACTCCAAGCTTCCACCAGTAATACCATTCTATGTTCTCCTTTCTTCAGGTTCCCTTGTAGACAGCTCATGTATTCCTACCTCCCTCTTCCACTGCAGTAGAAGAATATTCCTAGTTTTGACTGGACCTAGGAATTCCTTCTTATAGGAAACTGTGTCAACAGACACTTCCTCTACCAAGCCTAGTCCCACTTTCTTTGCAATTTATAGCTTTAGAGAGTTGTCTGGGGCATTGGGAGGTTAAGTGATTTGCCAGAGGTCACACAGCCAGTGGATGTCAAGGGTGGGACACTAACAATGTATCCCGGACTCTGAGACCAGTACTTTATCTACCTGTGCCAGGATAGCTCCCCCCAAAAAGAAAGGTTTGCAAAGCGCTTTCTGAACATCAGCGCTTTTGAATTTCACAAGCCCTGTCCCTCTTGGGAACGGCTTCGGGTCTACCCCTCTCCTCCTCCAAACCCGGCTCCGCCCTTATTTCAGCCTGCCTCCTCCGTCCATACCCTCTCTAGGTCACCGGGGATGGGCACCACACCTCTCTGCCCACCCTCTTCTGACAGGAGGCGTCCTGACCCCAAAGCCCGGGCAGGAGCCCTGCGCGTCCACCCAGCCCGGGTCTCCACTGCTCCCCATGCCAGGCGGGGGAGCCCGGGGCCAAACCCTGCGGGGGATAACGGGACGGATGGATGCTCGCTCGCTCACTCACTCACTCCCTCGCTCGCTGGAAGGGCTTCAAGGAGACGGCTGAGACCCCGTGCCCGTGCGGCCCCTCTGCCCCGCAGATCTGGGATGCTTCCGTCTCCCCGCCGGCCGTGTGCCGGTGCCGTCCGTCTCTGCGGTCACTCGGGGAGCCGAAATGGAGCCGGAGCAGGACGTCAGGAGTTTGCTGAGTCTCCCCGGCCCCTTTTGGGCAAAGGCGGCTCCAGCTGGGGGCGAGGAGGCGGGGCGGGGGCCGGTGTGGGGGGAAGAGGGGGAGGCGCCGCAGTGGGGCTGTCCAGGGGGAGTGCGGGGGGCTGGGGCTGGGAGGGAGCGTCCCTCCGGGCTTTGTGCGGGCGCGTGGACTTGGGAAGGCAAGGTGCATAACCCCTGGATGGGGGACAGGGAAAAGGAGAAGGTGGCACGCATAGCGAGAGTGCCCAGTGTTGTGTGCCAGCCTGACGAGACCCTGGGTGCATGCCATTAGTCAACGGTGAAGAAACATTCATTAAACACTTAGCCCATGTGGCAGGCACCGTGCTAAATGCTGGGGAAACAAAGAAAGCCGCCCCTCCCTTCAAAAAAAAAAGTCCCTGCTCTCAAGGAGCTTGTCTAATGTGGGCAAACTATGTACAAACCACCTGCAAACAACTATGTACAAACAGCACAGACACAGGCTAAGCTGGAGATAGTCATCGGAGAAATGCACTCTGATTAAGGAAGACAGAGAAAGTTCTTACAGAAAGTGGAACTTCAGAGGAGACTTCAAGGAAGGCAGGGAAGGCAAGAAGGAAAGTATCCTGTGCGAGCAGAGACAGTGAAGATGCCTGGGAGCTGAGGAGTCATCTCCTTCAAGGAATATAGCAGGGAAGTCAGTGCATTGACAGAATAAGTTGGAGTGAGGGATGTGTAAGAAGACTGGAGAGTGGGAAGGGGGATGGGGGTGTGGGCTGTGGACCTCCAAAAAGGATTTCATATTTAATATTAGACCTGATAGGGAGCCTTTGGAGTTGATTGAATTAAGGGTGTGTGGTTAGACCTTGGATTTAGGAAGGTCATTTTAACAATTGTGTAGAAGATACAGAGTAATGGGGAAAGGCTATTGAAATAGTAAGGTGTGAGGTGATGAAGGCCTGTACCAGCCTGGGGGCCTGTCAGAAGAGAAGAGGGAACTTAGGAAGGTAAGATCAATAGAACTTGGCAACATAATACATGTGGGGGAGGTGAGAATGACAGTGCAAGAGCACTGGTTGTGAACCTGGGTGATTAGAAGGAGGATGGTACCCTTGACAGTAATAGAGAAGTTGGGAAGAGGGAAAGTTTTGAAGGGAAATATAATGAGTTCAGTTTGGGACATTCTGAGTTTAAGTTGTTTATGTGACTTCCAGTTTTCCAGTAGGCAATTCAAGATGG
The DNA here is from genome assembly GCA_028658325.1 of Potorous gilbertii. Taxonomy (NCBI): domain Eukaryota; kingdom Metazoa; phylum Chordata; class Mammalia; order Diprotodontia; family Potoroidae; genus Potorous; species Potorous gilbertii. The sequence goes on from CM053773.1 coordinate 172,918,636, forward strand.
AAACTGAAGGTTAAGGAGAGAAGTGAGGACTGGATAAAAGGATCAGAGACTCTGCATAGAGATGGTAATTGGGTCCATGGTTGCTGATGAGATCTCCAAATAAAATAATACAGAGGGAAAAGAAAAGAGGGCCCAGGACATTTAGTGAGTGTGACATGACCAAGATCCAGCAAAGGAGACAGGAAAAGAGATGTTAGATAATCAGTAAGGAGAACTAGGAGGAAACAGAAACCTAGAGAGAAGAGAGGGTTGAGAAGAGGAGGGTGATTGACAGTGTCAGACGTTGAGAGAGGTCAAGAAGGCTGAGGATTTGAGGAAACATCCAAAAAGATCTGGCCATTAAGAAACAATTGGTCACTTTGGAAAGAACTGTTTTGGTGGGACGACGAGGTAAGAAGTCAAACTGCAGAAAGTTAAGAAGAGAGTCAGAGAAAGGGAAGTGGAGGCACCCATTGTAGGTGACCTTCAGAAAGTCTAGTCACAAAAGGGAGGAGAGATAGAGCTAGAGGGGAATGGATGAATCAAGGAAAGGTATTCTGAGGATGGGGAAGACATGGGCATGTGTAAAGGCAGGAGGGAAGCAGCAAGGTGACAGGAAGAGACTGAAGATAGAGAGTGAGGATGATAGAGAGAAGGAGCAGAAAATATTGGAGAAGTTAAAATAGAATGGGGTCAGCTCTGTATGTAGAGGGGTTTGTCTTAGTGTTAGGGGGCAGCTAGGTGGTACAGTGGATAGAGCACCAGTGCAGGAGTCAGGAGGATGTGAGTTCAAATCTCACCTTGGACATTTGACACTCACTAGCTGTGTGACCTTGGGCAAGTCACTTAACCCCAATTGCTTCATCTGGGTCATCTCCAGTCATCCTGAGGAATATCTGGTCACTCAATTCAGATGGCTCTGGAGGAGAAATGAGGCTGGTGATCTGCACAGCCCTTCCTCACTCAAAACAAAGTCAAGTACAAGTCACCACACAGTCTTCTTCAGCAAGGAAGGACCAATACACAGAGGGGTTTGTCTTAAACTTAACTAGGCAATGAACTTCTAGTTAAGGCACTAGACTTGAAGTTAGGGAAACATGAGATCTAATCCTGCCTTAGACTATGTGAACTTGGGAAAGTTACCCTCTCTCAGGTTCAGTTTCATTGGTGGTAAAATGGGAAGATTAGCCTGTTTGTCTCTAAATCTATGATTATCACTGGCCCACAACCGAGGGCTTCTCCAGCTTCTAGACCTGGACAGAACTTGTGCTAATCTAGAAACAGACTTTGAGAACCCAGGGTCATCCACACCTAGATGCTAGAGAATTTTAGAGTTGACCTAAGGTCACACGAGGGGTAAGTAGTTGAACCCAGGTCAAAAACCCCTTTAAAAAGCCTTCTCTGATTCCTGTCTTGAGTAATTACCCCTCTTCCCCTCTCGCCCAATGTTTTTCTTATCTCCCTAATGTAGTTCTATGTTGTGATGTATTACAGTTCTCTGTATTTGTACCTTATGAGTTTCTGAAGAGTGGTATGGTGGAAAGAGCCTTGATTCAAAAGTCAAAGGGCCTGGGTTCAAATCTTGCATCCTTTATCTGTGCTTTATTTATTAAGTCAGTCCTTAATCTCAATGTTTGTTGAATGGAATTATTGAATTCGGGTCTGTGACTCCCCATTGGGTTATCATTCTGAAGCACCGCATCACCTTTTCCATTCTAACTTTTACTAGACAATGTCCAGAAGAGCTGTTTGGTTTTTTCCTTGGGCCAGAGGAGATCAGCCTGGAAACTGGGGTTTTTCTCACCCTTACAGGGGCAGCTCTCGGGACAAAATGAAGCTGGAATACAATGTTCCCCTGGCAAGGAAAACATCAGTCTCATCTTATATGAGCTGGCAAAGGCTGATGAGTAATAGCTGATGGTTTATGGGGCTTGCTGGGTGGGGAATAGCCTTGTTTCCATGTAGGATGTTGAAGATAAACTCTGTTTTACCTATTGGACATCAGGGATGCAACATTAATACAATGACCTGGAATTTTCCTAGGACAAAGAACTCCATGCAGTGCTCCATCCATGATCGTGAGATCTCTGGTTGCCACATGGGGCTATCCACACTCTTGGACCCAATATACAATTCAGGAAACAATTAATGGTGTTAGGGCTCTGTTTGGGACGGGCTGGTTCGTTGCAGGAAGAAAGTTTAGATAAGATCACCTGACATATTTGGCAAGTGATCATTCACCCTTTCTTTGAAGATCTTCACTGAGAGTTACCTTCAGAGGTAGCCTCTTGAAGAGCTCTAATTCTTAGCAAATTTTTCCTAATGTTAAGCCTCATTTTCCCTCTTTGCAGCTTGATCATATGACTCCTATTTTTTCTGTTGCCAAGTAGAACAAGTCTAATTCTGCCCTTCAAAGTATTTGAAGTATTTGAAGACAGCTATTCTCTTCTTCAGGCAAAAACCTACCCCAATTTCTTCAATTCACATATTCCTGGATCTCAAGCTACCCACCTCTTTCGAACACACCGTCCCCCATGCCTGGAATCCTCTCCTGCCTCATCTGTCTCCTAGTTTTCCTAATTTTCTTCAAATCTTACCTGAAGTCTCACCATCCGTAAGAAGCCTTTCCAGTCCTCCTTAATCTTAGTGCCTTCCCTCTGAGACTACCCTTAAATTTATCCTGTCTCCATCTTGTTTGTACATAGTCATGTGCATATTGTCCTTCCATAAGACTGGGAACTCTTTGAAGACAGGGTCTATTTATATTACATTTCTTTAAATCCCCAGTTTTATGCACAGTGTCTGGAACATAATAGGTGCTTAATAAAATTTTTTTTATCTGATTTGACTACCAAAAAAGAAATGAAGTTAATTTGGTATAACTTACTCTTTTTTAAAGTACTTTTTTTAAAGCTCTAAAACATGTGCAATGTTTTATCTGTGGACTTCCCACTTCCACAAAGGGACATGTTAGGATCATCTTCTCATATCTCTTCATTTGAACCTTGTTTGAGCTTTATAGTTTTGTAACATTCACTTTTGACTTTCTGGTGCATCATTGTTTTCTCCATTGATGTGGAAAGAACCATCTCATTTCCATTTATGTTGTCGTTACTGTGTACATTGTTTTCTTGGCTCTGCTTACTTTCTTCTTCATCAGTTCATGTAGATCTTTTCATGCTTTTCTGTATTCATCACACATAATTTCTTACAGCATAGTAATATTCCATTACATTCACATACCGCAATTTGTTTAACCATTCCCTATTTGATGGACATCTACTTGATTGTCAATTTTTAGCTATCACAAAAAGTGCTGCTATAATTTTTTTGAATATTATGGGGATTTTTCCCCCTTAATTGATGGCTTCCTTGGGGTATAAGCCCAGTGTGGAGTCTCTGGTTCAAAGAATAGAGACATTTTAGTCACTTTATTTGAATAGTTACAAATTACTTTCCAGAATGGCTATAGCATTCACAGATCCATCAACAATGTATTAGTGTAACTATTTTTCCTAAGTCTCTCCAACATTTGACTGTTGCCAATTTTTGCAATTTCTGCACTCACAGGGTGGAAGATTACATGAATTATTCTTGATGTGGCCCTCCCAACTCTTTGTATTACTTTTGATTCTAGATGTTCACCAATCAACCCATTAATAATACATTCTAGAATTTGACCAGCATTCAAAGTCAAGCTCACTGGTCTATGAATTGCAGGACCTTTTCTTCTCTTCTTTTGAAAATCAGGATAATATTTATCCCTTGTTCAATCCATTATGACCTTCCTGTCCCCCATGGTCTTTTGTTGACACACTGCAATCGTCCCCAAACTTTCATTACCCAGGATGTAGATCAATTGGACCAGGTGACTTTAACTCATTGTATTATTTCTCTACTTACCTTAGGTCATTCTCCAGTAGCCATTTTTTATTCTATGTGGTCTAATCTAAAGATAATTCACTTTGTCAGAGAACAGAAAACTTGAATGTTAATTCATTAGTTTATTGAATATCTATTAGGGCCCCTAAATGGCTCATTAGATAAATTGCTAGACTTGGCATCAGAAAGACTTGAATTTAAATCTAGACTCTAACATTCACTAGCTGTGTGACCCTCAACATGTTATTTAACTTCTGTCTGCCTCAGTTTCCTCATCTGTAAAATGGAATAATAATAATACCTATTTCTCATGGTTGTTGTGAGGCTCCAATGAGATAATATTTGTAAAGTGCTTTGCAAACTTCAAAATATCATAAATGTTAGCTATTAAGTGACTGCTACTATGTGTAGGACACTGTGTATAAGTGCAGGCAAAGTGGGTTTTGTTGTTTTCTTTTTTAGATTTCAGTTTCTCAGGCTCAGGCTAACTTGTAAACATCTGAAAGATTGATCTCCTTTGAACCATGATAATTCACAGCTGTGCTGAGTTACCTAGGTTTTGTGCCTACTGGCTCTGAGCCAATCAGGGACTCTGTTATATATTCTGGAACATTGGCATTTTGCTTTGGTTGTTTGCTCATGAGAAAGACCTTTTGATTCTCTGGATGGGACTCTTAGTAGCTGTTTGTTAAGAGTCCCCCAATACTCAGAGGTTTGTGCTCTCCGAGTCTGGTGGTATATGTAGGTGATTGTATTAATTTGTTCAGACAGTAGGAGCCCTGTCTGTTGAATCTCTATGCTAATTTCTCTATGTTTTTCAGCTTGTATTTTCTCTACATTCAGGGTGCTGACCTTTCCCCTGAACTAGTGAATATGTGTTTAATTAAAGTAAGGTTGTTGACCCCTTTAAAGTTGTCTTTCCTTTAGACAAGCAGATAAAGAGCCTGTGCTAGAAACCTACCCTGTGTGCTAGTGTGATTGCTGATACACTGTGTTAGCCACAGGGAATTAAATAGATTTCAAAAAAAGTTACAATCCTTTTCCCTTGAGGAGCATACCTTCTACTGGTACCTATAAGAGATAGGAGATGTTTAAACATAGTACTAAGACAGATGTAGATACAAATCTAGAGCTATATTTCCTAAGTTAGGAAAATTTAAGGAGAGAGAACATATTTTCATATCGGGGAAACAGAGATCAAGGAAGCCTTCAAGGATGCAGCATCTGAGCCTTGACTCAGGTGAGCCTTGAATAAAGAAAGGATTTTAGCTGCCTGAGATAATGAAGGAGTATATTTTAGATATTGAGCACACTCTACCTAAATGTCCAGAGGAGGCAGATAACTTTGAGCTGTCAGAGAAAAGCAAGCAGTCCAGTTTGGCTGGAATGTGGAATGGGTGACACTGGTGAAAGCCAGGTTATGGAGTGCCAGGCTAATGAGATAGTGAGCTATGGAAGGTTTTTGAGCAGAGGAGTTACATGGCACTCTAGTATCTGTGTACTATTATGATTAGAGAAACTAGGTGATGCAGTGGATAGAGTGCCAGGCAGAGTCAAGAAGATTCATCTATATGAATTCACGTCTGGCCTTATATACTTACTAGCTGTGTGTCCCTGGGCAAGTCACTTCACCCTGTTTGCCTCAGTTTCCTCATCTGTAAAAGGAGCTAGAGAAGGAAGTGGCAAACCATTCCAGTATCTTTACCAAGAAAACCCTAAATGGGGTTATGAAGAGTTGGATACAATTGAAACAACTCAAGAATAACAACTAGTATGATTATTTTTGTAGCTATTTGAGAGATAGATTAACAAAGGGAAAGATAAGAGACAGAAGGAACAATCATTAATAATCTGACAAGAGGTGTTAAGAATCCTAAAGTAGGGTCATGATCATATTCCTGGAGAGAAGAGAATAGGTAAAAGCAGGGGCATACTGGAGGCTCTTAGGAGCCAGTTGTTAAATTTTCAGTGTTAGCATTTCCATCTCAAAAACTAGCAAATGCTAAAAATCATGGCTTGATTTATTGTTTTTTTTTACTGTCTAAATTGAAGAAGATGATGTTAGTAATGGATATCAGAGTTTAAAATGTGCTTAGTATACTTTCCTTCACCCCAAGCTAGTTGTTAAATATTTACCACCATACCCTTAGGTAAAAGATGTGAAGCTAGAATCAACGAACTTGGCAAGTGAGTGCAGGGGGGAGTTAGGGACAGAGAACTGTCAGAATTGATTTAGAGGTTACTAACTTGTATGACTGGGAGAATTTTGGTTTCCTTCACAGAAATAAGGAAGTTAATTATTTTCATTTGAGAGATGTTGAGTTTGAGGTGCCCATTCAGGTGGACATGACAAGCAGTTGAGGGGAAAGAAGAGGGCTGGGTATGTAAATTTGGGAATCTTCCATTTAAGAGAGAGAGACAGAGAGAGACAAACATAGAAACAGAGAGAGAGAAAGAGAGAGGAGGGAAGAGAAGAGAGAGACAGAGAGAAAGATAAGGACACACAGACAGAAAGAGAGACAGAGAAGAAGGAAGAGAAGAGGAGACGCACACAGATATAGACAGAGGCAGACAGAGATACAGAGAGAAAGAGATAAAGAAAAGAGGAGAGGTGGGAACAGAAAGACATTGAGAGACGGAGATGAGGGAAGAGAGAGACAGAGAGAAACTCCTCTTTCATCTCTTCTTTCTTCTTTCTCTCTTCTCTCTTTTCCAGAGAGAAACAGAGAGACAGAGAAGAAAGGAGAGAAAAGGAGAGGGACCGAGATAAGAGAAGAGGAGAGAGATGGACATGAGAGAAAGAGAGACAAACACAGACAGAGACAGAAGAGAAGAGGAGAGACAGAGAGAAACAGAAAGAAAGATACAGGGAGAAAGAGATAAGGACAGAGAGGAGAGAGAGGAAAAGACAAAGGAGGAGGAGAGTAAAGGATAGGCAGATAGACAAACACTAGAAAAGAGCCTTGCAAAACAATCACACCTAGACGGCAAGAGGAGGAAGATGTATCAATTAAGGAGACTGAGGCAGACAGGTGGAAGAACCAAGAATCAGAGCAGCAAAATAAAAATAGATAATTCAAGAAGGAGAGAGTGATGACCAGTGTTAAATGCTGTGGAGAAATCAAGGAGGGTCAAGACTGAGAAAAAACATCATTGGGATAAGTAATAGGGTGATTGTTGGCAGCTATTTCAATCAAGAGGTGCTGTTGGAAGCCAGACTGTAAGGGACAAAAAAGTAAATGGGTTATGAGGAAGTAAAGATAGTGAGCAGACAACTCTTTCTTAGAGTTTAACAGTGAAAGGGAACAGACATATAGTATGAGAAGTTAGCAAGAAAAGGTATTTGAAGGATAAGGAAAGGCCTGAGCATGTTTTTAGGCATCGAGGAGGGAGAATTAAAAGGTCAGAGAGAGACAATGGGACAAAGAGAGACAGGGATAGAGATAGAGAAAAAGACAGAAAGACAGAGATGAAGGAGAAAGACAAAAAGAAAGACAGTAAGAGAGAGAGGAAAGAAAAAAGAGCGAAGAGAGAGGAGAGAAAGAAGAGAGTGAGAAAAGGGAGGAGAGTGAAAGAAGATAGAGAAGGAAAATATAGAGAAGAGAAAGAGAAGAGGGAAAAGAGAGAAGAGAGAAAGAAGAAAGAAGAGATGAAAGAGGAGAGAGTGAGAAGAGAGAGGAGAGGAAGGGAGAAGATAAAAAGAGGGGAAGAGAGAAGAGAAAAAAGAGAATAGAAAAAGAAAAGAGGATGAGAGAAGAGAGAGGAAGAGGAGATGAGAAAGAGAGGGAGAGAAGAGAGGAAAGAAGACAGACAGACAGACAGACACACACACACACACACACACACACACACACACACACACACACATCCTTGGAAAAAGCTCCTCCCAGAGGAGACTGGAGAGAATGGTACCCAGATCATAAGTGGAGGAATTAGCCTTGGATAAGAAAAGGTCACCTTGTCTTCCAATCCTTGAACAAAAGGAGTCAATGAATGGAGAAGAAAAGGGGCAGAGGAGGAGACAAGGGAGCTCAATAAGGTCTTAGTCCTAGAAAAGGAGGAGTCAGGGCCTTTATGTAGAGATGGAAGGTACTGAGGGAAGAGAGGCCTTGAGCAGAGAGAAGAAGGTGTGAAACAACTGATGAGTGTGTGAGGAATTCCATCAGAGACAACAGAGGGAGTGCAGTACTGCTGTTAAAGGGACGTCAAGGCTTTGTAATGGATCCAATGCACATTTCTGTGACTTCAGTCAATAACATTCATTGAGCCTTGAATACTACTGGAGAAAGGTGGTTCAGGGTAGGAGATTAGCAGGTATGAAAAGTAGAAGGAAAAGGGAGCGTGGCTTCAGGTGTGTAGGCCAGTAGCATTGTGACCTATGTAACAATAGAATGCAGATCATGAAGGGAAGGTGTTGAGAATCAGGGAGTTTGATGAACTAGGAAACTAGGGTATTAATCTAGGGCTATCAGTCCAAATACTAAAGTCACCCAAGATGAGGGCCCCTGCTGGGGTCAAGAATTGCTGAAAGGGAGTATCTTAGGCATCAGTTTGGTGGCTCAGTAGAGAGAGTGCCAGGCCTGGAGTGAGGGGAACCTGAGTTCAAATGTGACCTCACACACTTAGTAGCTGTGTGACCAAGGCACTTAGCCCTGATCACCTCAGTTTCCTCATCTGTAAAATGATCTGGAGAAGAAAATGGCAAACCACTCCAGTATTTGCCAAGAAAACCCCAAATGGGCTCATGAAGAGGCAGACATAAATGAAATGATTGAACAACTGACTCAGTGAAGAGTAGGTAAAAAGGTATTAAATTATTGTTTTTGAAGCTCAAAGAAAACTAAAGAATTTAGAAGGAAATGAGGAGCAGAGAGGACAGAGTTGTATATAACTTGGTGAAAAGCAGTTAGTCAAATAAACATTAAATGCTTACTGTGTGCCAAGAGCTACGCAAAACGAGAGGAATAAAAATAAAAGGGCAAAAAGATGGTCCCTGCTCTGAAGGAGCACGTGGGGAGACAAAAAAAGGGGACGTCCAAGGACCCAACCCCATCTCCAAGCCTTTATTTCACCCATTGTGGTTAATGCCCCGCATCCCCATTCCAATAAGATTTCTTGTGGTTCCTTTCCAGTTGGTTCAAACCTGTCCCAGAAGGGAAAGGAATGAGTGGGGGGAGGTATGTGTGTGTGTGTCCTGTGGAGCCAGAGTAGTCGGAATGACAAATTTAAAAAGAAGCAAAGTATTTTTAAACAGGAAGTGCTCCTGGGGGGTGGTATTAACTCCTCTCTGTCAAACATATACTGTCTTAGGCCCAAGCTGGCACAGACACCCAGATCAGGAGGCCCTGCCAGGGGAAGAAGAATGGAGGGGGTGTGAGGGAGAAGTGCTTGGGCTGTGGGCAGGGACTTAAGTTCTTCTGGCTCTTTGATCTCTATTCAACCTTGGCTACCATCTATCCATTCCAGGCCCCTCCATCCCCCCACTCTTCCCTCCTCCCCACCCACCCAACCTCCTGAGCAATCCATTCTCCCAGTCAGAAACTCAAGGCCATGATGAGAAACAGGCGAAAGAGAACTGATGGCAGTAACACCCAGAGATTTATGACCCCAACTCAGGGAGGGAGGAGAACTCTAACCCTCCTGGAGCCTTCCCCTAGGGAGCCAGAGTTACTGCCCTTCTTGAGATACAGAGACCTGGGCAGAAATTCTAGGCTTAGGGAAGACTGGGGAAGTCAGAGTAAAAAACTCCAGGCTGAGCCCAACCTCTGTTTGGAATCTAGACAGAATAGACTTTTTGAGAAGTCATCCCTTTCATGGCAGAGCTAATGAGGGACCTCAGCATATAGACCAGAAACATTTGTTTCTGCATCTGTAAAATTATCTTAAGGGTATTTTTTGGCATCATGGATCCTTCTCAAAGTCTGGTGAAGCTAATGGACCTGTCCTCATAATCATGTTCTTTAAATTCATAAAGCGTAACAGTAGAATTACAATGAAAACCAATTCTCTTGAAATAAAGATGTATTTTTTCCCTATTCAATTTCATAGACACCCTGAAATCCATCCAAAGATGTGGACCTCAGGTTAAGAACACCTTACTCTAAACTTCTCCTAGTGATACTCTGTTATCCAGCCCAGCCCCCTAATGGGAACTAGATAAAAGGGGAAAGCCTTGGTGCCTTTTGTTCCCTTGAAGGAGTCCTCAAAACTGAGTGTGTATGTGTGTGTGTGTGTGTATACATACATACATACATACATATATATATATGTGCATATCTGTATCTATTGATCCATCTATTTATTTATCTATCATCCATCCATCCATCCATCCATCTAAATCTCCATCCCTTTATCTATCTATCATCTACCTAAACATAGTCAATAAGGGAATTTGTTTTGCTTGACTATGGATATATATATATATATATATATATATATATATATATATATATATATCCATACTGGATGACCAGCTTGAATCCAATCAGGCTCCAGGCTCCTCAATCCCATCTTGTGTCCCTAGGATCATTGATTTCCAGCCAGATGACTTCAGGTAACAGAGTATCTCTAGGAGAAGTTTAGAGTACATATATATATATATATATATATATATATATATATATATGTACTCTAAACCAAGGCATATATATATATATATATATATGCCTTGGTATTTCTTTCTTTTTCAATGGAGAAGAGGAGGGAGGTAAATTTTAATTAACTGAAAAAAATAAAATTTTAAAAGAAGAAGAGCCCCCACCAGAGGATCTGTCAGCCTTATTCCCTGCCCCACCTCCCAGAACAGATCATAGCCTTCCAGCCAGCAGAGCCTAAGGTAAGCCAGAACCATGAGGTAAAAAATAATAATAAAAATGCTCCCCACGTCAGACTCTAGGCTCCCTTTCTATTCAGGCCTCTTCATTTTGACTGTCCCATGATGACTGGCTCTCCATGTGTCACTGGAACAAAAATAGATGTATCTGCCATGCAAGGCTGTAGGGGGTCAGGGGATTTATAGGCTCAGAGACTCTGAGACTTCAACAAATCTCCTCAGAGTCCTTGTGCTCTTCCTGGCAGCCTCCCAGAATGCCCCAGTGGATTATGCAGGCTGAAAGATTCAGAGCTAGAAGGGATTTTGTAGACTATCTAGTCCAAACCCCTCAGTTTAGAAAACTGAGGCCTGGGGTGGAAGGAGGAATCTAGAGGTTAATGACAGAGGCAGGATAGGAAGTTGTCTCAACAGCCACCCTTGGGCCTCACTTGTACCTCACTTGGCCCATTATTTTAGGCAAGCCCCAGATAAGCTTCATTTCTCTACCTACTTCCCAGTCATCATCTTACTAACTGTTTTATCTTAACTGATATGACCTTCCCTTTCCCCACTTCCTACCCCTCCCTCCAGATCTGGAACCATGATGAAATCAACTTTGCCATTACTCCTGAAAGGGATCTATCCATGCACATCCCTATGGCCCCATGCCCCATCCCTTTAACTCTGCAGACCAAAGCATCTCTCCTTTTATCACCACTGTCTTACAAGTTTTCATCTCCCCTTAAATTAGAGTGGGAGCTCCTTGATAGCAGGAACTGTCCTTGCTCTTATATTTGTATCTTTAGTGCTTAGCATAGTGCTTGGAGTACGTTGTTGCCCAGTCATTTCAGTCGTGTCTGACTTTTCATGACCCCATTGGGTTTTCTTGGCAAGGACACTGGAGTGGTTTGCCACTTCTTTCTCCAGCTCATTTTATAGATAAGGAAACTGAGGCAAACAGGGCCAAGTAAATTGTGAAGTGAACTTCCCCTTGGCATGTGGTAAGTGCTTAATGCTGAGGCAGCTGATGGCTCAGTGAATTGAGGGTCCTGTAGTTAGGAAGACCCAAGTTCAAATCCAGGCTTAGACACTTCTTAGATGTGTCATCCTGGACAAGTCACCTAACCTCTGTTAGCCTGACAAAAAGATCCAATGGATCCACTGGAGAAGAAAATGGCAAACCACTCTAGTATCTTTGTGAAGAAAATCTCATGGACAGTATGGGCCATGGAGCCATAAAGGATTGGACTAAAGAACATGACTAATGAACAACACAAAGTGTTTAGTAAATGATTTTAAAATTAATTCACAAAACCAAAAACAGGTGAATTTTAAAAAAGATTAAATATAAATATTCTGCACTTACATTAAAAATAAGCTAATTATATGAGAATAGGCATTAATATAAAAAAAATTAAACAAGCCAACAGTGTGAAAGCTGATCTAAAACCTAATGGCATCTAACCCTGAACTGATAGCAGGAGAGTACCAGGACAGAGGACTATTATCACACACCCTCAGGACGCAGCTGAGCACCACATCACAGGGGCCTCTAAGAGGAGAATGAAGGAAAAATGGACAATGCCACTGAGGATGTTTAGAGTGAAGAGAAGAGACTTAGGGGAGAGATCTGTGGATCAGGGAACCAGAGCCCAACGGTAGAAGTGAGCCAAAGATCAGCATGAGGGCTGTCCTACAACAGAATAAGCTGCCTTGTGAGGCTCCTGAAGGCCAAGTGGGAGGCTGGGGATGAGGACACGCCTGCTCTGGGTGCTCAACTGGACAAGACTATGTCCTCTATGGACAAAATTTGAGTTCATCAGCTGCAGTCAGCCCCTAACTCTCCTCTTCCTCCAAGCTCTCCCTGCATACACTGCACTGCCAGATTAATCTTCAGTAAGTACCACTTTCACCAGACCATTCACTTCCTTGAAAAACTACAAAGGATCCTCACCAATCCCAAAACCAAGTCCAAATTCCTCGGTCACTGTGGGATTCCAGGCCCACACAATCTACACCCTTCTCCCCTACAAACTTGTCCTCCAACATTCTAGTCTGCTCAGGACCCTCAGTGGTAAGGGACAGTTCTCTCTTCAGCAAGTCCTGTTAGTCACCTACCCTAGTCAGCTGCTATCAAACTTTGATATCTCCCAAAAAGCAATAATGAAGTACTAGTTTTGCCCCAGAATGGTTTTCAAATATTTTTGCTGGCTCTACCAATTACTTTTCCTTAAAACTCACTGAGACTCAGGAGGACTTGGGTGGTGGGACACTCAGATGTGAGAACAAGCTAGAATCACTTGTAGATGTGTACCAAGTTTGCTCCCTTTGCACCTTTCTTCATGAAATTTTCTACCAGAAACCCACTCTTTCCTTATCAAAACATCCTTTCAATGCCTAGACCAAGTTGTACTCCCCAGAGTTGGGATGGGGAGGTAGGGTGGAATGAGCATTTATAGAACACCTACCATGTGTTAGGAACTGTGCTACACACTTTACAAATATCTCATTTGGTCCTCACAAGTCTAGGAGATAACATGCCATCATTATCCTCCTCTTACAGAAGACAAAAACTGAGGCAAAGAGAAGTCAAGTGACTTGCCCAGGGTCCCACAGCTACAGTGTCTGAGACCAACTTTGACGTCTGATCTCCCTGATTAGGCCCTGCCTTCTATAAATGCCCCACCAGTCCCCTCTATGGGGCATTTCCTCCAGGGAGCCTTCCCTGGACTGGTTTGCCAGATCCTTCGTCCCTCTCCTGCTTACTCTGGTCCCTAAAAATCTCTTTTCGGATTTCCTACATCCATAGTCTGAATCCCATGGTCCAATCTCCCCAACCACACTAGGAATTTCTTTAGGACAGACAGTGTCTTCTTTTTCTCTAGTTTCCCCCACAGCATCTAGAACAGGCCTGAGTATACAAGAGGTGCTCAATAAATGTCTGATGATTGACAAACAATGTCAGGTAGATACAGAAGAGGTACCTGGTGGGAAAAATGAGAAGGGAAGGAGAAGGTGGGGGGGAATACCTGGAAGAGTGTGAAGCCCTGATAGTACTCAAAGAGAATGCAGCCAATGCTCCAGACGTCTCAGGGCTGAAATGACAGAGGAAAAGACGCCATGAGAACGTGTCACACATGGTAGCCCAAGGGATTACACAGACTACTAGAACTCAAAGGCACCTCGAAGGTCAGAGGACTGCCTTGAAAGTGAGGCCTCACTTAAAGTCCCAGGGTCATACGAGGAGGAGCCCAGACTTGAACCTGTACCTTCTGGCTCCCAACACTACACTTTACAATCTGTACTATTCCTCCATGAAACTCGAAGCCCCATGAGCAAAGACATTGTCTCTGTAACTGCCTCAGTGCCCACTGACTCTACCCAGTAAGTGCTTACTTAATACATTGTGGCAGAACAAAAAAAATTCATTCACTCTATCTTCCTTCCTTCCCTCCCTCTCTCTTTTCTCTCTCTCTCTCTCTCTCTCTCTCTCTCTCTCTCTCTCTCTCTCTCTCTCTTTCTTTCTTTCTCCCTTCTTTTCTTTCCTATACAACTCTTCTGACTTTATTTAGTTATAGGGACAAAGAATGCTTGTGACTTGATTTGCTTCCTAGTTATCTTGATTTCTGCTTTAACTAAATATCTTTTACATTGATTTGGTGAGTCATCTGGCTTTGTACTGGATGGGGGCTTGAAAGCTGTGGTTTTGAGTAGATGAAGGACACATATACATGCTAGGAACCTGGGACAGCTGAGAAGGGAGCTATATTAAACCCAAAACTCTGTGCCAGGCAGGGGCAAGATGGCAAGATGGGATCCCTCTCTTCATGGAGTTTAGAATCAGGTACAATTCTACCTATAATTCTAGGCACTGTGGAGCACTTAGAGCATGGTCAGACGGCAAAGACACCAAGGTTATTTACTGCATCCTGATTCATCTCCAGTTGTTCTGACTTTTGTCTTGCCTCTGGACTCCAATGACTGGAAAATGAGATTGATGACTTAGCAACTCTGCCTCACTTAAATCCAATTATATGCAAGTCAAAAGACATCACCCATATCATTTTACCATTTTTTCCTCCCTCAAAGCTCTGTGTTGACAGGTAGGTGACCAAGCAGCCTGTGTGGATAAACTGGGAGCTGTAGTCACAACTATGCACACTGGTGGCCCAGACCATAGAGTTCTCTTCTCACTGGACTGAAGCAGCAGTGGGATTTGTCAACCCCTTGGGATCTGAGCAGGCTTTTTACCCCTTTTTTGAGGGGGTAAGCCAAGGCAATTGGGGTTAAGTGACTTACCCAAGTCACAACTAGTAAGTGTCAAGTGTCTAAGGCTGATTTTGAACTCAGATCCTCCTGACTCCAGGGTTGGTGCTCTATTCACTATGCCACCTGGCTACTACTGAACAACCTTTCAAGGACTGCACTGCTCACTTCTTGGCATGAGGAAGAGACTAGAAATGGTGCCCTAAAAATTGTCTGTTCCCTCAATTGTGACCTGCTTACTGTGGCAGTCACCATTGGTACATGGGATGTGCACATGCTTACGGACAACATGAAATCCAATAGACTTGAAAGATGAACAGATCTTGTGAGAGAACTCAGAATGTACTATCTCTAAATAGCAGCCCTGAGTAAAAGAAGGCTGGCAATGAAGGCCAGCTTACTAAAGTCAGACTTAGATACACATTTTTCGGGAGTGTTGGCCAATTAAAACTAATCTACTTGACAAGCTTGCACAATTCCCAAAAGTAGTGGACAAAAGCTCATGACAATGCAATTGCCACTTACAAAAAAACATCATACCACCATCATCAGTGCCCATGTTCCCACCATGAAAAACTCTGATGAGGTCAATGACAAATTTTATGAAGACCTGGAGACCCTCATCATCAATGTGCTGAAAGAGGACAAGTCTATAATTCTTGATGACTTTAATGCAAGAGTAGGCATAGACTACCAGACATGGTGGGGAGTCCTTAGGAAGAATGGAGGAACAGTGACAGCAATGGTCACTTACTACTGAAGACTTGTGTGTCTCATGATCTTCTCACCATCAATGCTATCTTCCATTTGTCTAAACTCAATAAAACTTTGTGGAGTTGATCCTTCACCTTTGCAGCAAACACTGCCATTTAATAGACTGTCATTGTAAGGAGAAGAGATAGACAGGATATGAGAATGATGAAGGTAATGTGTGGCCCAGAGTGCTAGACCCATCATAGACTTATCCTCTCTAAGCTAAACATACATATTCAATGAAAGCAGTGGCCCCAAGGCAAGATGACTAACAGAAGACTTAATGTCAATAGATTAGAGCACTTCTCCAAGCGTGAACAGTTTGAAGGGAAAACTGAACCACCCAACAACACATGGTTAGAAATAGTGGAGCAGAAAAGGAGGGGTAAGCTTTCAGAGATTCGGTGTACTGCACTGCATTTACTCATCTGGGTCAGAACACTCACAAATATCAAGATTGGTTTGATTATAATAAAGGAGAAATTCAGAAGCTGCCCAATGAAAAACCTGAACTCCACAAGGTTTCACCAGCAGGATAGTTCATCCATCTCTAAGAAGTCAGCATTTAATTTCCTCAAAAGTAAAAGTGAAAATGAAACTTGGAGAAATAAAGAATTCTTGGCTTAGCAAGAAAGGAGTTAAAAATAAGTTTAACACTGATGGTAATACTCTAAAGGACTTTTATGATGCCCCAAAGGCCATTTATGGTCCAGAGACCTATGTTAGTGCTGATGGAGTGTCATTGATTATGATAAGGACAGGATCTTGGAGAAATGGGCTGAACTCTTCCATGGCATTCTCAACAGACCATCATCAATCAATGCTGAAGTCATTGACTGTTTACCTTAGGTTGGAATCCATCCCTCTCTAGCTGAACTTTCAACTGAAGAAGAGATTTTGAATGCCATTAACCTCCTGTCCTGTGGTGAAATGCCTGGGTATGACTATTCTAGCCGAAATTTACAATGCAGGGTGTCTGCTGTTCATACAGAAGTTGACTGAAATTTTCCAAGTTATATCACAAGAAGAGTTTATCCCCCGGAATTGAAGGATGCCTTCATTATCCATCTCTATAAGGGAAAGCCAAATAGATTGTCCTGCGACAATCACATTAGGGTCTCTCAGTCATTGTTGACAAGATTCCTGCCAGAGTCCTCCTTAATAGGCTGATCCTTCACCTGGAAGGTGGTCTTCTACCTGAGTGCCAGTGTGGCTTCAGAAAGGGCTAAAGAATGGTCGCCGTGGTGTTTGCTGCCCAACAACTCCAGGAAAAATGACAGGAAAAAAACAGAGGTCTTTACACAAGGTTCATCAATCTGAACAAGGTCTTTGCTCCTGTCAGTCATGAGGGCTTGTGGAAGATCATGGTAAAATTTGTTTGCCCAGGGAAGTTCATTAGTATGCACACCAGTTTCGTTGTCACAGCATGCTTGTGTGGTTCTGTGGGTTCACCAACAGAGTGAACCAGAGTTATGTACTTGCTCCCGTGCTTTTTAGCATGATGTTTTCAGCAATGTTGCTAGATGCCTTCAACAAGGATGAACATAGCATCAAGGTCATCTACCTTACTGATGGTAAACTATTTAACTTGAAAAGGCTACAAGCCAAGACTAAAGTAGAGGGAGAGTTAGTGTGAGATTTTTTGTTTGCAGTTGATTATGTACTCAATGCAGCCCACTGAGGCTGAGATGCAACAGAGTATAGATTGATGCTTTGCCACTTGTGTTAATTTCAACCTGAAAATTAGCACCAAAAAAGTAGATGTTCTCCACCAGCCAGCACTGCATACCATCCATATGTGGTTACATAGTTATAGCATCTGTTACAGCAAAGGGAGAAATTTTGAATGCTATGGATAAATTCATACCAGGTCTATATACACAGATGATAAAATTGATGCATGCTTTGCCTTTGGGAGACTCAGAAGGAAAATCTGGGAGAGAAGAGGTACTAGACTGACTACCAAAACACAGGTCTACAGAGCTGCTGTGCTGACCTCCTTGTGGTATGCCTGTGAAACCTGGACAGCCTACAAGCTCCATGACAGGAAACTGAATTGTCTTAGGAAGGCTCTGAAGATCAGCTGGCAGGATAAAGTACCTGACACTGAGGTCCTTTCTCAAACTAACCTTCCAAGCATTCAAACTCTGCTACAGAAAGCACAACTCTTATTGAGCTGCCCACATTGAATGCCAAACATAGACTTGCCTTAAAAAAATCTTTTACAGAGAACTCACACAAGGCAAGCATTCACACAGAGCTCAGAAGAAGTGATACAAGGACACTCTCAAGATCTCTCTGAAGAGCTTTTAAAACAATTGTGAGACATGGGAGACAGTGGCACAGGACCACCCAGCATGGCATTCCCACATCAAAGAAGGCACGGAACTCTATGAGCAAAGCAAAATTGCAGTAGCTCAAAAGAAATGTGAGATGTGCACATACAGAGACATTTCCTCTCCTAAAGTTCATATGGACTATTTGTGCTCAACCTGTGGTAGAGCCTTCCAAGTCTATATTGGTTTGATCAGTTGGATGCACTGTACCTTGACTCTAACATCGTGATGTCATTTTGGTCCTCTTCGAGAATGCAGGACAACAATTAACCAATCTATAACTCTAATATTCTGATTTTTTTTATTCTAAAAGTGTAAGATTATGTAATTTCAAGAGGTTGACTCTGATTTTATGATTCACCTTGTATAAGATTCTGTGAGTCTATGAACATATAGTAATAACTAACGCTTTGAGGTTTGCAAAATACCTTACAAATATTCTTATCTTTATTCTCCTAACAATTCAGGGAGGTAGGTGCTATTGTTATCTCCATTTTACAGATGAGGGAACTGAGATATAAAGGGGTCAAGTGACTTACCTAGGATCAACCAGCTAGTAAGTGTCTGGGGTGGAATTTGGCATAAATACAAGGTTTTTTAAATGAAACTGAATGCTGTGTAATTATAATGGCCAAACTCAGCCCTAGAGAAAACTTGAGAAAATGTGACTTCTTTCCCTTTTTATAGAGGGGGGGAGACTATGGATATTGAATATTTCATATACTCTCAGACAGAGTTGCTTGCATTGGTTGATTTTGCTGTTATTTTCTTTTTAAAAAATCTTTATTATAAGAGACTGCTAGATGGATAGGGGAGGAATATATTAAAACGAAGGCAATAGTAACATAATGGATATCAATAAAATTCAATTTTAAAAATTAAATAAACAGATTTTTGTTTTGTGGAGAAGTTTAGGAATTTTTTTCAAAAAACTGAACAAGAATGAATCATTTTCTGATGACCAATTTTGGATTTGTTTTGCTTGACTATCCAATTATCCATCTACATATATATATATATATATATATATATATATATATATATTATATATATATATATATATATATATACACACACACATACATACATATATATGCATATATATGTGTAGATATATTTTAAACAAGGAAGAGCTTTTATTTTGGTATGAAGAGAGTAAAAGGGATGTGGAGGGAATAATAGTGTTATTCTTTTCTCCCAAAAGGAAGAAAATGTATTTTTTTAAAAAAAGATTGCACAATTTCCCCAAAGCAGTCTAACCTGCTTTCTTCTTGCTGTTCAATTCTGGATTATCACTGTCTACTTGTAGTTTTGGTCCAAGATTGTACTAATATTTGAGTTCTAAGTATTGATTGTGCAACTATTAATGGGCATTCTATATCCACTTGATTTTTCCCATCTGGATACTTACATTAGATTCTTTGGGTCATTTAAGATGCTCTATAATGTTCTAGGGTTTAGTGCAATTAGAACAATGTCATCTGCAAGCAGGAGGACCTCACTCTCTGTACAAATGCCTGTTAACTCTGGACTTTATCCTAAGCATCATCCGTGACACTGGGCAAACACCTTTGTCAATTACAGTTACCCCTTCCACACTGGGGCTTTCCCTATCATAGTTTTGATATATCATGGGGAGTTAGCATGATAAATTAAATGGGAATTGGGGGGGAGTTTTGTGGGAACTGCAGATGACACATGAAGGCTAGCAGACAACACAGAAAAAGTTTAGAAACTTAGAAATGCATAAAATATAGAGTATCATATAATATTAACATATTTTATCTTTTGATGTCATAATAGTTCAGACTTTGCTAGCATGAAGGGTGGGCCAAAAAATTTTACACGAATTTTCCAGATCACAAGAGGGAGGGATGTGCTGTGCCCGTAACTCCTGTGATGTGGAAGCTGTAACGGTATATCTCTCTCTGTTTATTCCTTTTTGATATTAATAACCAACAGGTCATTGAACAAAGTCACCTTGATGATTACATCTCTCAACAAATCTTGTATGATTTTGATATCTTCATGGGAAATAATTTGTAGAGGGGAGATCATTTAAGGCATCATTTTTTCTCCTTGCCAAACTAAATCTTTTTTTTTATTGTGAACAAATAATATGAACAATGGTACCTTGTATTCTTTCTACCTTTCAATTAATTGTGTTTTTGTACAGATATAATCTGCTATAAAATAACATCTTCGAAAGTCTGCTTATTCCCTTCTCCTATATTCATCAAGAATGACTTTGATCTTTATGTTTATCATTCTAATAAAAAATTTATAAAGATAGGAAAATAGGTATAAAGTTCAGCTGGAATAGAGACTGGATCTTGGATTTAATTGGTATAGGGAACTCCCATGTTCCACTCAACAAAGGTTGGGACCTACTCTTAAATATATACTCATATAGAGTCAAGTTGACAAACACCTGTGCCAGATGCTAAGCACTGGATACATAGAAAGGTCAGCCTCTTCACTAGACAAATCTGCCCCTCCAGATAAATCATCTTTGCTCTTGATGAACTCAGTGTAAACCAGACAACATGCAAACAACTATGTGTGAACAAGACACATAGGATAAATTGGTGATAATCTCAGAGGAAAGGCACTAGCATTAAGAGGCATCAGGAAAGGCTTTCTGTACAACATAGGACTTCAGCTGAGACCTGAAGGAAGCCAGGAAGTGGAGACAGAGATGGAGATGGAGGAGAGAATTCCAAGCTTTGGGGACAGCCAGGGAAAATACCTGGGTCAGTCTTGTGTGAGGAGTAACAAGGAGGCCAATGTCAGTCATATTCAACTCTTCATGACCCTTTTCCTTGACAAAGATACTGGAATGGTTTGCACTTCCTTCTTTAGCTCCTTTTCCAAAGGAGGAAACTGAGGCAAACAGAGTTAAGTGACTTGCCAAAGGTTGCACAGTTAATAAGTGTCTGAGGTCAGATTTGAACTCCTGTCTTCCTGATTTGAGGCCCCCTCACACTACTCCACTGAACCAGCTAGTTTCTTTCACTGGTTAGTTACCTAGTCATTTGCTATTATTATTTTCTGTTCTTTTTTGTAGTGATGAGGTCCAAGTTTTTTTCTATTCTTTTAGCATCCTCAGCTCCCTCAGATGCCTCGAGACTTAACCTCTCAAGCACTCTCAAAATCGCAACAGCTCCAGGGGAATCATCTTGGGGACACTTTGTCTACCAGCTTTTCTCCCTATCTGTATTTCTTTATTCCCATAGGTTCTTTCTCAGTACTGTCAGTCTGAGGCTATAACATTATTGGCCAAATATGTTGGCTTCATGATGGTGAAAGATTTTTTACAAATTATTTTCACTCTTTTTTGATCTCTTTGATATCCTCCTTCTGGCTTTATCTTTAAATGGGGATGACTATCATTAATTAGATCTTTCAAAAGATCTTTCTTCTTACAATTTTAAAAAAAATTTAATTGTTACCCTCTGTTTTGATATCACAGCCATATCTTCTTCATTTACAACTAGCCCATCTCCCATTTAGCCCTTTCTCATAAGAAAGCAAAACATTTAAGGAAAACCCACCTACATATCCCACTTCTGTAGTCCCCAGGTCTCTACTGAAAGGAGGAGGGAGTGTTTCCTTATCCGTTCTCTAGGACCATGATTATAATTCAATATAATTCATCTAAGTTTGACTGCTTTTTAAACATTGTCATCAATTACATTACTTTACTCATTATTTATATTATTCTCTTGGTTCTGTTTCTTTTTTCATTCTGTATCACATCATACAAGTCTTCTGATGTTTTTCAGAATTTGTCAGATTCCTCATTTCTTATAGTGCAATAATCAAGCTTTTTCTAAAGGTGACTTTCCCTCCACTGCTTCTTCCTATTTTATGAGGTGATAAAACATAATTTTCCACAGTCCACCTCCATACTATTTTACAAATGAGTTTTTGTTCAAAACCACTGTTGTGTTTGGCCGCCATATCTTTCTTTTTGGCAAGGGGACCAAGTGTTTGCTGCTTGAAGCTTTTTCTAGGGTCTTTCCAGTCTTTATTGAAATTGATTTACATCAGCTAAACTTTCTAAGGAAGTAAATGTTGACAATGTCTGTTATTCCATCCGTTTCTCTTTTGGGGAGGTCAATAGTTTGTCTAAATAAGTCAGGATACAGTTGTTTTAATGGTATGTCATTTTTTTTTATCATTTTTATCCCTCTAGTTTTGTATTCATTTTAGTCTTTGCCTTAGTTAATAATCTGACTAAATACAACTGATTTGGGGATGATTGCTATGTCAGTAATAAGTTGCTTCCTGCGTGTTATAACATAATCAGCATTTTTCGTTATGCTCTTTGGGGCTTACCATGTTCAATGCTTTCCAAATTTTTTTTTATTAAGAAATTATTTATGATATATAGATGTGGAATCCCCTCTGAGTTACTCCTCCAACTTTTCTCCCTTACATAGGCATGAGGTTTTTTTGTATTCTATGTCTTTGGTCTCAAATTCCTTGTTCCTGAACCTTATTTTCTTAAATAAGTTTTTAAAAAATCATTCTTCCCCAATTCTTAGCTTCACATAGATGTCACTATCCAAAAAACAGGATAGAGATAGGAACTGAACCTACAATTTCATTGGTATAGGGAACTTCCAGTGAGGAAACTCCCCTTAGTTGACATCTTCTCTGCAACAGGATTGCCTAGGTACTGAGAGATTAAGAAACTTGCCCAAAGTCCTATAGCTGCTATATATCAGAAGGGGAACTTAAATCCAGATCTTTATGACTCCAGAGCCAGTTAAATACTATACCATTCTAACTATCATCTATGCAAAAGCACACTGGATTCCTAATAAGCAAACCACTACAATGCAATGGGCAAACCACCTGTTTTCAGGCCAGCCTCATTCTCCTCCCTTGAGTCCCTGAGCTCTGATTGGCAACCTTTGTCCAATCTTAGCCAGAAATAGGCTACCAGGTTACTTTTCTGCCTCACATAGCCCATCTCCTTTTATAATTCCTTTATGTGTGATCCTCACGTATTAGAATTTTTGAGGGCAGGAGCTCTTTCACATGCTTATATTTGTATCTCTTATCACTTGTCACAGTGCCTGGACCATGGAAAGCACTTAGTAAAAGCTTTTCCATTCATTCATTCATTCATTCACTTTTTAATTTATTCCTCAGAGTTCAAGGAATAAAACCCATCCTCTACTAATCAAAGTAGATGTTAATTTAATTTGGAATGTCTTCTTGAGTTCTTTACCTCTTCATCCTCTGTAAGAGATGTTGACACATAAGCTGCCATTATTTTCATGGCAATCAGACAATGACTCTAGAATTCTAAGGTTCTATGGTCTTAAGATGCTAATTTTCTGATTCTCATCTCAGAGGAGTAATTGCTTTTGTGCACAAAGGTTGGAGAGCACTGAATCCTAGTCGCTTTCCCTAAGGATTGTTTTTGTTCTGACCCTTGGATGAAGTCCAGACCAAGTTCAATCTCTGCAGAGCCTGGCCACCAAGAAGAAGAGCTAGCTTCCTTTTCTCCTCCTCGTTGGCTCATTCTGTCCTTCTGTTCTCCATCTCGTTTGTTTACGATCAGTTTAAAGATCAGTTTAAAACAAACAAAGAGGAAGCATCGAGGGACCCAGGTATGAGCTTGTCAACTTGGTCCCTCTGTTGAAGACCTCTTTAACTACTCTTTGGGACTAAGCCACCATGTGGTCAGAGCTGGGGGCGGGGGGTGGGGGGAGAAAGAAATCTGCTCAATTTCCCTACCCCCTTAGAGAGAGTAAGTCTGTCTCTGATGCTACCTGGAACTGAGGGAACAAAGAGAGCAGAGGGTTATGAAGTCTTTCCTTTTTTAAAGGTCCATTGAATCATCAGCATTTGTATCTAAGTAGCCAGTTGAGGGGGTGTTTCATCATCTCAAAAGGTGTGAGAGTGATGAGTCACACATGATTAGTAGGAGGCAGTCAGGGAATTCTTGTCTTTAAAGCTCCAAGTCCTTTTGGACCTCAGTCATGAACATGTGATTGGCTAGAACCAAGAACATGTGATTGGCTAGAAGCAAGAAGGTAAATTTTCTATGTGTTGACCCCCAATCCTTTATATAGTATTTTAGGGTTTCAGAGCAAGATTTTCCTGGTTTCTCTTATGACCCAAATCCCACAGCCCTTTGAAAGAGGTGCCCCGTTCTTGAGTTTTGTTATGTGCCAATAGAAAAAACACTGGCTATAGAGTCAAAGGGTATGAGTTCAAATCCTGCCTCTGACACCACCTTTGTGAGGTTGGCAAAGTTACTTCCTCAAGCCTCAGTATTCTTATCTGTAAAATATGGAGTTTGGATTAGATAGGCTTGAATACCTTCCAACTCTAGATTTCTGATCTTTTATTAATGAAAAGGCTAGAATCTGACTGGCCTATTGAAGAGGGTCTCCATGTTAACCCCCATAAACACGCACATGAACCTTTGCTCATACTGAACACCTTTTTTACCTCTGTCTAAATTCTTCCCATGCTTTAGAGAATAATTTCAGTTCTATCCTCCAGGAAGCCTTACTGGAATTCTCAGCTTGAACTTCTCTAGCTCTTGTCATCTGTCCTACCCTCTGAGCACTGAGCATTTCTGTCTCCTGCCTTTTCATATTCACACATGCTTTCCCTCAAGCCCAGAAAACACTCCCTCCTCCCTGTTTTGTCTTCATTTTCCTCTCCCTCTCTCTTCACTCTTTCTCTCTCTCCTTCCATTTTTTTCTCTCTCTCTCTCTTTCTCTCTCTCTCTCTCCCCTTTCCCCACAAATCACCTTGTACTTACCTTTCTATATAACTGTAACCCAGCACCCTGACTTCTGAATTTATATTGTCTCAATTCCATCTTGGTGGCTGTACCCAGATCACATCTCTTAATTTTATTTTGCTTCCCGTCAAGATTTCCCTTGGGTAACATCTGAATATAACCCATGTATGAATCTCCATAGATGTGGATAAAGGGCCCAGCTTTGGTGAAAGCACCAAGTGCCAGATAGCCTTTATTTCACCCCACAGAAAATGCAAAAAATGCAAAGGAACAGCACTAAATATTTAATACTTGGCTTTGGGAGTAGAAGAATGGAAATGTACCTGACACATTTTTAAGCTTAATTTTCATCATTTCATTTTTTCCATCATTTCCTTAAGTCTAGACAATCAACAAAACAATAAACCAAATCCTGATTTGTAGCTCCAATTTCTGAGATAACATGCTTACAGAAAAAAAAAATCTGACTCCATGACACCGCTGCACTGTAGCCACAAATAAACTATACAACTGTCAGTCAACCTCATCATCTTCGTAAATCCTACCTTGACCCCAAGTTGTGTAAGCCCAGATCTTAAGATGCAGGTGTATATATATATGTGTGTGTGTGTGTGTGTGTGTGTGTGTGTGTGTGTGTGTGTGTATAAAACCTATTCTGCTTGGACCTGAAATTAAGAATAAGGAGAAGAGAGAGAGTTAAAGAGTTAGTTTTAGATCCAGTGTAAGGAAAAACCAATACCGAGAATTGTCTCCAAAAGGGACAGGTTGCCTTTTTAAACAGTGAGCTCCTTGTCATTGGATATCTTCTATTAGAAATTGAATGACCACTTCTGGGGGGTGCTGTGGAATTATTTCTTATCAGAGATAGGTTGGCCTTCCAGATACTTTCCAGCTTGGAGACAGGAATTTCTGTGATTCTATTATTTTAGCAGTTTGATATGGGAAGATGGAAGTCCCCTTCCTGTTAGCTCATCATTACTTACTGCTCTGCCACAATGAGAGGCAAAGCTTTGATTCTCAGCTGACCTCTTTCCTCCTCCTTCTCCACAACCCCCTCTCTGGATCCCAGGAGACTTGGCACCAATTTTCCAGAAAGTGTCCCAGGCTTGGCCAACAGAAACAGTCATTCCTCAAAACTCTCATTCCCATCCATGCCCTAGGCAACTCAGCTCCAGTGTTTCCTCATCTGGGGACCAGAAAGGCACAAGTTTCAGCCAGAAATAATCTTCCAAAGAACAGTGCTTCTTGTTATATAAGTAATAATTTCTACATTGGTCTAGACCTTTATATTTCACATAGCCTTCTCTTATTATTTTCTCCCTTGATCTTCACAGTACCTGTTAGGTAGTCAGAGGGCAGAGTTATTAATCCTGTTTAATAGAGCTGATAACTGAGACACAGAGGGGTTAAGTGATTTGCTTAAAGACAAAGAGTTAGCAAGCAATAGAATCAGAGTGAAAATCCAGGTTTCCCAGGTCTAATGAGGTTCATAATTTCTTACCCACTACTATATGCCAGGCATTGCGTACCAAGTACTGGGGATACAAAATACAGCAAAAGACAGTCCCGGCCTTCAAGGTTCTTATAATTTAATGGGCAAAATAACTTAAACAAATATGTACAAACAAGCTACAGCTAGGATAAATAGGAAATAAATAACTTAAGGAAGACACTAGAGTTTAGAAGGGTTGGGGAAGGCTTCCTGTAGCAGATACAATTTTAAAGGAAACCAGGGAGGTCAGTCATCAGAAAGGAAGAGAGAGCATTCCAGGCATGGCGGACAACCAGAAAGCAATTAAGTGTCTTATTTGTGGAACAGCCAGGAGGCCAGTGTCACTGGATCAAAGAGGATCTGTTGAGGGGTAAGGTGTAAGAAGGCAGGAAGGATCTAGTCTATGAAGGGCTTTGAATGCTAAATAGTGTGTTATGTATTTGATCCTGGAGGTAATAGGAAGCCACTGTAGTTTACTGAGATGGGAGGCTGTAGGGGGAGGGACATGATCAGAACTGCTTTGCAGGTTCTCCAGAAAGTCATCATCCTGCAAGATTATATCAGATCTGCTGATCCAACCATTCTGGAGAACAATTTGGAACTATGCTCAAAGGACTATAAAAATGTGCATACCCTTTGATCTAGCAATACCACTTCTAGGACTGTATCCCAGAGAGATCATAAAAATGGGAAAACAACTCAAAAATACGTACAAAAATATTTATAGCAGCTCTTCTTTTTGGTGGCCAAGAACTGCAAATCAAGGGGATGCCAATCAATTGAGGAATGCCTGAGCAAGTTGTGGTATATGAATGTAATGGAATCCTATTGTCTTATAAGAAATGATGGACAGGCAAACTTCAGGAAAACCTGGAAAGGCTTATATGAATTGATGCTGAGTGAAGTGAGCAAAACCAGGAGAACATTATATACACAGTAACAGCCACAGTGCTCAAGGACTCATTTTGATACAATTAGCCCTTCACAGCAATGCAAGGAGAACTAAAACATTTACAAAGGAGTCATGGTGCAAAATGTCATCCACATTCAGAGAAAGAACTATGGAGTTGAGATGCAGAGTGAAGCAGACTATTTTCTTTTTTTGTTATGTTTTGTTGTGTTTTATTTTGTTTTTCTCATGGTTTCTCCCATTGATTACACTTCTTCTATGCAATGACTGGAGTGCAAATGTATTTAATAGGAACATATGTGTAGAAACCATATAAGACTGCATGACGTCTTAGGGAGGGAGGGAAGAGGAAAAGGGAGAGAAAATTTAAAGCTTATGAAAGTGAATGTAGAAAACTGAAAACAAATAAATTAATAGATTTGGGAAAAAGAGATTATATTAGCTCTGGAATTCAATATCTCTTGCCCTAGAAGTACCTCTCTCTGGTTAGAGAGGGTGGAGCAGGGATGGGGAACCTGTAGCTTCAAGGCCACATGTGTCCCTCTAGGTCCTTGGGTGCGACCTTTTGACAGAATCCAAACTTCACAGAACAAATCCCCTTAGTAAAAGGATTTGTTCTGTAAAATTCGGACTCAGTCAAAAGGCTGCACCCAAGGACCTAGAAGGCCACCTGCGGCCTCGAGGCTACAGCTTCCCCATGCACTGCTGGGGGTTACACAGCGGAGATCTCCCAGATTCTCCCATTAAGGAGGCAGTCAGGGCAGCCTCTGCATCATTTCCCATACTCCTCTGACTTTTATTCTCCTATCTCTCGCTTCCAGCCTTTTAGCTTCATTTTATGCATTGTTTTCTCCTAGTAGATTGGGAGCTCCTTGAGGGCAAGGGTGCTCTTCTGCCTTTTTTTCTGTATCCTCAGCATTTAGCAGAGACCTTGGCACATAGGAGGCTCTTAAATATTTGTCTATGACTATTGATTCACATTCCCAACTCTTGAGATATGTGAGCTCCTAATTGTACACATATACAATATTATAGGTGGGAGGGATATTGGAGACCATTTAGTCTAACCTGCTTTCCATTTCTCCAAGTGAAGAAACCAAGGTCTGAAACAGTACCATTCACCCAAGATCATGCAGAGTTGGAATACCCAGAGTAGAACCTCCAATCTAGTATTTCTCCTCATAGTTACTTCCTAATTAACTTTAGCAATCAAGTCAGTTTCCTTCTAGTTCTTAAGGGCTGTGATCCTAAGGTTCTATAATTCTAAGTTTCAGAATCTAAAATTACAGGATTCTAATGTAAGAAGACTGCACAAGTGAGACTTCAAAAAAAGCTGAAGATCTCAAGTAGCTGAAAGACAGACCTTGAAAGACAAAGGAAAACTTGCAGATGCAAAGTAAATATTCCTCTCCTTAGAAAGGGTAAAAGGTTTGAGTTCTTTAATTGCTTGGGGTAGCTAGATGGCAGCAGACAGAGCACCAGGCCTGGAAGCAAGATGATTTATTTTTCTGAGTTTAAATCTGACCTCAAACATCTACTAGCTCTATGACCCTGGGCAAGTCACTTAACCCTGCTTGCCTCAGTTTTCTCATGGAAAATGAGCTGGAGAAGGAAGTGGCAAACCACTCTAGTATCTTAGCCAAGAAAACCCCACATGGAATCACGAAGAGTTGGACACGGCTGAAAACAACAAAAAGCATAAGAGAATCGCAGCATGCAGTAACAAAATGATTAGAGTAGTATTTGGTAATGTTACTGTTACAAGTGGCTGGGAGGCTAATATGTTAAGCCTCATCAGAACATAATGCAATTGTACAATGCTACTAATTAGGCATTTCATATTTCAGGTTGGCATTGGCCACTGGGCACTGCTTTATCAAACAGAAAAGATTGACCTCTTTCCACCCAATCTTTTCCAAAGACGTCATGGGGAGCTTCCACCTCACAGACCACTCAGGCCATTCAGACCTCATGGAACTCACAAGGTTACAGCTAGTCCTGGACATATTCCCCACAGAATATTCTTTCACCTAAGATCAGGAAAGAAAAAACAAAAATGGAGAAGCAGAGGCAGCCAGCATGAAAACTTAGTGTGTTAAGTGCCCCAGCACTAATTACGGGGTGGACAGGATCACCATTGCATTAGGATAGAGGAAGGACCTTTTTCTTTACCTCATTGGACTCATATCTTGCTGCCTGGAGAGCTTTAACCATGGGAGGGGAGCCAGAACCTATCTCTTCTTTCAATAGGTCTACTGAATCATCATCTTTTCCCACTTAACACCAATTAGGGAATGATTTGTAATATCCCATTGCAAGCCCTTGAGTCACACAGGGCAGGAAGCTGACTCCCCAGACTTCCACATGGTCCACTGAAACCAGGCTGGAGAAATCTGCACATGCTCCAAGCAGTAGTCTTTAAAAGTCAGTTCACTCAAGTTACACATGCATCAATTTTGGTTCTGCCCTCTGGCAGTAATTAATCATTTTTATGTATCCCATATGGCAAAAGATATACCCTCAAATTTACTTTTTAAAGATAAATTAATGAGAAAGGAGAAAGAGACCTGGGACACTACAAGGCCACCAGATGGGGAAGGGGAGAGGGAAGCATCTATCTGTGATTCATCCTCTCTAGAGGCAAGAGTTCATGACTTCCCATGTTAGCTCATTCTTAGTAATTTGATGTTAATAATGTTAATTATTAATCTCAGTTGTTTCTAAACAGTTAAAGGATTGGAAATGCAGTCAGATTCTTCAAATTCAGTGTAGAAAGGCAAAGCCCTGGGCAGATTCAGTAGATAGAATACCAGGCCTGGAGTCAGGAAGACTCATCTTTTTTAGTACAAATCTGGCCCTAGACACTTACTAGCTGCGTGACCCTGGGCAAGTCACTTAACCTTGTTTGCCTTGGTTTTCTCATGTGTAAAATGAGTTGGAGAAGGACAAGGCAAACTACTCTACTATCTTTGCCAAGAAAATCCCAAATGGGGTCAGGAAGAGTCAGACATGACTCAACAACAAAAAGCAAAGTCCTAAATAACTTGCTCTCGTTAATCTCTTTTATAGGGCATAGGAGAACAAATCTAATCCTTTCTATTAAAAAAATATTTTGAATTTATCTCTGAAAAAAACGATTTCTAAATAAACACCAGAACACAAGAGTGTTATATATGAAATCACATATCTCCATTTTATGCTTCTAAAAAATGTAACAAATTCCACATATTACTTTCAAAACTGTCCTGCTTGCCTATTCTGCCTTGTGATCACCCTTCTGTTTGTGTGTATGTATGTGTGTTAAAAATGTTTCAATGGTATTCTCTTTTTTTTGGTGTTATTATTGCTAAGCTCTCTCCCCTTAACTCCTGCCTATCAATTAAAAACAGAGAAAGGAAAAAAAACTAACAAATAAGCATAGCCAAATAAAAGGAATCTATAAGCTGCTATGTCCAAAATGTATGTACGTACGTATGTATGTATGTATGTATATGCACCTTATGCTTAGGAGATAGATAAAATACTTTATCATCAATCAACCAATATTTATTAAATGCCTACTTTATGCCAAGTACTATGCTAAGCACTGGGGATGCAAAAAGAGGTAAAATATAGCCAAAGGAAACCAGAATGTAAGGGATCTCACAATCTAATGAGTGAGACAACAAACATACACATACAAACACACATATATATGTATGTACGTGTGTACACATATGTTTATGTATAGTTTTACATATGTGTTTATGTATACATACAACACAAAAGGGGTATATACAGGATAAACAGGAAATAATTAATATTGGGAAGTGACTAGGATCAAAAATGTTGGGGAAGGGTTCCTGTAACAGATGGAATTTTAGTTGGAACTTAAAGGAAATCAGCAGGCAGAGTTGAGGAACAGAGAGCATTCCAGGCATGGGAGATGGACAAAGAAAATGCTCAGAGCTGTGAGATACAGTCTCTTGTTCCTGGAACAGCAAAGAGGTCAATGTTAGTGGAACACATATGTATGGAATAAGGTATAAGAAGATTGGAAAAGGAGGGGCCTAGGTCACAGGATGCTTTGAATTCTAAACAGAGGATTTTTTTATGTGATCCTAGAAGCCACTTCAGTTATCTGTCCTTCATTCTCAAAGAAGGAAGTCTGTGGAGAGTCAGTTTCATCCTTCATTTTTGAAGAAGACCAATTTATTATGTGGGAAGATGACATGACTGGACCTGCATTTTAAGAAAATCACTTCAGTGACAGAGTGGACGATGAATTGGAGTAGGGAGAGACTTGAGACACCGGCAGGCTACTGGAATAATACAGGTGCAAGGTGATGAGGGCCTGTACTACTGTGGTGGCAATGTCAGAAGAGAAAAGGGCATGTATTTGAGAGATATTGCAAAAGTGAAATCAACAAGACTCAGCAACAGCTTCTTGGGGCAGGGAAACATAGTGAGGGGGTGACTCCTAGGGGAACTTGAGGGACTGGGAGAATGGTGTTGCCCTCTATAATAATGGGGAAGGTTGGAGATGGGGGAGGACTTGGGGGAAAGATAATGAGTTCAATTTTGGATATATTTAGCTTAAGATGTCTGAAAGTTCAATTCAAGATATCTGAAAGTTGAAGATGTGAGATTTGAAGTTAGTAGAAAGGCTGGGGCAGGATAGGTAGATTTGAGAATTAAATCCCTGGGAGCTGATGATGTCAGCAAGTAAAGTAGGACAGAAGGAGAAGAGAAGAGGGCCCAGGATGGAGCCCTGGGGAACACATATGTTTAGACGGAATGATCTAGATTAGAGTCCAGCAAAGGAGATCAAGGAGGAGTAGTCAGATAGGGAGGAGAAGAACCAGTAAAGTGGTATGCCAAAAACCTAGAGAGAAGAGAGTGTCAAGGAGGTGAGGGAGATAATAGTGTCAAAGGCTAGAGAGAGGTGAAGGAAAATGAGGTCTGAGGAAAAAGCCATGAGACCTGGTGACTAAGAGATCATTGGTAACTTTGTAGAGGGCAGGTTTGGTAGAAATTTCAGTTAGAAGTCAAGAAGTTAAGAAGAGAGTGAAAGGAGAGAAAGTAGAGTCTAGCTACAAAGGGCAGAAGAGACATAGGGCAATAGTTAGTAGGGATGGAAGGATCAAAGGATCGGGTTTTTTTTTTCAGAATGAGGGAGATATGGTGTGTTTGTAGGCAGTATGGAATAAGCCAGTAGAGAGATACTGAAAATAAATTATATATATATATATATAAAACCTATATCAAATTGCTTGTCATCTTAGAGAGGGGAGAAGGGAGAAGGGAAAGAGGGAGGGAGAAAATTTAGAACTCAGAATTATTTTAAAAAAATGAATGCTAAAAATTGTTTTTACATGTAATTGGAAAAATAAAATACTATTTAAAAAGAAAAAACACAATATAACACATATTTAAGCTTATAAAAAGGGACAGAGTAGGAATGAGAGAGGGAGCAATCTATTGGAGGAGATGGGATGAATGGGATCTCTTGTGCAGCTAAAGGGGTTAGCCTTGGTAAGGAGTAAGGCTATGGTATCAAGTGAGATGGGGGTGAAGGAGGATACATCGAAAGAAGGCATCTGAGTGATAGGAGATGGGAAAGAGGGGAGGAGAGGGAGCTTGCAGTGAATGGCCCCAATATTTTCCATAAAATATGAGGCAAGTTTCTCAGCTGAGAGGTTGAGGGGAAACAGAGCCATAGGATATTTGAAAAGAGATTAAAAGAAAGTTTGTAGATATGGTTGATTATTGCATTGATCAGAGATCTTAAGTCTTTGAAAATTCTTTTTCTTTTCTATGTTGCTATCTTTACATACATTTTTCTCCAGTTCTACTCATTTGACTTTGCATCGGTTCATATTACTCAGTATTCTCTGAAAGTATTTTATCTATTTGGTTACTGTAATAATATTTGTTTTATTATATATCCATATTTACATATCCATTTATATTCATTCCATTTAATTTATTCAATTTGTCCAGCCATTTCCAATAGATAAGCACCCCTAAAATTTTAGTTCTTCCCTTCCTCCTCTCTTTTCCCACTTTCTTGATTTTTTCTCCCTTGAATCTGATGACTTTCTAGATAAAACGATTTGTACATATGTTCAACTCTCCTTTTCCTCTTCAAATGAGTGAAGTTCAACTGATGATTGTTTATCCCACCCTTTCCTTCATGTTTCTATATTCTTTTCACACACTCCAATTATGAATGTAATCCTAGATAACTGTGTTAAGCTCATATCTGATAAATCAGATTTTAAAATGGCCCAAATAAGTTGGAAGCATAGTTATAAAATGGCTAGTGATTATGTCCCCAGGTAAAGAGCAAAAACTCTTCAACAATGGGCTAGGAGATTGAAATCTCAGCCCTGTGATGATAGGAAAGATCAATTTCTCCTATATGGCTCTTTGGGCTGATATCCTGATGTGGCAAACAAAGGGACACCAGGAAAAATAAGGATAGGATCAGTAAGAGAGATAAGATTTGTCCCATCCAATGCAATTTTTGACAGGATAAAAGAATGAAAAAATTCAAAACAGATGCTAGTTGTACCCAGCCAAATAGAGGCAAAGGGGCAATCAAAAGGACTGCCAGTTACTTACTTCTGTTTTTCTTTCAGGGCTCCAGCCACCAGAGCAAGTGTCTGCAATTCAAAACACGAGACAAAATGAAGACATATTCATCAACAAAATGCAGTCATATTCATTTCTGTTTGTTCATTTAGCGACTGCTTCTTGCAGACTCCTTTAGAGATTTGGGTTTGAGGAATGGAACTACTGCTGGTTATAGTATTGCTCCAATTGTCTAAGGGGAACAACACACCATACCCCTCTTCTCTCTGTTCTCTCACTCAAGAGATCCTCAGGTCTCCCTCTGTATTGGGAAAAAATTCCTACCCTCCAGTTCTGATGTTGCGATAGCTTCCTCTCCTTCTAATCTGGGCAGAAATATAACTTCGAAGGTATTTGCAACCAGCTTGAGCCTTGCTGGAGGGCCATTAAATCAGGAATGGCAAGTTCCACCCCCTTCTTCCTCCTTTTCCTTTTACCCTCCCTTCTCTTTCCCCTCTTCAACCCTCAAAACAGAACTAATCCTCCCCAGGTCCTCCTCTTTAACTCACTCAGTACCTTTAGAAGAGGTTTAGTTTCTGAAGGAAGAAATACTTTTTTCTTTCCCTTCCGTTAACAAGGAGCTAGAGCTCATAGAGTTCCCTCCAATTGTTCAAATAATGTTCCCTTGTAGCTTTCTCTTGACTTTTGTACCTGTATTTCTAAGTTCCTACTCAACTTTGGACTTTTTATCAGAAATTCTTGAATATTCTCTATTCCAGTAAAGATCCATTTCCCCCAGTAGGTTTATACTTGGCATTGCAGGGTAAGTTATTCTTGGTTGGAGCCTAAGTCTTTTGCCTTTTGGAACATCATATTATAAGACCTCTCATTTTTAGTATATGATACTTATGTGATCCTGACTAATTTTTCTTGGTACTTGAACTACTTCTTTCGAGATGCTTACAAAGTTTTTTCTTTATTTGGGAGTTCTGGATTTGTCTATGGTATCACTGGGAGGTAATTGGTGGATGGGATGGTCAGCTGTGCTTGGTCACCTGAGTTCTGGCACTGACTTCTATCTCTCAAATTTATCCCCAATCCCAGTCTTCAGGAAAGAATGCTAGGGACGTTGGGGCTCTTGGATATCTCAGCCTGAGCTGTATTCACGTTTTCTGCCATGCCCACATTAGTCATATGAGTCTCCAGGGCTTCCAAGGTCCCTTCTCTCAGTTTACCATCACCCTGTAGTTTTCTCAAGGGAGACATCTGCTTTTGTTGCCTCTGGATATAGAGCTTTGCTGTACTTGTCTCTAGCTTATCTCTAGTTGTTCTGGTACGATTTGGACCTATTTGCCCATAATTGGTACTGACATTGTTGGTTGCCTCATTTCTTATTGCCTGTAGGATTCTGACTTGATTTTTTTTTTTTTTTTTGCGCAGTTCTGGAGTGGAAGAAAGTCACTTATTGTAGTTCTAGGACAGATTTATTATTATTTTGTATGGTGTGAATTTCAGATTTTTGCTGGAGTAGATATGATGGGGATCTGAATAGGCAACTATCTTGCCTGGGTGATTCTAATCACTTTTTCACATGACAGTTTTTCATATACTATTATACTGATATCATTCTGTCCCATTTCACCTCCACTAACATTCCCATTTCCTTCAATCATTCTTCATTTGGAATATTCTCCAGACCTCCTGCCACCCTAATTGCCCTCTTCTGGATATATTCTAGCTTATCTATGTCTTTCCTAAAATGTGATGCCCCAAATTGCAAATTCTGGTTGCAGTAGCCTAACCAGATCTGAGTATAACACAGCTTCAAGTCTTGGCTGCCAGGTCTTATTCTCTCTTGAATCCACTGTCAGTTTTTTTCTCTGCTGCCAGATCCAATCTTGCTCTTTGAAACTGCTTCCTGACTAGAATTCTGATCTTCTTTGTGCCTATTTCTGTAGAAAGTACGGGTCTTTACTTTTTGTTTGGTTGTTTCAAACTCTCTAGAATCTCCCCCTACTGGATGTGGTATTTCCTACTGAGCAACTCAACGCACTTTCATGACGATGTTGGAGGAAACCATCTCCTACCCACCTCCTCCATTCCCATCTAGTATTGGTACAGAGGTCACCTTTCGCTTCTTTCCTCTATTGCCTTGAACTTTTTGAATGTCTTCAGGGCTGGCAGAATTGGCTATTGGTCTTGAGAGGAGTGGCTGGTCTTCATTTAGACAATTCCAAGCTTTCCTTCCAATTCATCAGACATTCTTTCACACTTTGTAAAGAAATAACTTGGTTTTAATGAATCTTTGAACTTCACTAACATGCTAATTTTTCATTCCTTTGCCATCTGCCCCTTATTTTTTGTTATTGTATTAACTAACTGATGGGATAGGGAACCAAATATTCTTCTACCCCACACAATACACACAAAATCTATATTTATCAGCCTATCTAGTATATGTGTGCCCTGATCTCATCTGCTTCCCAACTTAGAATGTAATGCTCTCCTTAAGGGCAAAAGCTATATCAACTTGGTTGATATTAAAATCCCCTTTAAAAGTGAATTGTCATCTTTTTTTATACCTATATTCAGCATCTATTAAATGTCTGCTATGTAGTCACCTATGAATTATAAAGATATACTATGATCTTTGCCCTCAGTTTACACTCTAGCAAGGTAAATAACCTAAATGCACTGATATCTATGATACAAGACACATGGCAAGGACAGAAACAAATGTTATGGCATTTCAGAAGGAAAATAGAGAACTTCTAACTTCTTAAAGGAGGTGGCCTTTAAATAGGGCTTCTAGTGAAGGAAGGAAGGGACAAACAAATGCATGAATGAAACAAGCACTTTTTAAGTGCTCCTATGTGCCAGGCACTGTGTTAAGAGTTTTACAAATATATCTCATCTACACTCCCTTGCAAAGCCCGCCGCGGCGTGGGTGCGGGGGCTGCGGTGAGAGGCGGCGATGAAGGCTGCACGGGCTGTGCAGGACAGTCGAGGCCAAGGAGGTTGGACCAGAGCTGGGACTGGGGCCGAGATGTGCAGGGACCTCTCCAAAATCCGAACCCTTCAGCCATCTCCACTCTGGTGATGTCCCGGGAGGAGACAGAGGAGAAGCTGAGCCAGGATGAGATCATGCTGGGCACCAAGGCGGTCACCCAGAGGCTGGAGACCCTGAGGGGTGAACACTGGGCCGGGCTGGCCTCCCTGCTGGAGAATGTGGCGGGGCATAGGAACACTCCAGGCTGCTGCGCCGATCCCTGGAGCCCATCGAACGGGGACTTGGGGAGGCTCAGGTGATCCTGGCCCTATTGGGCCACCTTGGGGCTGTGGAGTCAGAGAAGCAGAAGCTCCAGGTTCAGGTGAGCCACTTGGTGCAGAAGAACCAGTGGCTCCAGGAGGAGCTGGCCGGGACCCAGCAGAAACTGCAGCGCAGT
Organism: Potorous gilbertii; assembly: GCA_028658325.1. Classification (NCBI taxonomy): domain Eukaryota; kingdom Metazoa; phylum Chordata; class Mammalia; order Diprotodontia; family Potoroidae; genus Potorous; species Potorous gilbertii. The sequence continues at coordinate 172,955,841 of CM053773.1, forward strand.
GAGCAGGCCATGGTCCATCCAGCTGGAGGAGGAAAAGCAACGCCTGCTGTTCAAGAGCCAGATCCAGAAACTGGACGAGGACCCTTCTCCCAATGAGGAGAACCCAGCTCAGGGTTCTGTGGGCGGAGATGCGGGCGCCCAGCACCAAGGCTATGAGATTCCGGCCCGGCTTTGGACTTTGCACAATCTGGTGATTCAGTACTCCTCCCAGGGCTTGCTATGAGGTCGCTGTTCCGCTCTGTAAACAGGACCTGGAGAAGACCTCAGGACATGCCCACTTCAATGTGGTCTGAACATCTTGGCTCTTGTACACCGGGATTACAACATATACAAAGAAGCCGCCCACCTGCTCAATGATGCTCTAGATAGTCGAGAGAAGACTTTGGGCAAGGGTCATGCCGCTGTGGCAGCTACCTTGGACAACCTGGCGGTTCTGTACGGCAGAAGGGGCAAGTACAGAGAAGCAGAGCCCTTGGGCAAACGAGCCCTGGAGATCTGAGACAAGGTGCTGGGCAAGTTCCACCCTGATGTGGCCAAGCAGCTGAATAACCTGGCCCTGCTCTGTCAGAACTAGGACAAGGCCGAGGAAGTAGAGTACTAATACCGGCGTGCTCTGGAGATCTACGAGGCTCGGTTGGGTCCTGATGACCCCAACGTGGCCAAGACGAAGAATAACTTGGCCTCTTGCTATCTGAAGCAGGGGAAATACCAAGACACAGAAACCCTGTCTAAGGAGATCTTGACTCATGCCTACGAGAAGGAGTTTGGCTCAGGCAACGGAGGCAATAAGCCCTTCTGAATGCACGCTGAAGAGCAGGAGGAGAGCGAGGAGAATCAACGAGACACCACCCGCTATGGAGAACGTGGCAGCTGGTACAAGACTGTAACGTGAATAGCCCCACAGTTAACACCACACTTCGGAGCCCCGGGGTTCTCTACCGCCGGCAGCGGAAGATGGAGGCCGCTCGCACCCTGAAGGACTGTGCCAGCTGCAGTCGGAAGTAGGGCCTGGAGGTCATGAGCCAGACCAAGGTGGAGGAGCTGTTGAAAGATGGCGGTGGGCCAGGGGACCACGGAGCGGCCGAGAGGACGCTGGCGGCACAGGATCTCGGGCTGAGGCGGAGACCGAGGATTGGGGGCCCATGGTGGAGTGGTCAGGGATGGCAGTGGTTCTCTTCGGAGAAGCGGCTCTTCGGGGAAGCTCCGAGATGCCCTACAGCGCAGGGGTAAGATGCTGGTGAAGAAGATGCAGGGGGGCGGCCCCCAAGAGCCTCTCAACCCCCCGATGAAGCGAGCCAGCTCCCGCATCTTCCTCCACAGGAGTGCAGAGCAGGCCAGCCAGTCCGATGCCAACCTGTCTGACAGTCGCAGGCTCAGCTCCAGTTCGCTTGACCTCTCTCACCGGAGCGCTCTCATTGGCTAAGAGGGAGGGTTGGGAAGGCCTGCCCCCTCCCCAGCTGCTGGACCCTCCTTGGCTGCTTGTCACGGCCCACGGGGATGGGGGGGTGGGGTGGTACAGGGGAAGATCTGACCTCAGCTTTCCTCCTGCCCTGCTTCAGTCACCTTCCCCCAAGGTTGTTTCCCACAGGCCCTCCTCCCCCACTGTTTTTTGTTCGATCTCAGGGTAACCTCTCTCTCTGTCATTTCAGGCTTAGCAGCTCAAGGCTTATTCCCCTGCTCCCCTCTTTGTCTAGCTCTGTTACTCACAAAACCAAGAAGCGTCACATTGGGGACAGTGCAGAGAGGAGCTAGGATCTCCACCCTCTGTATTTATTTCCCTTACCTTCCTCCCAGTGGAAGCCAGGAAGAGCAGGCCCCTGGAGTCTCCTCAGGGCCCTGGCCACACTTCCCAGAGCCAGCCTGGCCACCTGGTCTTGAGGAAAGACAGCACTAGGAACCTCAGCTCGCCAGCCCCCCTTCCCCATGCCTCTGCTTCTGTATATAAAGAAATAAGTTATTGGCCACTCCCTTCCCCATGCCCTGTCAGTGGTACCCTTCACCCTTGCTCTTTCTTGGGATGATACCCAGGTGTTAAACCCTCGCAGACAAGGTCTTGGACACATACAAGTGCAGAAATTGGCCCTCACAATTCTCCAAACATGATGACAGCCTGCTTTCTCACCCCCTGAAGCCCTGAGACTCCATGTCCCCCATCAATAATAGCTGACACCGTTTTGTTTTGGTTTTTTTACTTTTCCCTTCTTTGTTGATCCCAGGCCTTAAAAACATGTCCCTGGAGCCACATTCCAGGGACTTCGTAGCCCTTCCCTGCTGCCCCTTCCCCAGATACCACCTGCTGAGTCATTCTCAGTATGCTGCTCCTAGTTCCCTCCCTCAGGCTCAGAGGGAAGGGGCCGCAGTCCCCTCCTTGTGGCTGGGGGCTGGCTGGGGAACCCATGTGCTTTGTTCAAATGTTGCTGTAGAAGTAAAGAAATAAAAACAAAACAAAACAAAAAAGCAAATACATCTCATCTGATCCTCGTGACAACCTTAGGAGGAAGATCCTATAATGAGTCTCATTTAATACTTGAGGAAACTGAGGCAAACAGAAGTTAAATGACTTGCTCAGGATCATTTAGCTATTAAATATCTAAGTCTATATTTGATTTCAAGTTTTCCTGACTCCAGGCCCATTACTCTATCCGTTGCACCATCCAGTTGCCTCAAAGGAAGTTAAATAAAACACACTGAGGGAATTAAAAAAAAAAAAGAGGACCTATATATGGAATAGTTCCCTTCTGAGGGTTTTAAGAGGGAAATGAGAAGGACAGGTAAAAGGAAAACGCCAGTATAGAAAGGAGGCAAAGGGGAATGGAACTTGCTATTTCTCATAACCAGGATATGTTAAAGTAAGAACATTGAAAAGGATGGCCATCAGATGAACCTCACTCTTAAATGAAAGAAATAAAGGTGTATTGAAAAAAGTATGCACATAGTTTGATGTAGAAATATATCAAACTCAGTGGAGAAATATGCAACATTTATCAACTTTGTAATTCGTGATTTGAAAAAAAGTAAGAAATAGTGAAAACAAATTCCATTGAGGAAGGAAGAGATACCTTATATCTACTTGCTGTTTGTCCTTTGTTCTTGAAGAAGACCAAAATGACATCACTATATTGGGGTCAAGGTACAGTGTGTCTGACTGGCTGATCAAACCACTACAAGCTCAGAAGGCTCTATCACAGGTCAGGCACAAACAGTGAATATGAGAATCTGGAGTGGAGAAGTCTCTAAATTTGTACATCTCATGTTTCTTTTGAGCCACTGCACACTGGAACATGGTCCCATAGAGAGATAGATAGATAGATAGGGAGAGAGAGACAGACAGACAAACAGAGACAGAGACAGAGAGAGGCAGAGAGAGAGAAACAGAGAGAGACAGAGACAGAGACATTGGGACATCAAAATATTATGGCTAAGGACCCTGGATACCTTGGGGTATGTGTATGGAGGGAACAGCGCAGAGATATGCCTAGTAGGTGCTCAGCTGACATGTAGCTAATGGAAGGTGAGGAAGCATCATTAGCTTCCTATTTTAACTTAAATTATATTTAATTTAAATTTAATTCTTGCTATCTAGCTGTTAAATTCAGTTGTTCCTATGTGGCTATAAAAGAGTGAAAGCACCAAAATGTAAATGTAACAAATGAACATATGTAATCTTTTAAATGTGAGCATTAAAAACTTTTATGCCCTCTAAATTTTGGTGCCCTGAAACAAAATTCCATTGTCCTGGACTAGTTACAACTCTGGATGGAATTGTTTTGCCATTTTTTTAAAAGTTTCTTTATCTACATGTCTGTTGTTTTTTACTGTCAGGCTTTTGGAATTGTGCTGTTATGGGAAACTGGTCAACACTTCACTTTTTCTTTATTGCATTCAGGTGAGTTTTGCCTCACAGACAACCTTTAAAGAAATAGATCTGTTCCCCAAATGGAACTTTTTGAGCCTGAATTTTCCATGAACTTTCACTATAAAGCAAAAGGCATGTACTTTTAGGGGAAAAGTGGCCCCGAGGTATTTAAAGCAACAACAAAACTCCACTTATTCGGCAAGGCTTTTTTTTAATCACATATTTATAGCAATAAATATAGAAATAATAATAGCTGACCTTTATATAGCATTTTATAGTTTACAAAGTGCCTTTTAAAAATACAAAGTCCACTGGTTGGTGTTTAAAGCACCTCACAATCTAGCTCCAAACACCTGCCTTTCCAGGCTTGTTGTACGTTATGCCTGCTCATATATTCTGTGTTTCTTCTAAATGCATCTGTTCTTCCCCCAGACACAATGTTCAGACCTCTCCTCCCTTCTGACTTGCATTCTTAGCATGGCTAGGATCCAACATGCTCTTTAAGGCCTGCCTCTGACAGGAAACCTTTCATGCTCTCCCACCTCTCCCCCAACACACACATTCCCCTTCCAATATTACTTTGGATTTATGTTATATATAATTTGTATTTGGGCAGGTAGGTGGCTCAGTCGATAGACCATCAGGCTTGAGCTCAAATCTGGCCTCAGACAATTACTAGCTGTGTGACTCTGGACAAGTCACTTAATGTTTGCCTGAGTTTTCTCATCTGTAAAATGAGCTAGAGAAGGAAATGGCAAACCATTCCAGGATCTTTGCCAAGAAATCCCTATAAGGAGTTACAAAGAGTTGGAAAAAACCAAAAGATAACAACAATGTGCCAGGAACTGTGCTAAGTGCTGGGGATACAAAAAGAGACAAAGACAATCCCTACCCTGAAGGAGATTACAGTCTAATGCCAGGTTGTCACTTTGTGATCAAACAATATACAAATTATAAAACATTAATGTGAAGGAAGGGTTATATTTACTTGGCACTGTAGACAGAAGGAAAGAAAATGCCAGGACTTAACCAAACACTACTGAGATATCATTCAGCTTCTATTTAGGAAAACACACACAAAAAACACATTCTCCAATATTCATTCCACAGCAGAGCATGTTTCTCTTTGGTTGTTTCCTAGCAGGTCGTAAAAACTGAAGGTTTTTAGACATAAACAGGTTTAATTTGGCCTAAAGTAGAACACATGTAAAAATGCTGGGCAGCCAGCCTAACATGGTGGACAGGGTGACTTGGAATCAGGAGAGATCCAGGTTTGAAGGTTGCCTCTGACATTTTCTGACCCTGTGGACAGAGGCTAATCACTTAATCTATGTGAGTTTCAGTTTCCTCTTCTATGAAATAGGGACAATTTTATTTCTGGTTTCTTAAGGATCAGATGAAATTGTCTTTGTAAAGTGCTTCGCAAACTTAAAAGCACTATAGAAATTCAGTTATTACCGTCTACTTGAGAGAGAAAGGGAGGGGAAGGAAATAAACATTTATTAAATGCCTACTTTGTGCCAAGTGCTTTACAAATTAATCATATTTGATCCTCACAACCACCTGGGAGGAAGGGCTATAGTTATCATCCCCATTTTACCGTTCAGGAATCTGAGACAGAGAGTCAATGACTTTCCTAGGATCACACCGTTTGTAAGTGTCTGAGGTTTGATTTCAACTTAGCTCTTCCTGACTCCAGACCTAGTGTTCTATCCATTGTGTGGCCCAGTAGCATGGCAGAATCGATAGAGTGCCTCGCCTGTGGATAGGGACCCTTTCGTCTGTGTCTTTGTTGCTTTAGTACCTAGCATGCCTTGTATACAGTAGGAACTTAATAAATGTCTTGCATGGAATGGAATGGAGCTGTAAAACAGAAAAAAAATGACTAAGAATCCAAAGGGTTACAGGAAATCTAATATAAGATGATCAGATGTGATAATATGTACAAAACTCTTGGCAAAACTTAAAAGTGTGATATGTTAGCTGTTGTTATTTAGATATAGTGCATTGTCATTGTTCAGTTATTTCAACCATGTCCGATTCTTTGTGATGTCATTTTGTTTTATTTTGTGGTTTGTTTGCTTTTTTGGCTCAGATATTGGAGTGGTTTGCTATTTCCTTGTCCAGATTATTTTCCAGATGAGGAAACAAGGCAAACTGGGTTAAGTCACTTGCCCAGGGTCATTCAGCTAGTAAGTGTCTAGGACCAAATTTGAACTCAGATCTCCCTGACTCCAGACCCAGAGCCTAGTGGCTGAAATTGGAGTCAGGGATACCTGAGTTTGAATTGGACCACATATACTTTCTAGGCAATTGGTTCTAAGGAACCTTTGCTTCTTAATCTGCAAAAGTAAATGGCTCGACACCATGACCTCTGAGGTCCCTTCCACCTGAAGTACCACCTGCTGAAAGAAACTTTTCCCAGTCCTCCTTAATCACACATAATCTATAACTACCCCCAGTTTATCCAATCTATCTCTTGTTTGTACATGTGTTTGTGTGCCATCTCCTCCATGAGACTGAATTCATCCAGAGTAGAGACTATCCTTTCTTTGTATCCTCCGTGCCTGGTACATAGTAGGAGCTCAATAAATGCTCATTGACTGGTTATCCTTCCAGTCTGAATCCATGATCCTAATTACACTTACCTCACTGATAAAAAATACCTGTAGAGTATAACCACTCTAGGTATAGTGAGGTTAAATGATGAAATGTGCAGCAAGTGCTCTGTGAACCTTAACATGTATTACATATTTTTGACTATGAAGGAAGGAAGCAAACAAACATTTATTAAGCACCTACTGTGTCCCAAACCCAGTGCTAAGAACTTTAGAAATATTACCTTATTTAATCTTTATAACATCCCTGGGAGGTATCATCATTCCTATTTTGTAGTTAAAGAAACTGAGGAAGACAGAGGTGAAGTGACTTGCCCAGGGTCATACAGTTAGTAAGTAGCAGAGGCACAATCTGAGACCAGCTCTTCCTGCCTCCTGGCCCAGCATTCTATCTAGTGTACTGGCTTTTAGCTAGATGCCTTAGCTCAGGGGCCAGCTCCTAGGTCCAGAGGATCTGCAACCCCTCAGCTATTCTTTCTTCTTGAATTATCTTAGACTTACTCATCTGTATATATTGCATACTTCCAGTAGTAGGGTAAGCTCCTGGAGGTTAAGCACTGTTTCAGTTTTGTCTTTGTATCCCCAGTGCCTCTCTCATCACTGTGTGAATAATAGGTCCTTCATAAGTATTTATTGATTAGGTCTAAATTGTCTGATGAGTAGCCTTCCTTGACTCCCTCCAGAGATACTGACTCACTGCCATGCAAATAGTAGGCACTTCCTTACACTGGAGGGCACATCTCCAATGGGTTGGCCATACTGTTTGAATGCAAAATATATGGATGCCAAAAAAGACTATTTTATGGGGAACTCACACTGGGCAAGCATTCATATGGTGGTCAGAAGAGGTGATACAAGGATGCTCTCAAGGTCTCTCTTAAGAACTTTGGAATTGATTGGGTGACATGGGAAACATTGGCACAGGACTGCCCAGCATGGCGTGCCCACATCAGAGAACGTGCCGTGTGCTATGAGCAAAGCAGAATTGAAATAGCTCAAAAGAAGTACAAATTTACAGAATCCAAATGATGTGCCCGACCTATGGTAGAACATTCCAAGTTCGCGTTTGTCTGATCAGCCACAGTCGGACACACTGTGAGTTGACTGTAACATAGTGTTGTCCCTTTGGTCTTCTTTGAGAATGAAGGACAACAACCACCACAGTAGGCACTTCATAATATTTGTTGATTAGGTCTAGACTGTCTGGTATGGGTTACATTCAGTGACTCCCTCCAGAGATATGGTATCAAAGATAATTTGAAACACACATAAGACCAGAAAAGGAGATAGATTTGTTCTGGAAAGTAAGGAGAGGCTTAACTAAGGTAGAGTGATTGGGGTTTCTAATCAAGGTGTTGAAATTTAGAGTGCAGTGACTGCACTAGCAGCTGGTCAGCAGCTTGGAAGAGGTGAGCTGAGCACTGAGTTAGCCAGAATAATCAATTAAAATAGGAAGGTCCCAGATAACTCCTATCTTTGCTAGTGTGTGTGTGTGTGTGTGTGTGTGTGTGTGTGTGTGTGCTATTTGCCTCAGGCACAATGATTGTGCTTGAGCTCTAAGATTCCAAAATCAGAGATGGATCTCCTGAGTGCTGCACCCCAGGCATGGAAAGAAGAAGCCTGTCAGTGTTCTGGATGTTTCTTTTGTTGAAAGATGTGAATGAGCATCACAGCAGGAGGAGGGGTGAAGAGGCTGAGATCAGCATTGGTGGAGGGAACCTCTGCTCAGATAGAATCACATACCTAACAAACTATCTCAAAAAATACCCTATAGAAAAAGTGTTGTATCTGCTTCTATTATAGATGAGACTCTGGCTACTTTTAGGATGACTAATTCCCTTGGATAATGAACCAGTGTGACATGGTCTAAGAGGTGATGTTTCTATCCGAGTGCTTGGCGTGCAATAGGTGCTTAATAAATACTCATTCTCTTCCCCCCTCCCCCAGCTTCCCTTTAAATTTTCCTGGAGTAACACTTATGACTTATACAACACTGTACATGCCACTCATGTGGCCCTCACAACACCGCCATGAAGCGGGAAATATAAGTGCTATTTTGTCCATTTTACAAATGAGGAAACTGATGTTCAGAAGGGTAAACTGAACCATCCCAGGCCATACAACTGATATTGCAGCAGAACCTGCTTTCAAACAGGTCTTCTGATACCCAAACTAATTCAATACAATTTGACAAACATTTATTAAACACCTACGATAAGCAAGGTACTGTGGTGGATACTGAGAATGCAGATATAAAACAACACCCAAAACCAAAACAGTCTCTGCCCTCAAAAGGTTTCCATTCTACTAAGGGGGAGATAACACAATACATAGGTAAGTGTAATGCAAGTTAGAGTTCCATTGGGGCAAAAGAGACATGCCAACAATGTTCAACGGGGGCAAAAGAGACGTAAAAACAATGTTATTGTAGGAAAATTTGAGAAGAAGAAGGGAGCAAGCATTTATAAGCATCAATATGTGACAAGAACTGCGCTAAGTAAACATTTTAAAATATGACCTCATTTGACCTTGACAACGATAGTCACAACCTTGACAGTTGGATACAATTATTATCTCCCTCATTTTCCCAGTTGGGAACACTGAGGCAGGCAGAGGTTCAGTGACTTGTCCAAGATCACCCAGTTAGCAAGCATTGAGAACATGTTTGGGGGCAGAGCCAAGAGGGCAGAATAACAACATGCACTTTCTAGACTGCTGTCCTCAAGCCCAGCCAAAAACCTGTACAAAGGGCTCTAAACAAGTTCGGGAGCTGCAAAGCTCAGAGAATGATAGAGTGAGGCAAATCTCCAGCCCAAGATAGCCTGGAAATTCATTGGGAAGTCCCTATTGCACCACGCTAGGAGCAGAATGCAGTCCAGTGTGGGCTGCGAGTGCACAGAGGGGACCTGAGCATGCCTCAGGGGGACTGAATATCTCACACCTTTGGTGGTTTCCAGACTTCAAGACCCCAAAACACTGAGTATAAATTGGAAGGTCAGTGGGAAAAACCTGTGGGAACAGTGCAGGAGAGTGGAATAGTCTGACTCCAGCCCCAGAACGGCTGAGGGGAGGGGGTGAAAGAACTCATAGCAGTCACAGCAGCAGCAGGAGCAGCTGCAGCTACTGTTTCTGGAATTCTAGGCCCACAGATTGTGGGATGATCCAGTGACTGACAGCATACCCCTCTAACCCCCACTGGAAGCAGAGAACTACCTTGACAAAGAGCTCAAAAGTCAAGTAAATAGCTAGGGAAATGAGCAAAAACTGGAAAAAAAAATCAGACTATAGAATCTTATTTTGCTGACAAGGAAGACCAAAACATGTAAACAGAAGAAACAAAGTCAAAGCTCCTCTATCCAAAGCCTCTAAGAAAAATATGAATTGGTCTCAGGCCATGGAAGAGCTCAAAAAGGATTTTGAAAATCAAGTAAGAGAAGTAGAGTAAAAACTGGGAAGCAAAATGAGAGTGATGCAAGAAAATCATGAAAAAAGAGTCAACTGTTTGCTAAAGAAGACCAAAAAATGCTGAAGAAAATAACACTTTAAAAAATGGACTAACCCAAATGGTAAAAGAGATCCAAAAGACCAGTGAGGAGAAGAATGCCCTAAAAAGCAGAATTGGCCAGATGGAAAGGAGGCCCAAAAGTTCACTGAAGAAAATAATTCCTTAAAGATTAGAATGGAGAAGATGGAAGCTAATGACTTTATGACAAATCAAGAAATTATAAAACAAAACCAAAGGAATGAAAAAATAGAAGACAATGTAAAATATTTCATTGGAAAAACAACTGACCTGGAAAATAGACCCAGGAAAGACAATTTAAAAATTATGAGACTACCTGAAAGCCATGATCAAGAAAAGAGCCTAGACATCATCTTTCATGGAATTATTGAGAAAAACTGCCCTGGTATTCTAGAACCAGAAGGTAAAATAAATATTGAAAGACTCCACTAATCACCTCCTGAAAGAGATCTGAAAAGAAAAGCTCCTAGGAATATTGTAGTCAAGTTCCAGAGCTCCCAGGTCAAGGAGAAAATATTACAAGCAGCCAGAAAGAAACAATTTGAGCATTGTGGAAATACAATCAGGATAACACAAGATCTAGTAGTTTCTAAATTAAGGGATCTAAGAGTTTGGAATATGATATTCCATAAGTCAAAGGAGCTAGGATTAAAACCAAGAATCACCTACCCAGCAAAACTGAGTGTGATACTTTAGGGGAAAAATTGTCATTCAATGAAATAGAGGACTTTCAAGCATTCTTGATGAAAAGAGCAGAGGTGAATAGAAAATGTGACTTTCAAACAGAAGAATCAAGAGAAGCATGAAAAGGTAAACAGGAAAGAGAAATCATAAAGGACTTACTAAAGTTGAACTGTTTACTTTCCTCCATAGAAAGATATTATTTGTAACTCTTGAGACTTTTCTCAGTATTTGGGTAGCTGGAAGGGTTATATGCATATAGACAGAGGGCACAAGGTGATTTGAATAAGAAGGGATGATATCTAAAAAAATAAAAATTAAGGGACAAAAAAGGAATATATTGGGAAGGAGAAAGGGGGAAATGGAATCGGGCAAATTATCTCTCATAAAAGAGGCAAGAAATTTTTCCATGGAGGGGAAAAGGGGGGAGGTGAGAGGGGAAAAGTGAAACTTATTCTCATCACATTTGGCTTAATGAGGGAATAACATGCACACTCAATTTGGTATGAAAATTTATCTTACACTACAGGAAAGTAGGGGAGAAGGAGATAAGTGGGGTGGGGGGTTGATAGAAGGGAGGGCAAATGGGAGGAGGGGGTAATTAGAAGTAAACACTTTTGAGGAGGGACAAGGTCAAAAGAGAGAATAGAATCAATGAAGTTCAGGATAGGATGGAGGGAAATATAATTAGTCTTTCACAATATGACTTTTATGGAAGTCTTTTGCATAACTATACATATATAACCTATATTGAATTGCTTGCCTTCTCAGTGGGAATGGGTAGGGAGGGAATAAGGGAGAGAAGTTGGAACTCAAAGTTTTTAAAAGGAATGCTGAAAATTGTTATTACATACAACTGGGAAATAAGAAATACAGATAATGGGGTATAGAAATTTATCTTGCCCTACAAAAAAATGGAGGAGATGGGGATAAGGGAAGGGAGAAGTGTGATAGAAGGGAGGGCAGACTGGGGAAAGGGGTAATCAGAATGCACGGTGTCTTGGAGTAGAGGGAGGGAAGAGATGAAGAGAAAATTTGGAACTCAAAATCTTATGGAAATGAATATTGAAAACTAAAGATAAATAAATAATTTTTTTTAAAAAAACAAGAGCATATTTAAACTCAGGTCTTCCTGACTCCAGACCCAGCAACTGTGACCACTAGGGTGAGAGAGATTTCTGTTAGTGGAGAGGAATTTTTAAAACATGTGTCATGGAAGGGGCAATGCCTGAACTAGACTTTGATTTTAATGGACATGTTAAAAGAAGAGGGAGCACATCACAGGCATGCAGAGCCTCACCTGTCAGAATGGAAGCACAAGATGACAGAATGAGATGGAGCAGAACTAAGAGCCTGGTCTGGCCGGAATCTCATGTTCTTTCTAGCTTACCACACGTTCGGGTGATGAAAGAGCGAAGCCAGAGACTTGCAGAGCTTCAGAGGCTGCAAATATATAACCTTTTCTCTAGTGTCCTTTCTTTTGAAACTCTAGTGGGCCCTCAATTCCCTATGGGTAGATATCAGAGCTGAAGCCACCCTTGGGACTTTGGAGGATTCGGACCAAACTTTGCCAAAGCATCTGTTTAGAGAGTCTACTTTAAGGGATGCTTCTGACTTGAAGTTGGGGACTGCCACCAAAGAATGATGTTGAGGCCCAGATTGAGTCTCCTTCACAGAGAATCTCAACTTCCTATCTGGGAGCTTGAGGGCCTGACTAGTTGAAGTCAATGGGAGAGGAAATGCTCTTTGCTCACCCATGGCTAACCCAGATGCCCCATACTCAAAGGGCTCCCAACTAATTTCTGTTTGCTCTCTCATCATGGGACTGGCAAAAGCAGTCAGAAAAGCATTTATAAATGCTTATGAAGTACCAAGAACTGTTGTGCTATGTAAAGGGGATACATATGTGAATTAAGATAGTTCCTGTCCTTAAGGAGTTTATGTTTTGGGAGCACAGTATGGAAGTGGAGAATATCAGAAACACAGCAGAAGGGGAATGAAACAATACTCCCATGGGGTCTATCCTCAGAATGGAGACCTGAGGCAGGAACTGAGCAATGGAAGAAGGCTAACCTGGTACAGGGATGTTCCAGGGTGAGAAGGCCATAGGCACTGAAAGTTCCCAAATAGTGGAGCTACTCTTATCAGGAAATAGACTATTTTGTACTGTGTACAGTGTACTGTATGCTGTGTACTCTGTACTGTGTTGTAAACCTCAACAACAAAGACTTGGAGGGAGGAGGGGACTAGGATATAAATGAGACTGAGAAAGATGGTGTAGTTACCACAAAAGAGCATAGAACGTAGAAAGGAACCTTCGATTATAAAACATACAAAATCAGAGCTAGGTGTGGGTTTAAAGCACAGATAGTAGGATGTCAGATTTAGACATAAACAGATCACATAGAGTACTGGAATTCCAAGGAGGCTTTAAACCCAGGGTGCACTATGTCAGAGCAAGAAGGAACCTTAAAACAGAGACTGTAGATTATTTGTATGGAAGGACTTTGGTACATAGGACACAGAACATTAAATGTCAGAGTCAAAAGTGACACCAAGGATCAATTATTGGAGATGTCAAACTTAACTCCCTAGTGGGATTGCTTTTTGACCAGAGTAAAATATAACTGGGAAACTTTTAACAAAATTAGTAAGATATAGTATAACTTAGATAATGTTAATTTGTGGTTTTCTAAGTCAATATGCAGCCAAGAGGGATCCTTTACTCTTTGAGTTTGAGACAACTGAATTCTAGGTTCCACTAGGTTCCACTTATAATCAAAGAATCTGACAGTTGGGAGGGATCTCAGCACTATCTAGTCCAATCCAGACTTTAAGGACTTTCCCTCTAAAAAAAGGAAAAAAAGTGGGTGTCCAGCCTCTGCTTGAAGACCTCCAAGGAACAGGAAATACACCGGCTCCTGGAACAGTTCATTTCAATTTTGAATAGTTCTAATTGTTAAGAAATTTTTCTTCACCCAAAGTCTAAAACTGGCCTCTTTTCAACTTCTCCTATTGCTCCTGGTTCTGTCCTTTAGGGCCAAAACAAAGAAAGTCTAATAATCTCTTCTCCCTGTGTTTTGCTCTTCAGTCTTCTGTGTGTGATTTTTGAAAATCCCATTTGAGTTTTTCTTGGCAAAGTTACTCGAGTGGTTTGTCATTTCCTTCTTCAGCTCATTTTCCAGATGAGGGAACTGACACAAACAAGGTTAAGTGACTTGCCCAGGGTCACACAGTTAGTAAGTATATAAGGCCAGATTTGAATTCATATAGATGAGTATCCCTGACACAAAGCCCAGCACTCTATCCACTTTGCCACGCAGCTGCCCTAAGGAACTAATGAAACAATATCTGCAAAGTGCTTAGCACAGAGTAGGTACTTCACAAATGTTAATGCTTGTTATTATCCATAGGTAGGAAAATCTCAACTTATTACTAACAGTTTCCATTTACACTTGCGCTGTCCTTTCTTTTCCTAGGTTAGATTATTTATAAAACATTTTTTAATTAATTGAATGGCTCCATAGCCTGTGACACAAATCTCCCTAGACCTGCCTCACCTCACCTAGTCTGGAGTGAGTACAGAGCAGGGGAGGTGGGGCTGACGAGGCCTCAGTTCCATCAGTTGCCCTAACCTCTTCTACTTCCTGCTTATACCCGTTGTCAGGCAGACAGAGACCAGGACATAGAAGGTGTTTACAGTGGGGTGTCCGGTGGAGAGGGAGGAAACGTAATCATATGCCATGGAAGAATGATGGAAGCAGAACAAATAGGTAGGAGAGGAGGACATGTTTGACCAAATGACAGAACTGATGGAAGGCAGAGACAGGATAATATGGCAGAACAGTCCTAGCCTGCGAGTCAGGAGCTCTGGTCTCTGGTATGATCTTGGGCAATTTACTTCCTCTCTCTGGGCCTCAGTTTCCTTTTCTGTGAAATGAGACAGTTGGACTTAATGATCTCCCAGGGCCTGTCAGCTTGACATCCTGGGCTCTTAAGTAAGCCTCCTTCCCCATAGATTCCATTGTTCAGCTAGCTACCTGCTCTGTAAATCTTTCAAATACTTGGTAGTTTTTTTGGATAAGCATGTCCTTGATAACTTGGACAATTTCACAAATGCTTTTGAAGTGGACGGGGAGATTTGAACTCCCTGATTTGCATGATTGTGTGGGGTTTTCTGTGTCAAGAGAGAACCTCACCATTTAAAATAATTACTTAGTATGGGTCAAGGGAAAAGGGAGAACAGGGTCCTCTGAGAGACTTCATGAATTTATTAAAAATTTTTTATAACTTCCTTTTAATACAAGTGGTTTTCCTTGTAATCATATGTATTTTCTTTACATATTTAAAAACCAATCTGAGAAGGGACCCATAGGCTTAATCAGCTTACCATGACACATGCAAAAAATGGTTCCGAACTCTAGCATGATCTCTGAGGTCCTTTCCAGTTCTGAGATTCTGGGATACCCATTTCGGGTCCAACCTGTGGCTCATAGACGGAATTTGCATTGGGGTGCTAGGGATGGCCAAACTTAACCTCAGAACCTTTGGAGGACCCCATGCCCAACCCTCTATCTTCTGTAGGAATCTCTTCTCTGGTATTCTCCATCCAGCCTCAGTTTGAATACTTTGAATGACAGAGCACTCATTACATTTCAGATCATCCTGGTCCAAAGAAACACAGCTATGATGGCTAGAAAACATTCTGAACAGCCATGTGACTCTCTTGGTAAATACATCTGAAAGATGAAGATCTTAAAAAATTCTCATCAAGGATGTCATAGCTGGAAGAATTGTGCTGCTGCCCTCTGGTGGTCCCCTGTCAAAACCACAAGAAGCTCTCCATTTAGTTGGTTCCTTCTTGAGCACTTACTATGTGAAAGGTTTGGCCTACATGTTGTAAAGGAGACAAAGATGGATAAGATGCGAACCTTCAAGAACCCCACAGTCTAAAAGAAGAGGTAAAACAAGTAAAACGGTTGCTAATTATTGTGTAGTGAGAAGAGTCCTAGACTTGGAATTAGGGGAGACCTGGTTCTATCCCAGATCAGTCATTCTCTAATCATTTATTAAGTGCCTACTGTGTGGCAGGCATATGTTAAGCCCTGAGAATACATGGAGAGATAAAAGACAGCCTTGAGGGAGGAGCTATAATCTACACAAGCAAACCAATATGTCCAAAGAGGCTTTAAACAAGATAAATAGAAAATAATCCACAGAGGGAAAGCACTAGAATTAAGAAGGTTTGAGAAAGATTTCCTGTAGGAAGATGGGCTTTAAGTTGGGACTTGAAGGAAGCTGGTGAAGCCAAAAGGTGGGGATGAGGAGGAAGGAGCATTCCAGGAGAGGGGGACAGCCAGAGAAAACTCCCACAGCTGACTGAAGGCCCATCACTTACCAGCTGTGTGACCTGAGCAAGTTTATTTAACTCCTCTGAACCTCAATTCCCTCTTCCATAAGTTGGATATGATGCTACTTTCACTAACAGCATCACAGGCTTATGAGGAAAGTACTTTTTAAACCTTAAATCTATATCCCAAATGCTAATTATCATTGTTCATAGGAACATGAGTCTAGAGGTGGGAGGAAACTCAAAGGTCATGAAATGTAATTCTCTCATTTTACAGATGTAGAAACTGAGACCATAGAGTCTAATTGATTCTTTCAAGTTCTCAGTAGTAAGTGGCTGGGTCATTATTTGAACTCAGGTCCTCTAACTCCTAATTCAACTTTATTTTCACCTCACACCATGCTACCTCTAAAACAGCTTCCTTCATACCAGTCATCCCTGTGAGTCAGACAGTGTGAGATTTTTCTTGTTGTTGTCGAGTTCATTCAGTTGTGTCGGATTCTCCATTCCTTGCTCCTTGAGGCATTGATGTTGGGCTGACCAAAAATTGCAGCCTAGACTCTAACTCAGATTCTGCAGCTCCTTTTCCCAATTTAGTAAACTTTCAAAGTCAGTATGGTCTTTATAGGGTCATCATGAGCTAAGTAAGGAGTCATGGAAAAGAAAAAGAGAATGAGACAGAAAGAGAAGTGGTTGAAGGTAGTAGACCTTTTTGAATGCTCCTATAGCAATCCAAGACCTTCCTCTTCAATATGTGGTTAACTAACAAGAACCATACATGCTCCGTAATCTCTCCAAGACATTTCCCTTATGCATCATCATTTTTCTTCCAGAAGGTTCTCTACATGAAGGATGCTGTCCTAGGTGCTCTGTGCATGTGACATATTTCCATTATCCTTGGCCTGGCACATACTTGCTAATTGATGGCTTACTATGGCTCTTACCTTCTACTGAAGATAGATGAATATATTGTAATAATTACTGAATATTTTAATTGCTAGCTAACATCTTGGGGAAAAGCAACAGGAATGAGACCAAGAATGGACACCTACAGAGGAAGTATTCATTTAGGGGAGAGGAGGACAAGAGTGTTGATGGGGCCATAGTCAATTCACCAAATTCTTATTCCACAAACTTATTAACAGACTTATTGGGTCTTTGCTAGACAACCAGAGATGGATACAAAATATTATCTTTGATAGTTCCTGCCCTCATTGAGCTTATGGTCTAGAAATCAGATACAAATACAGCAATTATGTCAGATACAAAGGCAGCAGTAATGCACAGTGTTTTGCACATGGGTTCATTAGATAAGCAGAAACAAAGTACTGTGTGAGGACTATGGGGGAGGATCAATAGCAAGAAGGAGCTGGGGAGGCTTCCTGAAAGAAGTAACATTGGAACTGGGTTTTATAGGATAGGTGAAAGAATTTCAAAAGGTAAAAAGGGAAAGGGAGGGAATTCTAAACATAAACCATGCGATCAAAGGCATGGAGATGGAAATGGACAGATCATGTTGGGAGGACATAAACAATGATTCCTTTGACTGTGGAGGAGGGTAACAGTTGATAAGGCTGTAAAGGAAGGGTGCACTTTGCAGCATGCACTGAGTGTGAAAGGAGTTTAAACTTTGCATAATAGGGAATTGCAGATTTGGAGCAGAGAAATGACATGACCAGATTTAAGCATAAAGTCTATAAGGAATGGCTTGGGAGAGGTGGGATCCTTTGGTAGAAGCAAAAAAAAAAAAATTGGAAGAAAATAAATACTTTCCCATTGGGGCACTCAAGGTTGAACAAATTGGGAAAATTTGTATGAACTGATTATGAACAAAGTAAGCTGAAGTAAAAGAAAATTTCCATGGTAAAGAAAAAGATCATTGAAAGACTACAATGGTTGAAATGTATTGGAATGAATTGAAAGTGCTACAATGACTGGGGAGGGGCCAGACTGGCTTTCCTCTCCTGCCTCTGGTTCTCCAGACCTCACACCACACCTCAGCTGCCTTCTTACCTTGAAATTTCCTTGCATCCCTATGGACCTCTGGAACATCCTTCCACCCCTATGCTTCCCTTCTCCCATTGGTGAATCCTTCATGGGGCTACCATTTTTCTTTTAGGCAATTGGGGTTAAGTGACTTGCCCAGGGTCACAAATTAGTAAGGCTGGATTTGAACGCAAGTCCTCCTGACCCCAGGGCCAGTGCTCTATCCACTGTACCAATCAGCTGTCCTAATGGTACCACCATTTTGAAGAAGTCTCAGGCTGGCCTTCCTCTGCTCTGTCCTGACTCTGCTTCTATCTCTCCTGATTTCACAAGCATACTTATGCTCAATCCTTCGCAATAAGATTTGGGGAAGTGGTGGCAGAGGAGAGAAAGGTTAGCGGGGGTGGGAGGGGTGGGGAGAGAGAGAGAGAGAGAGAGAGAGAGAGAGAGAGAGAGAGAGAGAGAGAGAGAGAAAAGAAGAAGAAGAAGAAGAAGAAGAAGAAGAAGAAGAAGAAGAAGAAGAAGAAAGAAGGAGGAGGAGGAGGAGGAGGAGGGAAGAAAGAGGAAGAGGGAGACAAGAGAACATTCCAAGACAGAGAAAAGAGATTTAGAGTTAGGGTTGTGTCTTCTTAGAATCATATTAATAATAAGATCACAAATTTAGAGCTGGAAAAGACTTTAGAAATCATTCAAGGTCTTTTCATTTTACAAAAGAAGAAGCCAAGTCTTAGAGAGGTTAAGTGACTTCCCCAGGAACACAGCTAGTAAGGAGCTGAAGTGGGATCAAACACAGGACTTCCTGAGTCCCACAGTCTATCTACTATACCATGCTGATTCTCTGATATAATCTTAGAACTAAGATTAGTTAGATCTCATCTAGCCCATTCCTCTACCCATTTTACAGATAGAGATACTGAAGCTCAGAGCAGTGAAGAAACCACTTTGCTCCAAGCTCCCACAGTGACATAGCAACTCCTATTCCTTATATTCCTTCATAGGGATTATCACAGACCAGGCATGTAAGAAATGTTAATAAACGTGCCTGGTAGATTGAATAGAATCCCTATGACCTAGGCTGGGCAGGAAGGATTTTATGGAGGAGATGAGCCAAGGTCAAATTCAATTTAGTCAATCAATCAATATTTATTAATATTAGCAATAAATCTTTATTAAGCACCCATCATGTGCCAGGTACTGTAATAAAGTCTGAGAATACAAAAAAAGGCAAGACAGTTCTTGTCCTCAAGGAGTTCACAGTCTAAGGGTGGACAGAATAGGCAAACAACTAGGTACAAACAAGCTAAGTACAAGATAAATTGGAGATGATCAACAGAGAGAAGTCACTAGAATTAAGGGGGATCAGTAATGGCTTCTTGTAGAAGATGGGAGTTTAACTGAAATCTGAAGAAAGTCTGGAGATGGAGATAAGGAGAGGGAAAGAATACTCAGTCTGGGGCCAGTTAGCCTAGATTTAGGAGATGACATGTCTTGTTTGAGCAACACTTAGGAAGTCAGTGTCACTGGATCAAAGAGCACACTTTAAGGTGTTAGGAGTACAAAGACTGGAAAGGTGGGAAGTGGGGCAGGTTATGAAGAACTTTGAATATCAAAGGATTTTATATTTGATCTTGGAAATGATCAAGAACAAGAGGAATTTATTGAGTTGATTTTGTGTGTGTGTGTGAGAGAGAGAGAGAGTGAGGGGGGAGGGAGGGAGAGGAGAGAGTCAGACCTGTGCTTTAGGAAAATCACTTTGCAACTGAAGCCAACCAGGTAGCCCAGTGGATAAAGTGCTGGACCTAAAGTCAAGAAGACTCAACATCTTAGGTTCAAATGTTATCTCAGACACTTTCTGTGTAACCCTGAGCAAGTCACTTCACCCTTTTTGCCTCAGTTTCCTCATCTGTGAAATGAGCTGGAGAAGGAAATGGCAAACCACTCCAGTATCTTTGCCAAGAAAATGATAAATAGGCTCACAAAGAGCTAGACTCGACTAAAATGATAAAACAACGAAGACTGTAGGGAGAATGGACTGCAGTGGGAAGAGACTGGAGACAGGGAGACCAACCTGCACTCCATTGCAATGGTCCAGATGTGAGGTGATAAGAGCCTAGACCAGAGAGATGGCAATACCAGCAGAGAGAAGGAAACTTATACTGGAGATACGGAGAAAGTAAAATTGAGACATATCTCTGGCTAGAAGGAGCTTGCAGATGGAATTCAGTCCCCTTTACCTTCCTGACTTATTATTCCAATTAGGGATCTGCACATGATACTGTACTCCTGTCCTGTTCAACTCAAGAAAATTCCCATTTTATGTCAATTCAACATCTCTTGACCCAAGTTTTTTCCTCATTTATAAAATGAGATGTTGGGACTACGTGAGGAAGTAGTATGATATGATTTAGCAGAAAGTATGAAGACATAGTGGAGTCAGATATCCTGGGTTTGAGCACCAGTGCTTCTATTTTCTACCTGTATAGGTTTGAGCAAGTTACTTAATTCTAAATCATGTGGGTTTCCATTCCAACATCTGTAAAAAGAAACTCCCTTCCAGCCATAAATCTATGATGCTATGATCTGCAAAGTTGCTTCCAAATCTAAATCTTTGATTCGTTTCACTTCCCCATCTCAATCACCTAGCATCTATGGGACTTAGTTTTCTCATCTGAAAATGAAGGGGTTGAATCAGATGGTCCTTTTCAGCTCTCAATCTGAGTAATTTTTCATCTTTAAGAAAATGGGGAGTAGTCAGTGAGAGAGTTCATAGGATCTCCACAAGGTGTTGCTAATGTTTTATTCTCATTGAAGAAAAGTTCCATGGAATGCAGTGGAGTTCAGGAACAAGTTGTTCTGGTCATTCCAGTTTTTTGGTCCAGCATCACCACATCTATTCCATAGGTATTACCAAGTTTCATAGAAGAGGAAAGTAGGTTGGATTACCTTTGAGAAACTGCAACATTCACTTAATGATCTCAAGCTTTCCTCTGAAACTAAGTCCCATTTCTTAGACACCATTGCTCTTTTCAAGGAAGTCATATGGCTAGGAATTATAGAACCTTACAGATTTTGAAAAACTAGATTTGAATTAATCACCCCTCCCCCCCAGCTCAATGGAAAGGGCCATAGTTGGAGTGAGCAGGCTGTGTGTAATACAAACAAGGAATTAAATAAGAGAATAGAAGAATAGTTAACATTTACATAGTACCTGTTATATGATAGGCAATATACTAAACACTACAGTGATGTCATCTGATGCTCACAACAACCTTGGGAGATGAGTGCTCTTATTAACCTCATTTTACAGAGGAAGAAACTGAGCCAACCAGTTTAAGTACTTGTCTAGGGAAACACAGCTATCAAGTGTCTAAGATCAAATTTAAAGAGAAAGAATATAAAGAATGTCCTCAAAGAAGAAAAAAATGTGGGTCAAATGAATGATCAGTGCCAATTGACAGTTCCTATCCATCATGCGCCATCAAGGAAATGCAAAGAAAGCCCCACTGAATGAGTCTGTTGTAAATCTGTGAGAGGGCAGAGTCAAGAGTTGAACAGGCTATGTTGTAATCTGTAGGAGAGAAAATCCACATATATAGTATCACAAATTTGTTAGAGAATTGGAGCAAAATACACTGAACTCTGAAACTTAACAAAATCTAATAGAATCTCTATTTTCTGGAAAATAGTGTTGTTCAATGGAAAGAACCCTGTCTTGATAGTAAAAGAGACCTGGGTTCTACTTCTGACTTTATCACTAACTCTCCATGTGACATAAGGCCTTTTCTAGATCTGTTTTGCTTCTGAGTAAAAGGAGGTAGTGGGGGCAAGAGAATCTCTAAAATTTGTTCCAGATCTAACCATCTATATTCCAAATTCAACTGTTAGGTAGAATTTCTCACCAAGTGCTTGATCCTGTTCTGAGAGTACCCTCTTGGAAAACTGTAGGGCAGTTGGACTTTTCAGCTTGGGGCACAGATACAACTACTATGTCAATCCTTCCTGATTTTGACATTCAATGTTCTGTATTCTGAGGGTCACTTCAAATCTAACAGTTTATGTTATATTTTCAAAAATCTATCAATCAATTGATCAATCAATAAATATTAATTAAGCACCTACTATGTGCCAGGTACTGTGCTAAGCACCAGGGATTTAAAAAAAAGAGGCAAAGGACAGTCCCTGCCCTCAAGGAGCTTACAATATAATGAGGGAGACAACATGTAAACAAATATATACAAAATAAGCTATCTATAGGATAAATAGGAAACAATAAGGGGAAGGCACTAGATTTAAGAGGAGTTGAGGAAAGCTTCCAGTAAAAGATGAGATTTTTAGTTGGAACTTAAAAGAATCCATGGAGGACAATAGTCAGATTGGAAGAGGGAGAGTATTACTGGTGTAGGGGACAGCCAGAGAAAATGCTGATTGGAGAGGGAGAGACAGAGCCAAGATGGCAGAGCAGAAGGACCATCGGTAAGAGCTCTCCCTCCACAGCCCATAAAACATCTGTAAAAAATGGCTCTAAATAAATTCTAGAGCAGCAGAAGTCACAAAATGACAAAGTGAAAGAGATTTCCAGCCCAAGGCAGCCTGGAAGACCGACAGGAAAGGTGTATCACACCAAGTTTGGAGTGGAGTACAACCCAGCCTTGGCCGAGTAGCACAGCAGGGACAGGACCAGAGCAGGGCACACTGGCAGCAGTTGTAGTTACCAGACTCCTCAAACCACAAATGCCAGAGACAGCTTCAAAGATCAGTTTGAAAGCTCTTTCCCCTGGGTGAGAAGGGAGCAGGGTCTTCCTCCCCTAGCCCCAGCCCCAGGCAGCATCTGGAGCTTTTTTTGGAGCCTTCGGCCTAAAGCCCTGATCCTGGCAGCCTGGGGTGAGGAGGGACACTGGTTGGTGGAGGCTCTGGAGAGGGAATTCTACCTGCAAATCCTGGACAGAAAAGCTTGTGGTTGCTTCCAGACCAGAACGCAGGCAAAGAGAGGAGCAAACTTCTCTCTCTTGATTGTGCCATCTTGGAGGAACTGAGAATTTACAGGTTTCCAGAGTATACCTTCCTCTTGACAAAAGACTCAAAAGTCAAGCAACTGGCTGGGAAAATACCCAAAAAAGGGGAAAAAATAAGACTATAGAAGGTCACTTTCTTGGTGAACAGGTATTTTCTTCCATTCTTTCAGATGAGGAAGAACAATGCATGCCATCAGAGCAAGGCATAAAAGTCAAGGCTTCTGTATCCAAAAATCTCCAAAATAAATATGAAATGGTCTTAGGCCATGGAAGAGCTCAAAAAGAATTTTGAAAATCAGGTAAGAGAGGTGAAGGAAAAATTGGGAAGAGGAATGAGAGTGATGCAAAAAAATCACGAAAAGCGAGTCAACAGCTTGCTAAAGGAGACCCAAAAAAAGCGCTGAAGAAAATAACACCTTTAAAAATAGACTAACTCAAACGGAAAAAGAGGCCCAAAAAGTCAATGAGGAGAAGAATGCTTTAAGAAGCAGAATTAGATAAGTGGAAAAGGAGATTCAAAAGCTCACTGAAGAAAATAGTTTTTTAAAAACTAGAATGGAGCATATGGAAGCTGATGACTTTATGAGAAACCAAGAAATTACAAAACAAAACCAAAAAAATGAAAAAAGAAAAGGCAATGTGAAATATCTCATTGGAAAAACAACTTACCTGGAAAACATATCCAGGAGAGACAATTTAAAAATTATGGGACTACCTGAAAGTCATGATAAAAAAAAGAGCCTAGACATCATCCTTCAAGAAATTATCAAGGAAAACTGCCCTGATATTCTAGAACCAGAGGGTAAAATATATACTGAAAGAATCCGCTGATCACCTCCTGAAAGAAATCTGAAAAGAAAAACTCCTAGGAATATTGTAACCAAATTCCAAAGTTCCCAGATCAAGGAGAAAATATTACAAGCAGCCAGAAAGAAACAATTGGAGTACTGTAGAAATACAATCAGGATAACACAAGATTTAGCAGCTTCTACATTAAGGAATCTAAGGGCTTGGAGTATGATATTCCAGAAGTCAAAGGAACTAGGATTAAAATCAAGAATCATCTACCCAGCAAAACTGAGTATAATACTTCAGGGGGAAAAATGGTCTTTCAATAAAGTGGAGGACCTTCAAGCATTCTTGATGAAAAGAGCAGAGCTGAATAGAAAATTTGACTTTCAATCACAAGAATCAAGAGAAGCATGAAAAGGTAAACAGGAAAGAGAAATCATGAGGGACTTACTAAAGTTGAACTGTTTACATTCCTCCATGGAAAGATAATATTTATAACTCTTGAAACTTTTCTCAGTATTTGGGTAGTTGGAGGAATAACACACACACACACACACACACACACACACACACACACATACATATACACAGAGGACACAGGGTGAGTTGAATAGGAAGGGTTGATATCTAAAAAATAAAATTAAGCGGTGAGAGACGAATATATTGAGAGAAGAAAGGGAGAAATGAAATGGGACAAATTATCTCTCATAAAAGAGGTTAGAGAAAGCTTTCTCAATGGAGGGGAAAAGGGAGGAGGTGAGAGGGAAAAAGTGAAGCTTAGTCTCATCACATTTGGCTTAAGGAGGGAATAACATGCACACTCAATTTGGTGTGAAATCTTACACTACAGGAAAGTAGAGAAGGGGTTAAGTGGGGTGGGGGAAACTCAAAGTTTAAGAAATGAATGTTAAGAATTGCTTTTGCATGCAACTGAAAAATAAGAAATACAGGTAATGGGATATTAAATGTGTCTTACCCTACAAGAAAAGAGAGAAGATGGGGATAAGGGAAGGGAGGGGTATGAGAGAAGGGCAGATTGGGGGAGAGGGTAATCAGACTGCACAGTGTTTTGAGGTGGGGCAGGGTAGAGATGGGGAGAAAATTTGGAACTCAAAATCTTGTGGAAATGAATGTTGAAAACCAGAAATAAATAAATAAACTAAAAGAAAAAAAGAAAAGAAAATGCTGAGGGGCAAGAGATAGAGTCCATGTAACAAGAGGCCAATGTTGGGGGATCAAAGAAGACATGGGTGGGGAGGGAGGTGTTGTTATTATTATTTATTCTTCATACTCAGAGAGGACCATGACATGAGGAAGGTGATGCCATGACTTTCGAGTGAATTGGATTTAAGTTAGGGAAAGTTGCATAAAATCCCAAGCCTCGCTTTCTCTTCTGGAGTCATCTGGGTTCAGTGGCATGGTATAGATCAGGACAACTGAAGATGACCACCAAAAATAGGTTGATACAGGAGGAAGATGTGATGCTAGAGGATCTGAGTTCTGTCATTTCATTTGTAGCCTAAGGCAAGTCACTGTTGCTTCACATATAAAATGTGGAGGTAAGAAGAGATGGCTTCCATTGTCTCTTCCATCTCTAATTCTCTTATCTTGTGCCTCAGCTGATCAGCATTAAAGGAAGACACAAGCCCCATCCCAACTCATCCCAGTAGCAGACTAGGACCTTGGGCCAGTTACTCAAATCCCCAGAGCATCAGTTTTCTGCTCTGTAAAGAGAGAGAATCTGATTCTGACCCTCTGAGTGTCTCTCAGTGTGACTTTCCCCACCTCCAATAGGAAAGTGTAGAGAGGATAGTAAAGAATAAATGATTTTTAAGATGCCCCAACTCTAATAATCAATCATTCTATTATCAATAGTATGACTACTTTCAGGTAAATTCTCTGAGTTCTCCTGACTTAATGAATGTAGTGTTGTATTTTACATCCTCTGTATCCTTTTAAATTGTATTCTTTGAATTAATTAGCAAAATGGCTTTAGATTAGATTTTATGGCCCTTGAGTGTTCATTACATTTTAACTCTTGAACCTTTTGGATGAAGCCTTATTTAGGCTTGCCCCGTAATACACAAATATGGAATTTTAATATTCCTCATTAATAGTCTGTACTTATTTTATTAACAAGACATCAAATTTTCATTCACATATGTACATTTATGTACTTGGCTCTTTTCCTTGTATAATAGGAGTTGTGGAAGTGAGAAATTGAGTGTTGCTGCTTATCTGAGGTCACAGCCTCTTCCAGGGGGCCATGTAAGGACTCAGTGCTGAAAGACTTTGTGCTCTGGGAAAATGAAGAATATCATCTTTGTCCTTGGTGGAGAATGAGGTGTAAGAAGACTGGAAAGATAACAGGGGGCTAGGTTATGAAGGGCTTGAATACTAAACAGAATATTTTATATGTGATCTTGGAAACAATAGGAAGCCATTGGAGTTTATTGAATTGAGGGAGATTACTGACCTAATCAGATCTGTACTTTTGAAAAATCACTTCAGTGGCTGAATGCCGGATGGATTGGGAAGACAGTTGATGCAGGTAGACCCATCAGGAAGCTGTTGCAATAGTCCAGGTGTGAGGTGACAAGGACCTGCACTAGAAAGGTGGGAGTGTCAGAGGATAGAAGGGGATGTATTTGAGAGATGTTGCAAGGAGAAATTCTATTACTCCTTGACTCTGTGAAGACACAGTCTTGACCTCTATCTCTTCCACACCTGTCCCTGACTCTGTTCCTTTCCTTGAGGTGTTCAGCAATCTTACTCATCCCAATCTCAAAACACTCTCCTCTCTCCTATGTATTTCTCATCATCATCATTGATTACCACTATGGCCCTCATTCATCATGGAGCCAACGTGAGAAAGTGGACAGAATGGTATACATTGGGATACATGGG
The DNA here is from genome assembly GCA_028658325.1 of Potorous gilbertii. NCBI lineage: Eukaryota > Metazoa > Chordata > Mammalia > Diprotodontia > Potoroidae > Potorous > Potorous gilbertii. Next base: position 172,982,566 of record CM053773.1, read on the forward strand.
GATAGATAATCTGGTACTTATTATCTTTGTGGTCTTAGGCAAGTCAGCTCATTTCTATGAGCCTTTGTGTCCTTATTTGAACATTGGATTAAATAATAGTGGTTGGAACAACTGTCATAGACCTCCCTTGTAGCGCTCAGAATAAGCATAAAGGAAAAAAGACCAGTGTGATGACAATTGTGGTTTATGGACCGGTATCTGTTGAGGGTGAAGAGACAGCAAAATTCTACAAAGGACTTGGTAAGATGCTCCAAAACAAATCAAAACCAATACTTGGTAACTGCAATGTCAAGAATTACAATAGCAATTCACACAGCACCTTCAACTTTTCGAAGCACTGTCCGTACATTATCTTGTTTGAACTTGGAAAGAAATTGTCCGGTAACACCCCAGTCCTGGAGGTCTTTCCTGATCCTCCCAGCTGCTAGTTCCTTGCCTTCTGAAATGACTCCCCCTGTACTCTGTATATATCTTATAACTACCTAATTATTTTCTTGAGGATAGAGACTGGTTTCGCCTTTCTTAGTATCCCTAGGGTGTAGTATACTCAGAACTCAGAAGTTACAGCAGCCTGCAGATGCTCGATGTCTTTGCTAAGCAGAGGGATTTTGCAGATGTCAAATTAGAATATGCTCTTCATGACATTATGGAAAGGGGCAGTGGAATATTATGAGCAGTATCACCTCACTGAACAATGAGAAAGGATGCGGGGAGTGGGGGAGTCTGCAGAGAACGTGAGAGGTCAATTAAGCATTTATTAAGGAAACTTGGAGGAAGATACAAAAAGAAGGAAAAATGGAACAGCATTTTTGTAGCAACTTATTTTCACCTTTATTTACAGTGCAACTACCATTTCTAATCCCTAATAAGTCAGATACTGTATGAAATGTTATATGGGGAAGTAAGATCATGAGATTCCCCAAACTTTGCTCTCCTTGATATCTTTACAACCCTAGGTATGTGGATGAGGGTGTAGAAAAACCTTCCCCCATTTAGGTACTCCTAATATACATGTAGGGTGGCCCAGAAGTCTTAATGCAGCGTTAAACTCTAATATCTCGACTAGTACTATTAATTGGAACATCAGCAAGGACCTCTGGGAAGCTTTATTTGTCTTATTTGTGTTTTACTTTCTTTCCTATAATCCTATCTTCAACATGAATGTATTTTCCATGTTTTCTTTTGACATTAATGCTTTTTGCTTCTGTGCTTCTAGATCATCCTTCATTTCCATGTATTTACATGCCCAATCAATTATTCTCTCTTCTGTTTCTTTGGAGGGATTTGCCACAATGAATTCAAGTTTTTCTGTTCTACCAATTATTTCTACTGTGCAGGCCAAAAATTTTAAATTCATAATTCTTATTTCTCTTTTAAACTATGAAGAAACATCCTGCTATGTTACCACACTTTCTCAGGAATCCATAGGATCCTTTGTCTCATCAGATATTGATTCATTTCCATTATGCATTTCCTGCGATATTAATTTATAAATGCCTGGACTTTAAAACATATCTAACCTGGAATCCATATTCCGTTCTGTAAATATTTTCACTATTAGTTTATCTGCTTATGCTCAAAGTCTTTAATTGAATGTTTTTTCACCTGATATTTTTGTCAATTTCAGTCTTTTTTTTCCTGTTGCTCATTTTCTGACACCTTCCCCTCTGATAGTAGTTTATCTTGGGGCTAGATCATAAAGCTTCCTACCACACTGAGAAATCCATGGCAGATCAGTCTCTCTCTTCCTCAAGTGACTTATGGGGGGAGAAAACTGGCCTTAAGTGGAGACTGATTTCTTTCCCTCAGGTTCAGTGGAGAGCCACATAGCTACACTTCGATGGCTGAATGGGGCATGGATTGGGAAGACAGCTGAGGCAGATAGACTCACCAGGAGGCTATTGTAATAGTTTACTTTGTTCCTCAGTTCCCTGGCTGAGACAAAGTGCTAATGTTCTGTTGTCCTGGTCTGAACAAGCTTCTGATGTATGCATTTCCATGGCACTGAGATAGGGGAGTTCCGTTGCAAGCTTGCTCATGTAACTCTGCTGCAGGAGCATGGTAGGCGGCAGGGAAGGAGGTAGGCTAACAGTACATTTGGAGTTAGAGTTTATTAGCCTTCTCTATTGTTAGTTAATTGGTTTTTTATCTCATTTGGGTTCTTAGTGTTCTACATTGTGGAGACCATTGAAATTGCTTTATGTCTTGCACGTAATTCCTATTTTGGAGAGATCTGAGAGTTTGTAAGAACTGAAGAAAACATGTTGTCCTCTATATTATTTGTCACATGACTCGAGAGCCTTGCTTGCTTGCTTGTTTTTCTGACTGCCCATGAAGCAACATCAATCTGAACTGAATATCTGTCCTGGGTTCTTCATTTGCCAAAGGATAGAGCAATAAGTGAGTCTAAGAGGCCCCAGCTTCTCTAAGCTCATGAATGAATAGAAAGCTTCTCTTTTAGTGAGCAGGGGAGTGATTAGAAATCTTTTTCTTTACTTTTTCTTATTTTTCTCTCTGCTAAGAGTTGGAAAGTCCACATAGTCACATGTCTAGTCAATCATGTATCCCTTGTAATCCATTGTGGTCCTCTTTAAAAGAATGGTGTGTGATTACTAATAAATATGCATTATTTAGGAGACCTGTCCTCACCAAAAGCATTTGTCACAGTCATGGAGAATAACCTGTGTAGGATCCATGTAGAGAAAGCATTCCTGAGAGACAGTAAAATCCTTCAAAGATCTTTATTTGAAATGGCATTATGTTTACTGCATTAAGTCCCAGAATACCCCAGGGTATATCTTCAAAATGAGATGCATAGGTTCTCAAAAGAGATAGACCTAATGAGCCATGCAGGGAAAATGAAATCAATGAAGAATGACATTTGTCCTGGCTGTGGGATGCAGTTTGAGGAGCATTGAGTTAGACCATAAGCACATAAATCTTGTACGTGGGTAATTAACTAGCTGGAAGTGACCTTAGGGATTGTGTTCTATGTTGACCAGCAAGGAAAAGTGACTTATTAAAGGTCACATAGCAAATCAGTGGCAAATGTGGGACCAGAACCCCAGTATTCTACCTATAGCCTAGTGTTCCTTCTGTATCTGAATCAGGTTATTGAATCCAGGGTGTAAGGTGTTAGCCTAATATTTCTAACCTGCAAGAATGGGACTTCCAGGCTACAAAGAAACTTAATTCCCTAAACTGAGGAGGAAGAGTTTGATCCTGTTAGTAGGGTCAACTGTTGAACTCCATTACTAAGGTAATCGGTGATTAGGAAGTTCTGAAATCAAGCAATGTTCAACCAGATGCCCTCCCCCAACAGGGCTCATCTAGGATAGTAGACTTTACAGCCAGAGGGGACCTCATATATTACTGAACACAGTCAACCCCTTCATATGGAAATGTTTGGGCATATAGTGAGGGCAGCTAGGTGGTACAATGGACAGAGTGCCAGGCCTAAAGTCAGAAAGACTCATCTTCCTGAATTCAAATCTGGCCTCAGACACTTTGTACCTAAGTGACCCTGGGCAAATCACTTAACCCTGTTTGCCTTAGTCTCCTCATCTGTAATCTGAGCTGGAGAAGGAAATGGCAAACCACTCCAGTATCTTTGCCAAGAAAGTCTGAAATGACTGAACAACAATTCTTGACGTATATATTTACTGATTGATTTTATACATGAAGAAACTGAAACCAGAAATTGAAAGTGACTTGGCCCAAGTCATACAGGTGGTAGGAGGTAGTGTGTACAAAGTAAAAAAGACTGCATTTTAAGTCCCAGGACCTGGGTTTCAAATCTTGGTCTACTACTTCCTGGTTGTATGACCTTGGATGAGGCCATTATCTACTACAGGTTTGAGTTTCCTTATTTGGAAAATGAGGGCTTTGACAGGAGTGTGATGGTAACCATTTAATAAACTGGATCTCAGAAAAATGTCCACAGGACATACTTTTAAGTTTAAACTGTATTATTAATATTTTTTCATCACTTTCTGAAGACTACAAAAGAAATACATAAAGTCCTGATTTGTAGTAATTTCTGAGGCCTAAACACACACAGTGAAAATTTAACTGCAATCAGTTCTCACTTTATATAAGTGGACTTCTACGTTAAGTGACTTTCATATAATGCAAATATACCTCTTCCCACCCACTTCACATAGCCTATGTAACAAAGGCATACACAAAAGAATACTTTTATACAAGTCATAAAAGGTACTAAAATGCAGACTTACTAGATAATGCATCATGAAAAGCAGAATGATAAAATGAAAGGTATAGTTAATGATAAAGTATGCATGGTACTGTACAGTAAAGTTAATATGTGATGTGTGGTGTTACCCCTTCCCCACCTGTAGCCCCTAGCTTTATCACTGGTGGTGGGCTGTGCAACTTTCTTTAAATGAAACTATTGAGAGATGTTTAGACAGTGGCTCTCTCTTTTCTTTGTATATCTGATGATAGCAAGCAGTATCATCTTCAACTAGTCTTTGAACTTTTAAAAATCTTGATATATCTTCAACACAAGAAAGAAATTCATCCGAATGATGAAATGCCTTCACTAGTTGTTTTGTTGTGAATCTTTTTTGGTTTGACCTCAGATTCTGAAGCTTGCCTTTCTTCTTCTGCAATCTTTGTGGCTAGCTGTTCAATCACATCCTCATTCACAATCTTCATTTGGATTTCTTTCAGAATTCTTTAAGTAAAGTCACATGTATGTAATGGGAATTTCTGTAAAGGAGAACAGTCTTTAACAACTCTCAAGAGTTGTTTTGAGCTGGCTCCATCTCTTGAGCTCTTAAATCCCTTCCAACTCTGAAGCTCTGATCCTTAGTGACAGAGTTGGGATTCAAATTCAGGTCTCTGACCACCGAGACATTTCATTTTTCACCTATATCACACCCAAACATTTCCTTGATCCTTCCTATGTGGTTTATCTAAACCAGTCTAAGTAAGAGCTGTCCAAACCAGGCTCTGTTCTGGTTTTGGGGCTGTCATCACCAATAGCTCATCATGAATGAGGAAACTGAAAGAGTCCCACCCCGACATCAGCAGAAGAATGAGCTCATCCTTTACAGGGAAGCTGTTTCCCCAGTAGCAGGAAGTGTAAGACAGGAAAGGAGAGGACTCACCTCTGAACCCAAGAAAGAGGGGGTAAGTTGAGATGAACATGTGGACAGAGACAGACTATGAACAAAATTATAAGAAGAATTCCCTATTGTTCTAGGCTTTTCTGCTGCTAATCCACTGTGTGACCTTAGGCAAATTTCTTCCCTTCCCTGAACCTCACCTATAAAACAAGGGTGTTAGACTTAGTGATTTATAAATTGTTTCAGCTCAGACTTTTTATGTTCTAAAGTTTCTTCCACTGCTGACATTTTATGTTCCAACATCCTTTTCAGTTTTCTTTTTCTCTTCTCTGACAGTTTGGGTGTAAGGATTTTTTGCTGCATTTCTCTCTCTCTTTTAATTATTAAAAACTTCTGTCAGTGTTTATTAGACTTTTGTTAGATAATGTTTTCATGGAGGATATTAAATTATACAAGTATTCACAACTTGCACAATTTAGATTGTTTACCCATGGACTGATGGATGAACTTTTAGTTCAAAATACTAGGGGAAAAAAGGCCTGAATGGTAAATATTAAAAAAAAAAACAAACCTCAAAATTTCAGATCAGATCTTTAGTTTCTTTAGAACAACACTGAGTGCTTGCAATAATAAGATATTAATTTTGAGTGGCCTAGATTTTTGGTATTTTTTATATATATGAAATGTGTTTATATAACCAATTTATTTGAAAAATTACAGTTTCAAGTGGAGATGAAATAAATATGGGATAATCCATGTGCAAAGTCTCAGTGTAGTGAAGCAAGCACTATTAGGTACAGATTAGGATCCATTCATAGGCATTACACTCACAGGTATTACTCTCATTGAGATGAACCCCAGAATGGGGGAGAGGAGAAGGTGGAAGTAGATAAAGACCTTGTCTCATATTGTCTCTTTGGGGTATGTTCTGGGGACATTGCTCAGAAAATCATCTACTCTCATATGGAATCACAGGGAGAAGGGATCTTGGGGACCATCCAATCCCACCTCATCATATTGGTCTAGAAGGAATTCACCAATGGAAGAAGGGGGCTGGCATGATATAGGGACATTACAGGCAGGTAAGTCATGATGGCACAAAGTCTAGAGACAGTAAGAAATATAGGGAGGAGGGAAATAAAGCATGACTGTCCTGGGTCCATTCTCAAAATAGAGGCCTTCAGAAGGAATGCATTAATAGGAGAACAACTCTTATTCTTGGTGTAACTACCACAAAGTCTGTAACCTAAACTTCTACTCGCCCACCAGGCTACTCTCCCTTCAATATGATACTTTAGCAGGCAGGTCCTGGTATACTCCAAAGGTACTCAGCTGTCTGTTTCATCTGTACCTCTTCATGATATAATCAGTGACCCATAACTTTCTAAAGAATCGAGACTATCAAAGATTAGGTCCAGTTCTGGGAACTGACCCAATGAGGACATTATCATTATGTCACCACATCTGCAGTTACTTCAAGGAAAATCTTGTACGTTTCATGATATAGCTCATTTTAAGTTTCCCCAGAGGTAGTAATCCTATACAAGCACTTAAGGTATCAAATGCATATTAAGTACATGACACACTACCCCACATAAAAATGCAGAAGATATAAAAGACTCACAGGAATCTCAAACCAGCTTCAGAAAACACATGAAGTTCGCAAATAGCCCATAATATCTCCCTATTGTTTAGACTGCTCCCCTCCACTGCTGTCAGATAAGCATATTTTGGGGACTGCTGAACAAGAAATCCCCTTCCCATCAGGCCTGTATTGTTTGAGTAACTCATTGACCTTATTTTCCTTATAGGCTGTTGCTTAGGAATTAGGGGGATGATCCACCGTTTTCTCCAAGAAGCATGCTGTGAACAAGAAATTCCCTTCTCTCTCTCTAAAAGTTTCAGTCTCTGAACTTGAACTTAGAAATCTCAAGTCTGAGAATACCAAAATTTGGGACTACCCATGAGACAATCCTCCTGGTCCTCACAAAAGCTGTCATTGCCCAGGAATCTCTTTTCTTTGTCTAGAAAGTTTGATTCTGGGATCATACAATTTTTGTTGTTGTTCCATCATTTTCAGTTGTATCTGACTCTTGGTGACCCCATTTGGGATTTTCTACTGCACCACCTCGTTGCCACTGTCCTTTTTAGAGAGGTGCTATTATACATCCCCATTTTAAGGATGAGAAAACTGAGGCTGAGTTGTTTAAGTGCGTTACCTATGATCACAGTCAGTAATTGAAGCAGGGTTTGATCCCTTTCTGACTTGAAGTTGAGCAATGTATTCACAAAACACCTGGCAGTGTCTGCAAAACACTTTACATACAATAACCCCTTGGAAATATAAGCTTATGGAATCATAAGATCATAAATTTAGAGCCAAAAGGTGTCCTAGAGGCCATAGCCCAACCCCTCATTTTACAGATGAGTTAGCTAAAGCACAGAAAGTTGCAGTGACTTGCTCACAGTCACATAGCTAGTAAGTGTCTGAGGTAGGATTTGAACATAAGTCTTCCTGACTCCAGCTTCAGGGCTATCTACCACATAGTGCTACTCATCTTAAAATCTTGGAGACCATCTAGTCCAACTCCATCATTTTACAAATAAGGAAACTGAGGCACAGAGTGATTAAGTGGCTTGCTCCATCATTTCTACATGAAATATTAGAGCTAAGTTTCAAATCCATATCTCTTGACTCCAGGTCAAGCATTCTTTTCACTAAACAATGTAGTCTCTCTAAATATACAGGATCCAACTACAGACTTTAGGTGTTGTCAGCCTGGAGCCCCCTTCAGCAGAGCACCAGATGGTTCCATCAGAGCTCCTCAGACCCACGGTTTTCATCTTTCACTACTTTTCAAATTTTCCCAAACCCAACAGTAGGTACGGAGACCCCTGACCTGCCTGACTACCTAGAGTCAGAAAGTTGCCATATTTCATGCCTCATTCTTTTCCCCTGATTCTCAACTATTACCATTTTCTCTGAGTACTCTATGTTCCTCCTGCCCCTTTTCCCCTCATCCTCCAAAAGACAAGACTTCATTTTCTGAGGTTTATTTATAAAGGAGAAAAGAATATACAAATTCAGAAATAATATACCAGGGAAAGGTCATTAGAAGTGTAACTAAAAGAAATACACCCAGTCCCAGACTGAGTGGCACCTAATCTTTATAAACTAATCCTTAACTAGAGGTCTCCAGGCCTGCATAATTCTCCATGATTCTCTCTTGGCCAAGAATATCTAGCCCTCTTTTGACTCTAGACAAGAATGATGTCTTCTTTTTTACAATAACCTCAAGGTGATCTGGGGATTCAGCCATATGGGGCAAGTTGGATCAAGCTCATTTACTGGTTCTACAATCCTTATTTACTTCTCCATTAACCAGGAAATCTCCTGATAACATGGCAGGCTTCTGATGTTCTTCCTACATTACACTCCTTAACATTCCCTTCTGCAAGGGACAAACAATGAGTGCAAATAGCTAAATATAAAAATCAGTATCTTTCGACGAACATGTGAGCTCTTTAGTGTGGGCTTTTCCTCCAGAGGCATGGATCATAACCTCATCCACACCTCTTTCACATGCCTCCTCTCCATATACCCCTATAAATCCATTGTAGGATATCTGTGTAATATAACAGGGGGATCTTCCTCTAGATATTTCGACATGGTGTGAAAACCAAAAGAGCATATGGGTTTTCCATCAGTTATCCCTTGTTCTGGCTATGGGATGGGCCATTTTCTTTCCTAATTAGACTGCTTCTTGAGAGCAGAGAGCATCTTGACCTTTCTTTGCACAGTGCTTGCCACATAATTGTTGTCTGTGCTTCGATCTTGAAGAAGACCATGACACCAGGAAGGTAATATCATGACTTGCAAATGAATTGGACTTTAGAAGTCACCAGCCTCACTCTGTCTTCTGGAGCCATCTCTTGGCACATAGTAGGTCCTTACTAAATGCTTTTTGACTAAATGACTGACACTATTCTGATGATATCCTTTACATGGCTTCTCTTACACAATTCTTAGTAATATATTGTTCAAACCCATAATGAGATTCTCCATTACTCTTTGAATGACCTTTACTTTAATTTAATGATTCATAGTTTTAATTTAATGATTCATAGCTATCCATTTTAACTGGAAGTAATATTTGTCTTTAAAAGATGAAACTTTGTTTCAGGAAGAAGTAAGGGAATGTTAAAGGAAATGCACATCTTCCTCATGCAATCTAGCCTGCCTTTACCTTCCTATGAAATTGTGGGTTCAGCTTATTGTCTAGTGTCTGCTCAAAAAGGAAAAAAAAGTATATAAGTACATATATGTATGCATATACGTACACATACATATGCACACACACACATATATATATATAAAACATATATATATATATATATATATATATATATATATATATATATATATATATCCTATGGATGAGTCTTATAAGTTGTCTATATAACTATATCCATAATCTGAACAATATGCATTCCTTATTCATTTAGTTTTTTTGTATATAGGTAGTTAGATTTAAGAGCTACTAGGTGGCACAGTGGCTAGCGTACTGGGTCTAGAATCAGGAAAATTCCTCTTTGTAAGTTCAAATTTGGCCTCAGACACTTACTAACTGTGTGATCCTGAGCAAGTCACTTATTTATCTCCATTTCCTCACCTGTAAAATGAGCTGGAGAAGGAAATGGCAAACCACTTTAGTATCTCTGCCCATATAAAGCCCCAAATGAGATCATGGAGAAAAGGATATGACTAAAAGGACTGAGCAAGTCAGACTAAACTCTCTAAATGATTACGCATCTTGTTTAGGGTGCCTGCTGTATTCAGTCTAGACAGTACGTCACCTGTAAACTGGGAATATCCAATAGACAGCATCTATAAGGAATCCATCTTTGATTTGGATGTTTTACAGGATACCTTATATTACAGTAGTAAATCCTTTTGGTGAACATATGTCTTTAAATCAAGGAGGGTTTGAACAATATTATCTTTTACATTTTTCAAAGACTCTTGCATGATTTTAACACACGCATTGGATAGAAACCTTGTTGTTATCCGATCCATTCACATCTAACAGGAATTGATAGAGTACCTACTATGTGCAAGGTGTCAAAGTATTCTAGTGGATAATGCATGAGGATGGCAGGGTTCAAGTTCAGTCTCTGTGACCCTGGACGAGTCATTTAACCTTTTAATGCCCCAGACAATGCACTTTAATAGCAATAATAACCGGCATTTATATGGTCTTATTGTTTACAATGCACTGTACATATATCGTCATCAGATCCTCACAACAACCCTGGGAAGTTGGTGCTATTGTAATTCCCATTTTACATATGAAGAATCAGGGCCACAGGGTCACATAGCCAGGGAGTATCTAAGGAAGGATCCCAACTTGTATCTTCTTGCCTGCCAGCCCAAGACTTTAACTGCTAGACCACCTGGCCCTCTAGAAGTTGCAGAAAAGTTGCTGACCTGTATCAATGGGAGTTTCCCACAAGGAACACCATGAAATCACAGGGGTTGAGGGGAAAAAGGAGATAAGCCATCATGCTAGGTGCTGGGATGGAAAGTCATAATAGAAAACAGATCTCAATTCCAAGGAGTTTACATTCTAATAGGAGGACATACATGTAAACAAATATGTCTATACATAATTATTTGAGGCAGGAGAAAGTGCTTATAACCAGATATATTAGGAAAAGGCATTCAAGGAAGAGTGGCAAAGAGGATGAACCTTGAAGGAAGCCAATGGTTTTGAGAGGCAGAGATGAGGGAAGAGGGGACATCAGGCATGATATCCTGTTCAAAGACATGGTGGTAGGAGAGAAAGGCAGAGGTTCAAGGAATAGTCGTGGCAAAAACTTAGGCCAGAGGTTATAAAGACCAGAACTAGACTGTTTGGATGAGTATAGAGAAGTGAGCAGATGGGAAACATATGGTAAAGGAAGAATGAGTAAGACTTGATAATTGAATGAATATGTTAGGTGAGGAAGAGTGAAAAAATCAAAGATGATTCTGAGCTTGTGAACCTGGGAAGGGTGGATGATGGTGCTCTTGATAGAAACTGGGAAGTTTGAAAGAGTGCATGGGCTTGAGGGGAAAGATAATGAATATGTTCACCTTCGGGCATGTCAAGTTTGAGATGCCTACAGAACGTTCAGCATGATGTTTGATAGTAGTGATGTCAGACAAGTTGTCAAGGCAGAGATTAAACTGAGATCTATAGATCTGAGTCATCCAATAGAGATTTAATAGAACTCATTAAGACAATATAGAGAAAAAAGAGGAAAGAGCTTAGGATATACCCACAGCCAGAGAGTGGGATACAGATAATGATGTAACAAAGGATATTGAGAAGGGGTCAGATGGGTAAAAGGGAAACCAAGAGGGAGAGTAAGAGTAAGAGAGAGAGAGAGAGAGACAGAGAGACAGAGACAGAGAGACAGAGACAGAGAGAGAGGAGAGAAAATAGTGTCACAAAAACCCAAAGAGGAGAAAGTATCCAGGAGGAGCAGTGGTCTACAGGTTCAAATGTTGCAAAAAGCTCAAAAGGAATGAGTTCTGAGAAAAGACCCCTGGATTTGGAAGTTAAGATTTCACCAATCATTTTGGAGTTATTTTAGTAGAGTGAAGATTGGTGTCAAAAGGAAGAAAACAAGTATTTCTTAAGTACTTACTATATGCTCGGCTCTATGCCAAGCACTTTATAAGTATGATCTCATTTGATCCTCCTAACAACTCTAGGAGGTAAGTGCTTTTGTTACCCTCATATTTTAGTTGAGGAAACTGAGGCAAATAGAGTTTAGGGGACTTGCTCAGGGTTATAGAGTTAGAAAGTATCTGGGGCTGGATTGGAACTCAGGTGTTCCTGACTCCAGGCTCAGCACACTAGCCATTCTATTACCTAGTTGTCAGGTTAGGGGTCATTTACAAAAAGAAGACAATTAAGTTCACAGGAACTGATGGGGTCACTGAGATGGCAGAGGGACATTAGGAATAGAACACTGAGTACGACCCAGGTTTAGAGATAAAACACAGGTGATAATCCAACAAAAGAAATTGAGAAAAAGGGGCCAGAGGGGTAAGATGAGAATCAGGAGAGAGCTGTGTCACAAGAACTAAGGAAGGGGGAGTTTCCAAGGAGCAAGGGGTGGTCAGCAGTGTCAGATGTTACAGAGAGGTCAAAAAGGATGAAGTCTGAAAAAAGGTCACAGGACCAAATGATCATTGATAGCCTTGAAATGAGTATTTCAATTGAATGCTGAGTTTGGAAACCAGATAACAAACTGTGGAGATGTGAGTGCGAGGAGATGTGGAGTCACTATGTGTAGATAGATAGATTTTTTTTTCCTCTAGGAGTTCGGTTGTGAAACGGAAGAGAGATATCAGATGATAGCTTGAGGGGATGGTAGGGCAGGGTCAAATACAAGTTGGCTTTTTTGTTTGTTTTTTAAAGAAGGAAGAGACCTGAATGTGTACATAGGCATCAGGAACAAGCTTGTAGATAGAGAGACAAAAGATTAGAAAGCAAGCAAGCGACAAGCAAAGATTAGAAAACATTAAAAGGGGCAAGATGCCAGGGGAAATGGGAGGGGATGGGATCACGAATGCAAATGGTAGGGTTGACTTTTGCAAAAAAAAAAAAAAGGGCCACTTCTTTGACCGAGGCTAGAGAGAAAGAGAAAAGAATGGAGGAGGGTATAGAGGGGTTTTGAAGTAAGGGAGAGTGCAGAACAGAGAGCTTATGAAGAATGACCTTTCTTCTTTCTTTTTTCTTCTTTCTTCCTTCCTTTTTTCTTTCCTTTCTTCTTTCCTTTCTTCCTTCCTTCCTTCCTTCCTTTCTTTCTATCTTTTTTCTTTCTTTCTTTCTTGTAAAAGAGAGATATCTTCTACTGAAGAGGACAGAGGAGGAAAGGTGGTGTAGAAAATTTGAAGAGAAAAGAGACTTGTAATAACTGTTGTGTGGGTAAATAGGGGGAGAATGTTCAATTAGGGAAATTTGGGAAAAATGAAATTATTGCCATGTAAGGACCCAGGTTCATATAGCAAGTCTGTAATGGATCTAGTCTCTATGCTTCTGTGAATTCTTCCAGTGGCATTCAGCAGTATCAGTGTAGTAGCAAATGTGAATGGAAGGGACATCTCAAGGTTGGAATTTGGCAGCAGGACTAGGAAGCAAGGGTTTTGAGAGTAGAGAGTAGAACATATCGTTGACCTAGTTAATTACACAAGTCAAGACTGCAAGAGAAGGAAGGCCAGAGTAATAGTGACAAAGTGGGAGAGAAGCGAGAGTGAATGATTTGTGATAAGTTCAAAGGCTAGGTTGGGGATAGGTGAGATATAGGGCAAGATGAAAGAATAGGAGCTTGGTGGTTAGTGAGAGGAATGTCAGAGCTCTAGATCATGAAGGAAAAGCACTTAGAGAAAGAGGAAGCATGGCATGGTCTTCCATGAGTCTTTGCCTTGCGGTCAGAAAGGCCTGAATTCACATCCCAGCTAAGACACTCACTAGCTGTGGGTCTCATGGATAAGTCACTTACTTTTCCTAAGTCTATTTCCTCATTTGTAAAATGTGGACAGTAATAGCTATAGTGCCTACATCCACGTCATCACTGTTCAGTCATTTTTAGTTTTGTCTGAGTGTCTGACTCTCAGTGACCCCGTTTGGGTTTTTCTTGGCAAAGATACAGAGCAGTTTGCCATTTCCTTCTCAAGTTCATTTTGCAGATGAGGAACTCATCCAAATGAGGTCAAATGATTTGCCCAGGGTGACAGCTAGTAAATGTCTAAGGCTGAATTTGAACTCAGGTCTTCCTGACTCCAGGCCCAGTGCTCTATCCACTAAGTTGTCTAGCTTCCAGGTCGCACCCACAGATGACCCCTTCACAGAGTCTGTCTGAGTCTGTTCAAGGTAGTCCATCCAGGTTTAGGGTAATTGTGGAATGTGACACCCTCCATTTACACCTAAGGGCAGCAAGGGAAAGGGAGGAGGGGAGCTTCTCTTTATCTCTTCCCCTCTCCATCCCCCATCATTGGTCATGGCATTTAGCAGCACTCACCCAGAAGGAAACACTCCATCCAGAAGCTGGGGAGGCAATTGGAAGCATAATTCTAGGAAGCTGATGTACATTCTTCAGAAGGGTATGGAGATAGAAACCTTTATTCCCTCAGCTGCCAAATGCCATGATTGAGAGGGAAACAGAGAGAAAAATTCCCCTTCTCTTATCACCAGGGATCAGAGACACAACTGCTCCAAACCTGGACCGCTTCCAATTCCTTGCCTCTCTTAAAGGTCATATTCAATGACTATTTGTCCAATGGCATTGCTCCCATCCAACTCAATCAGAGGAGTTTTCATACTTTGTAAAAGGATAGGTGTGGTTAACACCTTTCTGCCTTTCTTAAAGGTCATATTCAATCACTATTTGTCCAATGGCATTGCTCCCGTCCAACTCAATCAGAGGAGTTTTCATACTTTGTAAAAGGATAAGAGTGGTTAACACCTTGTTGGATTAAATCTTTTGACACAAGCTGAACTGGGTAGGCAGGGCACTGTTAGCGCATGTAAAAACAACAACTCCGTAAATTTCAAAGTGCTAAATAAGTGTTAGGTATTATCACCATGGGCAGCTGGGTGGCACAGTGGATAGAGCATCAGGCCTTAAGTCAGGAAGACTTGAATTCAAACCCAGCCCCAGACAGTTACTAGTTGTATGAACCTGGGCAAGTCATTTAATCCTGTTTACCTCAGTTTCCACATCTATCAAATGATCTGGAGAAGGAAATGGCCTAAGGGATAATAAATAGCTTAGGATGGAGTGAAAATCAAAAGATGAATTTGTTGAATGATGGAGGTTGAGGCATGGTTTGGAAGTAGCAATGAGGAGGAAGCATTTTGCCCACTGTTGGAGTTAAGAAGATTCAGGAGAAAAATGATAGCTGTCCTCAAGTATTTAAAAAGTTTTGGCAGGGGAGGACCCAAGATGGTGGAGTAGAAAGATTCACATATGCTAGCTCTGAACCCACAGCCTATAAATTACCTGTAAAAAGGAACTCCCAACAAATTCTGGAGCAGTGGAAGCTGCACAACGACAAAGTGGAGGAGATTTCTGTTCCAGAAAGCCCTGAAAAACTGGCACCATAGGTCCATCGTGCACCAGACCCGGAGCAGAGCCCAGCCCTGCCCTGGCCATGTGACCCTGAGAGAAGCAGATCCGAGCAGGCTTCAGGGATGGAATCTCTGGCAACCGCAAAGGTCCCTCCACCCACAGGTGCACAGGTCAGTGAGAGAGTCTTCTGGGCTGGCCAAGAAGGGAGCAGGGTGTCTCCATAACTCATGCCTCCTCAGGAGGCAGCAGCAGAGGCAGCGGCAGCCAGGGGCTCTCAAAGCAGGCAGGAGCTCTGGTCCATTACTGAAAGTCTCCATGTAAACCTCCTGAGGGAACTGAGCCCTGTGAGGCAGCCCTGCCCCAACCTGAGCACCAGAAATTAAGCTCACATTGAATAGCAGCCCCACCCCTGCTGAAAGCCCTGCGG
>CM053773.1:172998707-173133367 GCA_028658325.1 Potorous gilbertii
TCCAAAAAAGTCATAAATTATATTGGAATGAGCCCTATTATTTCTAGTTTACTACCCTCTCTGAGATTGTTTTCTTCTTAGCAAAACAAAGTGACTGGACTAGAAATTCTCACAAAGGGTCCCTACCCTTAGAGTTCTGAGCTTGTTGGAAACTCTGAGGATGTTTAAAGAAGACTTACAACAAAAAAATGAGAAAAAAATGTTTAATACATATTCAGGAGCTAAGTTTTGGGGTATGAGAGCAATACTAAGGCCTTCTATTAATTTCCTTCTTACCACAGATCTCCTCTCCTTCTGGATTCTCTGTCTGTCTCTCTTTTCTCTCTCTCTTTTTCTCTCTCCTCTGTCTCTCCTTTCTCTCTGTTTCTCTTCTCTCTCTCTCCTTTCTCTCTCTCTCTCCTCTCTCTGCCTCTCTCTCTTCGCTTTCCTTTCTCTCTCCTCTCTCTTTCTCTCTCTTCTCCTCTGTCTCCTTTCCTCTTTCTACCATTCCTTTCCTTCTATAAACTACAAAATAGCCTCACTAGTTCCTCCTTGCCATTGTCCTTAGAGAACAGAGGATCCTTGAGCTTGTTTCTTCAATATTTTGATAACTGTATTTCAATTGTTTTCATCTGTAATTCTAAATATTTCATTTTATGCATTTAGCAACATGATTCTGAAAAGGAGTCCACAGGCTTCATCAGACTGACAGACGGACCAAAAAAGGTCCAGAATCTTTGCTTTGAATTAACTAGTTGTTTTTCAGATGTTCAGGCTCTGGTCAGAATGTAATCAACATTCCCTGATCATCCTAAAAACTCCCATTACACCTGAGAAACTTGAGGCCCTAAAATCTTTTGTGATTTGCGCTTGTCACAGAGCTAAACTCATCTCCAGGGAATATTAGCTGGCTGATGACTCACTCTCGGAAAGTCACTCCCCATCCTAGGATCTGTTTTCCCATCTATAAAATGGGAGTCATGATATCTACATGCCTCCCTCAAAGAGTTGTTATGAAGAAACAGCCACACCTTAAAGCATTGGAGAAATACAACAGTATAACAAATGGGCTTAAAAAGCTGCCTTGTTTATATGTCATAAGCCCACATCACCCCAGGGATCTCTTGTCCACATCTTTCCATAAATCTTCCTGAGGTTTCCAACCAACATTCTAAGGACATTTCTGGAGATCTCTAAGTATAACAGGGCTAGTAGATTAGTGTGAGACCATCCCTTAGTCTTCCTCCTTTTCTACTTTTTCATTTCTCTCATCACATCATTTATGCTGCTTCTCCTGTACAATTCTTAGTTGGCAGTGTTTTGCAGGGGTTTCATCCCCTTTTGAATTAAAGGTGACCAGAAACTTTGGCACAGTGGATAGAGTTCCAGGCCTGGAGTCAGGACAACTTGAGTTCAAATCCAGCCTCTCAGACACTTAGTAGCTGTGTGATCCTGGGCAAGTCACTTAATCCTGTTTACCTCAGTTTCCTCATCTGTAAAATGAGGTGGAGAAAGAAATGGTAAGTCACTCCAGTATCTGTGTCAAGAAAATCCCAAATGGCATCAGAGTTACACATGACTTAACAACAACAACAAAACTTTAATTCTTCAGATTCCCAGCCATACAGCCAAGGATCAGCATGGGGGTTATGGATGTAGAAACATGTGAACACACCCCTACCTCCTATACCCTCTGCCCCAGTGGATCTCAACCAATGTAACTTAGTAGTTAGTTAAGTCTTAAGGAACTGTTTGAGAAACACAGAAGTTAAGTGATTTGCTCAGTCACAAAGATAGTGTTAGAAGAGAGATTTAAATCAAGACTTCTTGATTCTAAGCCTAATACTGTTCACGACCTCCTCATTGTCCCAATACCAAGAAATATGAAATTTTTTTTCAAAAATTTAAGTCTTATTTCAGGAAAAACTCGAGATCAATAAAACTCAATCCTAGGTTACATTAATGACCAGAAGCAAAAGGTAATAATTCCAGAATCTTCTACCCTGATCAATTTCTGAAGTATTGTTTCAGTTGTGGGTGATACATTTTAAGGAAGAGATGAGTTGAGGGTTTACAGAGGGAAAACAAAACAGAAGACCAGATCATATGAGGCTGACGTCCACCATTCCACTCAAATTTATCTTTCACAAATTACCAATGATCTTCTAATGCCAAATGGCTGGTTCAGTTTGGTTTTTATTCCATTTGACTTCTCTCTATACCATTGGTCATCCCCCTCCCTTTGGGATATCTTCTCCTCTCTCGGCTTACCTGATGTTCTTTCTTGGTTCTCTTCCTACCTAACTGCTCCTCAGTTTACTTTGAAGCTTTATTAGCCATCTGCTATCCCTGAGGATGGGCAGCTAGGAGGTGCAGTGCATAGAGCACTGGGCTTGGAATCCAAAAGTCTCATTTTCATGAGTTCAAACCTTGCCCACGACATTGACAACAAAACAACTGAACAGCAAAGTCCCCTAACAGTGAATATCTCTCAGACTCTGTCCTAGACCTTCCTTCTTTATTCATTGGCTTGATGATCTCATCTACTTTCTTGGGTTGAATTATATCTCTGCAGATGATACCCAATGTCAAAAGCCTGCCAGATGTCTCCATGTTGATGTCTTATCAGCACATCCAATTCAACCCATCCAAAATTAAATTCATCATCTTTCCTCTTCTTTTAGGTTCTCTATCACTGCTGAGGGCACCAACCTCCACGTCACCCAGGTTCATAATCCTGGAGTCATCACACACTCCTCTCTCTCCCTCAGCCCTCAGAATTCTAATCTTTCTTTAAGACAGTTCAACTGCCACTCTGCCCATAAAGCCTTCATTTAACCTCCCCCCATCCCTCTTTAAGTTACTTCCTGTTTTCCTTATCTCTAAGCATGTATCCCCTCTAGAAGAAAGTCAGCTTTATGTGGGTAAGGACTATGGACCTAGCACTTACAACAGGCATTTAGTAGGCAAACAGCAGGCATTTTACATGTTCGTTGAATTGAATTGAAGGAATTTTAGGATTTATGAGGGAGGGAGGGGTGGTCATGGACAAGAAAGAAAGATGAGACTTTCCTGCTGATACCAGAGCACAGAAGTGGGAGCAATGGACAGTCACAGAAAGGTAGCTTTCAGTTCAATTGTGTAATGAGGTAAAGGAACGTAGTGAAAAGAAAACTAAATATAAAGTCTGAGGACCATACTTAAAGTCCTAGTTTGGCTTCTAACTATGAGTATGACTTGGGATAAGATATGTAATCTCCACAACTGGAGATGGGTACAGGGCAGGGGGTGGAGAAGGACAGAAAATGGGGGAGGGAAAGAGATTTGAATTTGATGATTTTTGAACTCCCTTCTAAGTCTTATAACTATGTACTCCCTATCAATCTGAGCTACCAACAATGGAACAGACCATTTTGTTGTCCTTCTTGATAGAAATATGAATGTAGAGGATGAATTAGCCCATGTCAGAGACATTGTAAAAGGGGATTCTAGATGCCCTTTGAGGTCTCTTCAAGCTTGGGTATTCTCTGCTTCTGTGGGGATAAGCTATTTTCTTATGGGCCTTGGAAGGTCAGATGAGAGAGAGACAGAGAGACAGAGAAAGGGAAAGAGGAGGGGAAGGAGAAAGGGAGGGGAAGGAGAAAGGGAGGAGAAGAGAGGAAGGACAGGGGGGGAGGGGAGGGGGAAGGGAAAGAGATGGAGAGAGATCGAGAGGTGGGTGAGAAGGGGAAGGAAGAAAGAGAAAAATCAAGCAGTGGAGAGGGAAAAGTAACCCATCCCCCTTCTCCCCAGGTGCCCCACGTGCATCCTTCAGATTGCATGGTCACTGTTCTGTGCCTGTCTGAGCCCAGTCATCTTACCAGTGGCCCTACCTAAGATACCTCCAATTCCCAGACAGTCATCAGGGAACACACACACTCTGTAACACATCTGGAGCCGTACTAGGTCAGATGAGATCCTCTGGTGAGGGAGTCAGTGAAAGCCTTGAAGGATCCTCACAGCCCGTCTGCTGTAGCCCAACCTCCTCTTTTTACAGATGAAGAAACTCAAACCCAGGGAAGCAAAGTGCCATGGATGTATGTGCATCTAGGATTGTGTCTGTGATACTCGGTATGGAATTGTTGCATATAGGTCTGAGTGGGTGTGGTTCTGTGTGCATTTAAAGTCATCTTGTGACTGTGGTTTGTATGGCACATCATGTGTAAGATGTGTGGCTACGTGTGCATGTTTTCGCATATATGGGGTGTCCTAAAAGTTTTAGTCCAGTTTTGAACCTTAACAACTTCACAAGTGGAAATACTACAAATTTTAAAGAGTTATATTTGATAGGGTAATTATTTCCATCTTTAAATTTTTGTTCACACTGTTTTCAAACTTTGTGAGAAACTTTCATCAGCTGCTGTTAGTGACTGAAATGATTGCATTTGTAATCCTGATCATAAGAGCACTCAAAAAGTGAGATGCTTGCATGGCAGCTTTTGTCACCCCACAAAAATAAGTCTAATGGAGATAGATCAAGTGCCTGAGGTGGCCAAGCAAGAGGGCCTCTTCTGCCAATCCATGGCTCTATGAAAGTCTCATCCAGAAAATGTCAAGTAATATAATACTCAATGATAGAGTGCACTATCCTAGTAAAATGAAAAATATAGCATTCAAAATTCACAATATGATATGTGTAAAAGATATTTAAATGAACTGAATTTCAAATGTTTTGTGCAAGTCTGCAGATTTTGTACTTCTGAATTTACTAAAGCTAAAAAATTCCACTAAATGTTTTGGGACAGGAGGTGATTTTTTTGGAGTCAGAAAATCTGGGTTCTAATTCTGTTTCTGCCATGTGCTTCCGTTGCGACCCTGGATGAGTCACCCTAACCTCCCTTACCTCAGTTTCCCCATCAGTGAAATGAGAATAGACTAGTTGACTTATAGGCTCGTCCTCTAAACTATGACCCTGTGACTTGATGCATGTGTGCATGACATTCGAGACATTTTGCCTACAAGATAGAAGTCAATGCCCCGCCCATTTTAATCAGCTTCACTTCCACCTTCTCCTCTGAGTATCTTCTTTGCAACCAATTCACTTTTCCCTTATGCTGTCCTTTCCGAACCTTGACTTGTGTTGTTCTCTGCACTTGGAGGGCTTCTGCCCCTTTCCTGGCTGCTCTCCAACCAATTTAAATTTTTTAAGATGTAAGGAAAAATGGAGCAAGATGAAGTCACGGATGATGGATGGATATAGATGAATTAAAAACACTAAGTGCCATTTGTATGCCAGGCATTATGATAGATGCTGAGGATACAAATCCAAAAGTGAGACAGCCCTTGCCTTTCATAAGCCGACATTTTAACGCGGGATACAGTACATATGAAGTGATCAGGAGGACTTTTGGCATAGGAAGTCATTGAAAGTGAATGGCACATAGGACTGTTGACTATTATCTCTTTCCCAGAAACAGTAATTGTATTGATTTAATTATTCCTAAACCAGGAAGTAGAGGGGAGGAAGGGGTATCCTTGAATAGCTAGGCAGATGGAAAATGGTCCAGGGTAGATGGAAATGAAGCGGAATTTAGGGTAGTCTAGATACAAGGTCAGGTTGAGTCGGCATGTGCATCCATCACGACAATTCAGAAAAATGGAGTAATTCCTCCAGAGAGGGAGGCAGAGAGGGAGGTTCCACCCAGTGAGTGCTACTGCAGATGGGGAGAAGTGGTAAGCAGCAGCAAAACAAGATGAGTAGGTGAATATATGTGAAACATAATCTAGGACAGAATACATATAGAATGTAATAAATACATCACAGGAAGAGGGGTTTTGAAATCTTGATACAATCATCTTGAAAATTTAGCCCAATTGGACTCTGGGATAATTGCACAGTACAAACCCCCTGATCCCAATTTTGAAGGCAGACAGGAAGTGTCAGGTGGGTATATTTTTCCCAGAATGAAGCAATAACATTTTCTATTCAAAGTGGATTTTACAAAGTGCTTTCACACATCATCTCATTTACTCCTTAGAAGAGCCCTATGTGACAGGCAAGGCAAGGGTTATGTCATTTTTACCAATAAACTCCGAGTCATTTGACCTCAAATCATGCCACTAATAATTAGCACTTAGGGTCCTAGTTCAACCATGAATTACCTGGGGGACCTTGAGCAGTAGGTCCGTTCCTCTTCTCTGGAACAAGGGTGAGGTTGGGCTAGATGATCCATCCCTGACTCTCTGAATACTAAAGCCAAGATCCTTTTATTCCAGGACGGATAAGTACTAATGTGTGACACAGTCCTATGAGAATGTTAAAAAGTACTGGTGCTTAGAATGAGCTATTCTTAAATACGAGGGAAAGGAGGTTCAAAAAAGGAGTAGGGAACACTGATTGGAACTGGTGGAATAAGGTATCAGTTACTTAATTTTTAATTTGCTGATTTTCTCTGCCAAAGGCAGAAAGAAGACAGGATGAAAATAGCTAATGGAGAGCTAAATTGCAAAACAGGAATAAACGAGAGCCACTAACTTCTCTTGATAAGTTCAAGTCACCAGGTCTGAACAGAACTAGAAACGAAGGGACAGAAAGAACTGACAGATGATGTTGCTGAACCACTATCAGTGATCTTGGAAAGGCTGTCAAGAACAGTGTAGACACTAAAAGATTGGGGATGGGGAAATGTCTCAATTGTCCAAAAAGTGAAGAGAATGCAATCTGCAAATTAGAGACCAGGGAGATGGACTTTAATTTCTGACAAAATCCTAGACAATTATTTAAACAGACAGCTTGAGACATTCTTGAAAACAAAATGATGATCAACAAAAGTCGGCATGACTTCAAGAATGCGTCATGCAAATCAATATTATTTCATTGTTTTGTTTTGTTTTTAATTTTGACAGGGTTAACAGACTGGTAAAACAGAGGACTCCTATAGACGTAGTTCACCTAGATTTGAGAAAAGTATTTAATAAAGTCTCTCATGTTATTCCAATGGATAAAATGAAGGTGGTTTAGTTTGGTGGATTTTGGAGCTGGCGGAATATAGCTACTAGTGGTTCGAAGTGGTGCTTTAGTGGAGTATTCCAAGGATTTGTGCTTGGTGCTGTGTTGCTTAACACTATGTTTAACGTAAACTGGCCTTGAAGTCAGTTAGACTCAAGTTCAAATCCTACCTCTGACATATACTGGCTGTGCAACCCTGGGAGGTCATGATCTCTCAATTCCCCAGGCAACATTCTAAGACTATAACCTGCACAGAACATTCCTACCTGTAGGAGGTAGAAGGAATTCCTCACTGACAGGTCTCTGTATCAATGGAATCACAGGTCTAGTAAAATATATATATATTTATACTTGGATAGCGTGCAATACTCACCCAATTTGCAAATATGCAAAGCTCTAATATGGAAGAATTCAAATATTCAAAGTCAATTTAGATCCAAAAATGATGCTGACCGGTTAAAACAGTACAGTCAAATCTAATATGATGATTAATAGAAATAAATGTAAAGCCTTCACAACTTAAAAATAGATCAACTTATAAACAGAAGATGGCAGGGGAGGGTACAGTTAAGTTGAAATTCATTTAAGATCCTCTCAGGCACTGGGTCCAAGGTTACAGGTTTTATTCTTGGTTCCAGGCATATTTTAGGAAAGACTAGAGTATATTCAAGATGATGACAGCATTGGAGGTCTTGTTAGAGGTTTCCTTGAAAACTAGAGGAGTTTCACTTGGAAAAGACTTAGGGTAAACCTGATGGCTTCATTTGAAGGGTTGTCATGGGGAAGAGATCTGACTTGTTCAGCAACGGTGGGGGAAAGGGCAGAGCCAAGGAGCAGAGGGGAGAAATTAAGAGGTGGTGTTAGATGCTGAAGAATAACTATCCAAAGTAGAATGGGCCACCATCCCTCGACAAAGTGTCATCACCACTGGGAGTGTCCCAGTCAGGATGGACAAACTCGTGCCAGGAATTTTGTAAACTTGTTTTCTGAGGTATCTCCAAGCTCTGAGATTCTTTGATCGCTATGTATAACCTTACCACTGGGGCCACTAAAACATGTATTGGATAAAGGAATAAATGAAGGCTAGGGAAAGTATAGAACATAAAGCTGAAGGAGATACTTCCCTCTCCCACCCTTGGAGATATAAAGGCTAGGTAAGTTTTCCTTGGAATGTGATTCAAAGCCCTAGGGGTAACTGTTCCAATCAGAGAGCATGAGCAGCTCCCAGAATATTGGGAGTTGGGGGTCAGATCCTAAGTCGTCGTCTTGGGGCCGTTACTGGCTTAAGAGATACACCCCTGTTCCCTCTCACCACCCCCAGGACACACACTCACATACGTACAAATTGTACACAGCTCCATTCACTGAAAAAGTCTTGAATCATTCATTAAAGGTGCACACACACCACCACATACCCACAGTTCAGGGTTGAAGATGATTCACAAATGTGTTCTGGCCAGCAAAGAAATATCCCTGGTGTCTGTGCCAGCCTCAGCCCTTACCCCCGGCTAAATTCTGAAATCTCATGATTTGGTTGAAAGCACCTTCTTGTTTAGGTCATTCCCTTTACATCCACACACATCATTAACTCCAGTGTTCAGGTTAAGAAGCCCCATCATTTGTGAAGCTTCTCTGCATAAGACTTCACCAATGTAGCCCTCCCCCCAGCCTACCCTCTTGTACTTGACTCTCCCTCTATCTGTTGTTGGTGGCATGATTATAATGGCAGAAGAGAGGAAGCATGGTGTAGTGTAAAGACAGCATTAGTCTGAGGTTTACTGCTGATAACAAACTTGGTTACCCGGTATGGGTCATTTCATTTCCCAAACATCCCCAGGCAACACTCCAGACTACAAGCTGAAGAAGAGTTGCTGGTTTGGAATGCTGGGAGTAGTTCTCAGCTAAGAGATCCCTAAAGCAATCAAATCACAGATCCAAGTAAACATTAACAATAATTAATAACAGAAAAATGACAAGACTCAAACCAGGAGAAACCTGGTTTTGAATCCAATTTAATGTTACTAGCTGTATGACCATGGACATGTCAATTTTTAACTTGGCATGGCCTTAGTTTCCTCCCTCATCTGCAAAATGGCGATGGTACCTTTAGTACTCACTCCACAGGGCTGTTAGGTCGATCAACTGAGTAGAATTCTGTAAAGTGCTATATAAATATTGCTATTAACAGACACACTATTATGTGTCCCAAGGGCCTTGCACACAATAAGTACTTAATAAATGCTTGCTGAATTTTAATTGCTGACTTTTATTCAAGAGTTCAATCCCATCCCGGGGGTGGGGAATTTCACAGCTCCAATGACAGGAGAGCTAGCTCCCCAGCAAGGCTGTAATCCCTAAGTAGTCCTTCAGGGGGGTGCATACACTCAGCAGAGAGGACTTGCAAGAGACAGATTAAATGACCTAGCCACACTCTGATGAGTTCTCCAAACTGAACTAAAATCTCCCTCTCCGTGAAACCAGGGCCCCAGTTTGGAAAGGCCACTGATAACGCTGGGGAACACCCAAGAGTGCACAAGTCCATATCATTGAGAGAATGAGCTGAAAGAATTAGGAATGTTTCACCTGAAAGGGAGAAAGTCAAAGGAGGCCCATGGTTACTTATATTCAACTACATGAAGGACTGAAAGTGATGCAAGCTGCCCAAAGACAAATTTAATGTTGATGTCAGATACTTCCTAGCAATTCAGGGAATCCAACTGTGGGATCCCTTGGGGAGATGTTCACATTGGGTCTTCAAGCACGGGCTCAGCGAATTCCAGTGGGGATTCAAAGGATCATAGACCCAAAGGGGGCAAGTAACTTGGGGGCAATTTACTCAACCAAGTCCCAAGGAAACTCAGAAACCTGCCCACAGTATAGGCTGTGGCCTCAGAAGTCATTTCTACCTGAAATTCTGGGGTTCTGTGAAGTTCCCCACTGTGCTCCCTCTGGGGCTAAACAAGTCTTACCACTGTGAAACTTGCCCACAGTATGGGTTGAACTCTATGGCCTCAGAGGTCATTTCTAACTATAAAATTCTAGGGTTCTGTGAACTTCCCCACCGTGCTCCCTTTGGGGACAAACAAGTCCACCGTTGTTCACAATCCCTCCCACAGCAGACCCCAATGGCTGGGAAAGCTGGGGCTGAGGATGAATTCAATTTCATTCAACAAATATTTATTAAGCACCTACCATGTGCAAGGCACTGAAAGCATCCCAGGGTCAAGTCTGGCATGGCCACCCCATCCCCAAGTTTCTCAGAAGGCTTTAGACAAAACCACCAAGTCCATCTGCCTCTTTCTTGCCTAGGCACCTTAAGGCCCATTCATTCATATGAACCCATGGCCAGGCCTGGAAATCGAATTCTCTCTCAAAGGTAATTCTGGGCCAAGAGAGGGGATCTTAGGTTGTGAGAAAGCTAGAGGGGTCCTAGAGGGAATCACAAAAATTTGGAGCTGGAAGAGACCACAGGAGTTTGAGAGTTCAGACCCTCTCATTTTACCGAAGGCCCAGAACATGAAAATTATTTGCCCCAAGTCACACCATCAGTAGGAGAGCTGAACATAGAACCCAGGCCTTTAAAGTCCCAATTCTTTTCACTACAGGACAAGAGGGAAGGGCCAATACAGCGTTCAGCAAAGACCTCATTTGAACAAGGGTCAATTCCTGGCTGAAGGTATCTCTTGTCCTTGATAAGCTCCTTTCTCCCCCAACCCCCACCTTGTACTTCCTATGGACAATACACTGTTGTGTATTGGTAGTTCTCCCCACTATAAACAGCAGTGAGGTCCTTTCTGGTCCAGAATACACCGTTCCCCTTGCCTTAGGCCAAAAGAGCACAATGATGGAATGTGTGACCTTAGGCAAGTCACTGTGCTTTCCTGGGCTTAAATTTCCTCATATGTAAAATTAGGGGGGGATGGACTAGACCGCCTGTGAGGTTCTTTCCATCCAGTCATCCATGCTTTATCCTCTTCTTTAGAAGATGCAATTCCCAGGCCCAACCACAAGGTGCTGCCAGTGACCCAACCCTTTTGTGCTTAGGAAGCCACTGCTAATACTTGAGATACTCAGAGAAGGCAGGAAGAAGGCAGTGACATCCAAATGCACCTGACAAGGGACTCGCCCTCAAGCCCCAGCAAGGGCAGAAGGCTGGCTGGGTGGGAAGGCAGGATGTAGGGACAGCCCCATGCTCATCTCCCTAATGGGTTTCCCAATCCTAGAGTCTTGGGGATGGGCAAGGGTTTGGGGATGCAGCCTGGAAGCCAAGGCCAGGTTGGGTTGGCACTGCCTGGGCTTCCTCACCCTCCTGCAGAGAGAGCCCAGCCACAGGTTAGGCTTTTATTGCATTTCAGTTTCCGGAACAATGGTTTGCCTCAAAAAGTCCAATAATTTAAAGGTGATGATGACAAAAGGCTGAGGTGGGAGTAGGATGGAGGGAGAGAGTGGAGGAGGAGTGAAAAGTGAACTTTAAAAAAAATCAACCAAACCAAAAGAAAACAAAAGCACACCCCCAGACTGGGCTGAGTCCCTCAGGCAGAGAGGGGAGGGACAGGCTGGGGCCACTGGAAGCAGGATGAGCTTCCTGTCCCCTGGTTGCAGAAACAGTTTCAAAGGAAGGATAGGGACAGAGGGAAACAAAGGCAGAAACTGGCAAAGACAAAGAGACAAGAAATGGAAAAAAAGAAATGGAGGTCAGAACATTGAGAAAGAGAAAGAAAAGAGGGAAGAAGAAAGATAAGACAGAAGGAAAATAAGTCTGGAAGAACGAAGAGAAAGAAAAGAACAGAGAAAGGGGAGGCAGGGAGAGAGAGAGAGAAGGAGAAGGGAAGAGGTTATAGGAAAGATATAGGAGAGGTCAGAAGTCAAAGTGAGAGAAGAGACATGAACAAACAACACAGAAGAGAGGAAAAAAGAAGAAAGAATGCTTCACGTGGGGAGGAACAAAAATCTGTCAAGTGTCCCTTTCATCCAAATCTTCAGCCATTGAACCATCCAAGCCTGCATGTGAGGGGCAGGCTGTGTCTATGTCTGTGTGTGTATGAGAGTGAGAGAGTCAGAGTGGGTGTGTGTAGGGGCAGGTATGTGTGTGTGTGGCGAGAGGCTGCCAAGGTTACATGATACAGCATTTATTCTTGTGGTTGTGCGGGTCCTTGAATCGGAGTCTCTGCTTTGGCCGGTACTTCTCCAGGTACGTGAGTTGTTTGCTGTTGATGGCGCCCCTTCGCTTCCTGGGGGGAGAAAGGGAGAGGAAAGGAGGGAGGTCAGCTGGAGAAGGACAAGACAGACAGACAAACAGGGACCCAGCTGGCCAGTCGGTAAAACTAACCAGTATGATCTTCATTCTCACCTTTACCTACGTGGTGTTTGAGTCACAGAGGGGAGAAGAGAGAAGCCCTGGGTCCAGTCCACAAGAGCTCAGACTCTGGCTTCAAAACAGGGCTCAAAGAACAGGAGACCACAATAGGACTACAGCCAAGAGGAAGAGGTGTCACTGTGGACCACAAGGATCAGGGATAATTTCTGGAGAAGGTGTGAGCTAAGCGGGTCCTGCTGAGACAGGGTGACCTTGGAAAAATTATTTCATCCCTCTGGACCTCAGTTTCCTCCTCTGTAAAATGAGGTGGCTGAACTAGATCATCTCTAAGGTCTCTTACAGTTCTAAATCCTGTGATCCAATGTAAGGGCAGGACTGAGCCTGGCACTGCATGACGGAGAGAAAACTAGAGGATAATCTGTCTGGAGTGGATGGTGGGTACTGGAAAGGAGAGGAAGAGAACACTGAATGGGGAGAGTGAGTCTCTGCCCTGTGGCTGAGGAGGAGGGGAGGTGTGAGTGGGGATTTTCAGCTTCACCCACCTGGCCCCAGAGCGGGGCCACTCAGGGCTAAGATCTGAGGCTGAAGTCCCTGGAATGGGCAAATAGCCTAAAGCACGGGGTGAGGGGTGCAGGGAGCCCACAGGGTCCCAGTCTGATACTACAGGCCACGGAAGCTGTGGGTCACTATTCAAAGAGCACTAGGCTTAGAGAAACTAGGTCCAAATCCTCACTCTGAAACTTAACACCTGTGTGACTCTGGGCTAATCATTCAAACTCTCTGGACATCAGTTTCTTCCTCCAAAAAATGCAAAGGTTAGACTAGGTGAACTCTAAGGTCTCTCTCTTTTTTCCCCTAAGGTCTGTTAAGAGCTCTAAAATCTTATCACTGAGACTACAGCCAAGCCAGCCTAGGAGTATGGCAGGCAGAGAGGGCACTTAGACAACTCAGATTTCATGCACGTACATGACCTACACATGTGCACGTAGAGATACACTCACCTAGTACATGAGGCAGCATCACAGTATCCTGGCATGTAAAGAGCAGTAGACTTAAGAAGGAGAAGCATCTTGGGATCCAATCCTACATTTAGGAGCTGTGGGATTCTGTAGCTTACAATTACTGCCAAACCTTTACATGAACGGATACACGCATACAAGCAAGAACCAGCAGGTGCATGGAATTGTACAGATATCTCTATGGAGATTCCTGTATGTACAAATGTGTTTGCTGGTGTGAATAAGGCGTCAGAGAGCTTAGTAGGCAGCATCTGAACTTGGAATCAGGACATTTAGACCTGCCTCCGGCTGGAGGACCCTCCCTGGCTAAGTCACTTCCTCACTCTAGAGCAACAGGAAACTCAAATTTATCTACTAAATAGCAGATGGGCAGCTGTGTCAGAAAAAATCTCAGAACCTAGATGTGATGTTGTAATGCTAATGAGTTAAAGATCTTCCCCACCCATTAATGGGCCTGCACATTATGGAAGTTGGATTAGGGGAGGTCCACTCTTTTTGTTAATTTCTGATGCACTGGTTCTCAAGGGTTGTGATGTCCTCTGGCTCTGAAAAATGCATAAATATTTTAAGGTGAGGTTTTGCTTTGGGGCTTAGTTTTTGGAAGAAGGTTTGTTTGGGCAGATGAGACTCTGGGAAACCCCTGAGTAGTCTGCTGCCCTGCGTGCCACTCTGCCCTGCGTGCCACTCCCCCCCACCGCCAGCTCTGAAAACACAGATGTTGGTACTTCTCTCTGGTAACTATAAATGTATGTAATAGTCAGACAGTTGGATCTGTCTGTTGATCTGTGGTGTATGTACTGCTTATGGTCAGGCAGCTAGAAACCCTGTCTATTGATCTTGATTTCTGTTTAGAAAACTTTTTCCTTTTAGAGAAGCAGATTTAAGAACCCGTATAGCAGGCCCTCCTGTGTATATGTTGGGGTGCTTGCTTCTACAGATGTGTGCTCATTCCACAATTAAATACACACATATATGCACACAATACTCCCACTTCTACAGCACAAGACAGTTTACAAAGTGCTTTTCCCACAACCACCTTGTGAGGTAGGCAATGTGAAATACCATCATCCCATTTTACAGATGGAAAAAGTCTGAGAGATGAAATGACTTGTCCATGGGCATACAGGTAGTAAGTAATGCTGTTGATACTTGAACTCAAGTCTTAACTCTAAAACAATAACTCATGCTTCCCCACACTCTGGTAAACATATTCACGTGTAGATACTTACACAAATGCAGCTTAGCAGGCATCTCTAGGCACTGCTGTGTGCCCCCACAGATATCCTTTCACACATGCAGAGCAACATGCTTACCTATTTACAGATACAGGTAACGGAACTTTTTGTTCCCCTCTCTCACCACAACAGCTCCTCAGAGGCAGCACACTAGTCCTGTCTTTATTCAGCCTCTGCCTACAAGTCACCTATCCCCAATACAGCTGCCCTGGACCTGGTAACAGGTATCAGGGTTTTTGTTTTAGGATTTTAATGACCCAAAATTTTCAAGATGTAGGGGAAACCTACTTGGGAGTCAGGAAAACTTGAGTTTTCCTGCCTCTGATACTTACTATGTGACCCTCCCTGGTCAATCCACTTAACCTCTCTTGAACTCAGTTTCTCCATCTATAAATGGGGTAATAACAGCACCTACTTCCTAGGGTTGTTGTGAGAATCAAATAACGTATGTAAAGCAACTTGCAAAAATCTTCAAGCACTATAAAAAAATGGTAGCTATCATCATCTTCACCATTATTATTCATTTCCCTCATCCAGATCCCCCTTCTACTTCTACTATAGCAGCCCATTCTCAAAGAATTTCTGTGGCTAAAGAATTCATTGCCTCAAGGCCAGCCCTGTAGTGATAAGCAACTATAGTTGGTTAGAACCATCTTTAAACAGAACACACAGTCTGTCTCTGGGCCCCAGCTGGATGCCCTCCTGGCTGAAGGTGACCTATCAGTCTGGGATCCACTGGACTGACTTTTGGCTTAGGGTCACCTGTCCCTCAATGAAGCACTGTGAGTGGCTATTATTGCTGCAAAAGTCTTGTTTCTACATACATTTCATCCTTCCTTTATGAATTCCAGCAGGTTTTTTTTTAACTTGATGACTTCAATAGGTAAAAAAATAGCTTTTTAAAAATTCAACTCAATTATTGTTTGAACTTTTGACCTGATTACAGAAGTTTTTTCTTTGCTTTCTTAGTATTGTTTTTTGAGGGCTAGATCAAGCTTTTCTTGGTATATGGACAATATTTTTTTACAAATTTATCATTTATCACATCATAAATGTGAATGGGATGAATTCTTTTCACCAAAAGTTACAGAATGGATTAAAGTACAAGCCCTATGAATGTGGTGATTACAGGAAACATATTTAATGCAAAAGAATTTACTCCATTAAAATTAAGAGGATGGAATAAAATGTCTCAGGCTAATCATGTAAATATAAATAATACAAGATTGGAGGTGAAAGGTTTTGTTCTTTCCACTTGCAGGATATTACAGAGCATCCTGCTGAGTATAGGTCATTTCTCAAAACCCTGACTCTTCCCCAGGAAGCCTTTGCCGACTAACCAGGTCAAGGCTGGCATCCTCTGTCCCAAACTTCCCCCAGAGCCGGGCCTCAAAGTGCCAGGCCATCCCATATTCAATGACAGGCCTCCTCGTCTCATTCTCACATCATCTGGTGTTTTGTGCATAACAGAAGCCATCTCTCCAGGCAGACTAGGAGCATGGACCCATGAGCATCCCCAGTACTCAGTGTCTATAGGTACTCTGCCCTTACCACCTACCTTCACTAGATGAGGCCTGTGGGAGCCAGCCTACCTTCTTGTAGCATAAACAAGTCAACCTTTGGGAAAATGCACACAGGATCCCAGAGGCTAGCCAAGACACCACAGAGATGCCTAAGCCCAAATCCCAGAGGCTCCTCAGAATCATGGGGAAAGAGAGGGAGATCTTTTCATGGGATCCTTTTAGTACCAGGGAGAAGCACCTTTAAGTACTTAGGGAATGGGGTTTGGGCATCAGTTAGCCTAAGAGGTCTGCTCTCTCCCAGGAGATGAAAGGGAAAAATAGCTCCCTAGGTGCTTACTAACTCCAGCCCTTCTTTCTGGCCATGAGAATTTCTCCATAAAGCCCCAGTCCCAAGTCAGAGTATAATAGTTATACTAAGATTTTCTTTAGGTTTCACAAATCTCTTTCTCCACAACAATCCTGCAAAGTAACGTTTTATTACCTCCACCCTTATAGATCAGCAAACTGAGACTCAAACAAGTAAATGGCATGCTCCAAGTCACATCAGCTAAGACTTGAATCCAGCATCTTCCAGCTCTCCCTCGTATTCCCCACAGTCTTTAACAGGACCACAGTCTTTAGAGAAGAAAGGAATGATATAGATTATCTATTCCAACTCCCTCATTTTATGTTTAAGTCCACTTTCCACTCTTCCTCGATTCTCTTTCCTCTAGTTTCTATTTCCCTCCAGGGAAGGAAAGTGAATGTGGCCTAGACAACAAGTCATGACCACAACAAGGCGGGCAATAGTCTTCCCCTGGGTGCTTACTAACCAGACTCCGTTTGGAGTACTGGTCTCAGTTCTGGGCCCCAGAGTGTAGAAGGGCAGTGATAAAACAACGTGGCCAGAGGAGAAAGGCCAGAAGAGGGTGAGGGAATGGCTATCCAACACCACCAGACCATCTGAAGGACTTGAGGGAGGGAATACCAAAAAGGAGCACGGTAATAACACTGACCCACGTTTACACAGGGCTTTAATCTTAACACAGGCTTTCCTCACAATAATCCTCCTATGAGGGAGACCGGTACCATTATTCTGCACTTGCAAGAAGAGAAGGCTGAGGCCCGGAGAACAGAAGTGATTACCACATAATCACACGACCAGGAAATGTCAGAAGTGGGACGTGAAAACAGGTTTTCTGAAACCAAGTCCAGTGATTTTTTTCCAGTGATTTCTCCCTCCTTTCACTTTGGGAAAGGCTGGCACAAGGTTAATGGAGCAGACTCACTCTGTGGAGTCCCAGAGGGTAGAACTAGGGCCAAAATGGGTTTGGGGAGGGAGGTTCAAGATTCAAAAGCAGTCAGATCTCAGCTCAACAGAATACAGGAGACATATATCAAAGCACTTTCTGTGTTAGGCCTGAAGGAAATTCAGAGTGGAGATAAAAAACAGTCCTCACCCCACCTCCAGGAGCTTAGTTAGTATCTCATAGAATGGTAAGAACTTTGAGTAATCTGAGCAGTCCAATAATGGAACGGGCCTGGAATGGGGCGTGTGGTTAACAAAATAGTATCTGTAAGGTATTTCATTCCTCTGGTAAGGCTCAGAATCACCAAACTCATCAGTTAGAAGGAATGGGCCTTAGGAGATATTTAATCCCAACTATACTCAAACAGGAATCCCCTCTGCTGAATGCTGGCCTCCACTAAAAAGAACTTCAGAAAGGTAGGCTTACTACTTTCCCAAGGCAGAGAACACCTGTGCCATCTTTTTTTGTTTTGTATCCCCAGTATTTAGTAATGATACACAATAGGTACTTAATAATTGCTTAGGGACTGACTGACTGAGGGTCATCTATAACCTTTAGGAAAGCCTAAACCTATCTTCCCAACAACTCTTCTCCCACTGCCCCACCCTAATGCTTCCAGTGTTATCCCCTCTGGGGCCAAACAGAGCAAGTGTTCCCTTGTTCCCTCTTGGGGTTAACAATCCTTCCAATGCTTGAAGTAAACTACCAAGTCCTGCTCCTCAAGTCTTCCAGTAACACTGCTTCAGCTGGTCCTCTCATGTTTCCACTCCCCATATTAATGAAACTATTCTAGCAAAGTCTCCCTCTGCATTGGGAAAGGAGAAGGGAGGGTTAAACTAGAAGGACCTCCAAGATTTCTTCCAGCTCCAAGATTCTAGGGCTCCAATTAATCGTCACTCAGGTGTTTTCACAAGAAAGCTCACTTGGGGTCCCCAAGGAGAGTTCCCACACCAGCCCTAGCAACGCTGTCTGTAAATACTCACACAATCCCTCATACTGGCAGAGCCTGGTTAGCTTTTCAAATAAAATGCAACCTTCATCTCATTCTTAAAAAAGGCTCATGAAATCAGGACAGTAGGGAATATGCTCCCTGTATTGCAGAGTAGGAAATTAAGGGCCAGAGAAGAAAAAGTGGAATGCCTAATGCCACGTAGCAAAACAGCAGCAGAGTCTGAATCACGCCAGACTCTGCCTACCTATATGACAGAATCTGAGTCAGAAGGGACCTCAGATGCCACCTGATTCAATCCGTCCCTGAAGAAAAATGCCTTCAGGAACATTCCTAACAAGTGAGAAAGACCGATGGAGGGAGAGGTAGACAGACACAAATGGACAGATACAGAGAGAGATGATAGAGCTTGAAGGTAGAGATAGATAGATAGATAGATAGATGGAAAGAGAAACAGATAGATAGGCATAGAGATAACAGAAAGAGACAGATGAACAAACAGGCAAATGACAGAGACTGATGATAGACAAAGACAGATAGATGGACAGATGGGTAAATAAGCAGAGAGAGAGATGACAGAGTTTGATGGTAAAGATGGATGAAATGGACAGAAAGACAGAGAGATGAATAGGAAAGTAGACATAGATGACAGAGACTGATAGAGATAGACAAACAGGAAGACAGAAAGATAGACAGAGAGAGAGAAAACAATCTAACAACATCCAGTAGAAGAAAGACTGTCAGTGAGAGGTAACCCACTACCCCCACCATTTGACTTCAATACAGTTATGACTATTAAAAAGTTTTTTTCCTTATACTCAGACAATCTTCTTTGCAATTTCTACTCATTACTTCTAAGTCTGTCCTTTTCTTCCTACACATGCCAGCCCTTAAAATGCTTGAAGAGTCTAATGATCTAAACCTTTTCTTCTCAAGGTTAAACAATCCCTGATTTCTTTAAAAAAGCCTCAGATGGCATATTCTATAGCCCTAGGAAAAAAAGCATCTGGAGAGATGGTGACTAGGGAAAGGAACAAATCTCCCATTGAGCCTGTGACCAATTTTCACTAGGCTAGTTAATTTCTGTGACTATGGTTAAGGGAAACAATAAAACCTGTCACTGATCACTATGGGGGTAGGGATGTACCTCTGCAATAGTAAGATGCTAAGGCCTAGGGAGAAAGAGCCATATGCCCAAGGTCACATAGCAAAGTCACAGTTGGAGTCAGGTTTCACAGCACAGGTGTCCTTGGTTCCTAGTCTGGCTTATTCCTCTCCCTGTCCCCCCTACCCTGATTCCTCTTCCTGTTTCCACTGTGACCCTTCTATAGAGTGGGGAACAGGGATTATACAATGTGCAATGCTATACAGTGAAAATACACGCTAGAAGTCATGACCAGCATGGTCTTGATCTGTCCCTTTGGTCTAAGTTACTTGTGTGACTTTCAGCAAGTCAATGGATCTTTCTGCTTTGATGAAATGGGCAGCAGTAACTATCTATGGATCAAAAAGGCCCCAGTGACCTGCCAAAGATCCATGAAAAGTCAAATACGGTAGAGAAACTGGAACTATTTGGCCAGGTAGTGCTTTGACCTTTACACTTCATCCTTGGAGCAAAAGTCTTCTCCATGTTCATTCCCTATAGGACTGTGTGTGTGTTGGGAGGTACTAAGGGGGAAGGTGGGTTGGAAATGACTTCACTGCCTTGTGTACCTGACTCCTATGACAGAAAGGGGGACCCTTCTTCCCCCACCAAAAAAAAAAAGAAAGAAAGAAAGAAAAAGCTTTCTGGGTACTTACTGTCTAATGAACTGGATGGCATCTTCATACTTCATCCCACTCTCAATCAAGGCCAGAGCGACAAGGACAGGAGCCCTGGGAGGTGGATGGGGTGATGGGAGTTACTGCCAAAAATAATAAGAGAGCCCCTCAACCCTCTCCTTCCCAACTTAAACAAGTGAATCAAAAGTAGAAATGTTGTAGTAGACCTACACTTCACAGTCAAGAGGTCTTGGTTGTATCGTAATACCCTCTTACAAATGGTGTGACCCTCAGCTGTGAACCTCATTTCTCCACTAGCATATGGAAATAATAATTTTTGGACTATGTACCTTACAGAGCCATTGCAAAAAAGACCACTTTATAAGCAATAAGGAGTCTACAGTAGTGCGTTGTTATTATTCAAATACAGCTGGGCATAGAGACAGAGGGATAGCTACTGCAGACTCTGGAAGGCCAAGTGATTGGAGACAATGGTAGCGGGGTGTGAAGATGATTCCTTCCTTCAGATGAAAGAGGAGAGAGTCAGGTCAGACACCCAGATAAGTTTCCTCCCTATAGGATTTCCCTGAAGACTTTAATAACAGAGTTTTTTAGTAAGTAGATTTGCCCCATCCCTATTCCTTTACCTTCCTCCCATGAATCTGGCTCTAATTCTTGAAGGAGCAACTCTGAACCCACATTTTCTAGCCTTAGAGAAGAATCTTAACTGCCCACCCAGCTTACACTGATCTCTCCCTCTTCCCAGTGCCTGCAATCAGGGACATCTATATCATTCATAGAAGCAAGGGATTTCTAAATGAGAAGAGGTTCCCTAACTGTCCAACCTCTAGCTTTTCTACAGGATCCTTGATCCTCCATTCAAAGCTCTCCAGAGAAAGGTTACTCACTACCTCCTAAGGTGGCCAAGTCCACTTTGGGGCATATCTATTAGGAAAACCTTACTTGGAATGACCTAAAGTCTGCCACTCCACAACTGTTCCTGGTTCTGCCAGTGAGGGCAACAGCAAAACAAATCTAACCCAACCCAAGGGCCCAACGAACAATGGATACTTGAATCTTTTCTGATTTAACATTCATTTCCCCTCTGTCATTTTCTGGGTAAAAAGATCATCAGAGTTGGAAAGGACCTCAAGGATATGGTAGTCCAATTCCCTAATTTTATAGATGAAAAACAGATGACCCAAAGGGATTACCACTAACAAAAAGGAGGGTCAAGATACAAACTGAGATTGTCTGACTCCAAATCCTTTTCAGTAATCATACAGCAAGACACACCAAGGTGACATCCTCAAAATGGGAGCAAAAGAGAATACATTAGATGATAAATATCTAATGTGAAAAAGATCTGAACATAGCTCAGTGACTTAGATGTGGGCAGGACCTCAGAAGCATCTATTCTAATTCCTTAATTTTCCAGATGAGGAAAATCAGGTCTAGAGCGGTAAAGTAACTAATCCAAAGTCACACAAGCAGTGAGCAAGAGTGATGAGATCTGAAACCATGCCCCCAACTCCAAAATTCCAGCATACCTTTCAACACATCACACTGCTGGTGCATAGAGCATGGCACTTGGAATCAGAAAGACTCATCTTCATGAGCTCAAATCCAGCCTCAGATACTTACTTAACTGTGTTACCCTGGGACAGTCACTTAACCCTGTTTGCCTCAGTTTCCTCATCTATAAAACAAGCAAGAGAAGGAAACGGCAAACCGCTCCAAAATCTCTCCCAAGAAATCCCCAATGGGGTTGTGGAGAGTTGGACACTACTGAAACAACAGAGCAAGGGAAACAGTAAACAAAATGAAACTTACTGTGGATGACTGTAATTTTGGCACTCTTTTGATGAGGTGCAAAAAAAAAATGACTTTCACTAGTACAGGATAGGGGAGATGCCACAAAAATCATTTTG
Organism: Potorous gilbertii; assembly: GCA_028658325.1. Classification (NCBI taxonomy): domain Eukaryota; kingdom Metazoa; phylum Chordata; class Mammalia; order Diprotodontia; family Potoroidae; genus Potorous; species Potorous gilbertii. The sequence continues at coordinate 173,020,699 of CM053773.1, forward strand.
GGAAAGGTCTCACCTTATTTAATTAGGGTCCTCAGTTGAAGGCTGGATGGGTTTAGGTAAGGGTAGAACCAGATGGCCTCAGAGGTCTCTTCCATCTCTAAGATTCTGTCATTGTTACTCCAGGTTTTAATGATAGCAGTTTCAGTGTGAATCAACAGTGTAATGTGGCAGCCAGAAAACACTAATGAAATTTCAGGCTGTATCAACAGACCAAAAGTGTAGACACTATGGAAAGTTCTCAATGACAGAAAAAGAAATGGTTTTTCTTATTGGTGCCAGTCAATGAAGACTGATTTATTAGGAGACTGAAACTCTCCAGTGTTGGAGATTACCATGTCACCCAATCCAGAGTCTGACAATCATCATAGTTTGGGAAGGCCTTCCTTGTGTCTAAACCTCTGAGGTCAGCCCCTTCAAATTCCTCTCAGTTAGGCTAATGCCTCCCAGTGGGGCAGCAGTGGTGTAGGTCTCTAGACACTATCCCTCTCTCTTGGGTCCCTCAAACTCACCGCCCCAGGCCAGCCACGCAGTGAACAGCAACACAACTGCCAGGGTCTTCAAAAAATTTGGTTTTCAGCAGGTTGAGCCAGTCTTCCACGATCTTGCCAGGAGGGGGAGCTCCATCATCAAAAGGCCAATCCTGGATGGGAGGCCAAGAAGAAACCAGATCAGTTCAGAAATTTAAGAGTACTTGGTCAGCCCAAATGTGGGAATGGGAGCAACCTCCATCGCATAGCCTTCAGTTAGGCATACTCTGAAGTAGACATATCTTGTCTCCTGCAATCAACGAAGTTGAAGAGCCTTGTGTCCAAGGCTAGAATAACTAAACACTTGAGGGTAAAAAGAGCCATCTACTCTTGACACCTAACAAAGAAATCCCCCTTAGAGCTTCAATTACAAGGAGTCATCTAGCCTCTACCCACAGATATCCCAAGAGGAGGAATTCATAAGAGGTAGTTAAAACACACACACAGAGACACACACAGACACAGACAGACAGACACACACACACAGAATCAGGAGGCCTGGCTTTGATGTCATCTTTTATATTTAATAGCCATGAACAAGTCCTTTTAACTCAGCTAAGTCTGTTTTCTTAATTTTGAAATAAGAGAAATGATATTTGTACTACTGAACTCACAGGTTATTGTGAGAAAAAAAATCTTGGTAATTTTGTCTGAAAAAGATCTGAGGACTTTGGTGAACTGTAGGCCCAGTACAAGTCAAGAGTGATGTGAAGATTGAAAAAACTAATGCTTGGGATTCACTAACAGACATGGCTTCTAATCCTCTCCTCACTCCTTGGCAAAGGGACAAAGTCCACAAGTGTGGAACACAGCATATGCTTTCAGTCTTTTTAGATATTGGTTTGCCTTGGTTTTGGTTGGTTGGTTAGTTTTACGGACTTTTTTCTCTTCTTCTTGGCACCCAAGTAATGTAGTAAATAGAGATTGGGCCTGGAGTCAAGAAGACCTGAGTTCAAATTTGACCTCAGACATTTACTAGTAGCTGTGTGACCCTGGGCAAGTCACTTAACCTCATTTTTTTTTCACAGATGAGGAAATTGAGACCCAGAAAGGTTAAGTGGCTTACCTTGAGTCACACAGCTAGAAAGAATCTGAGGATGGATTTGAACTCATGTTCTCTTGACTGAAGGTCAACCACTCTCTCCACCGTACCACCTAGCCGGCTTCACTCTAGTGCTAGAAGGATCACTGAGATCATACAGCCTGTCATTTCATAGAAGAGGAAGTTAAGGGTTGGGGGAAGCAAAAAGGGGAGAGAGAGAGTATGGATCACAGACAGTAGACATACACTATCACTTTGCCCAACATCACCTCGAGCAGAGTCCAAGTTTCAAGTCAAGATTCAAACACTGATCCCTCAAACTTCAAATCAAGTGTTCTCTCCGCATATGCACTTCTTCCTCCCACACGCTTAAATCAGCCTCCTTGTAATTCTCCCCCATTCCTTTTCTGTCCTCTGGGGCCAATCAGAATCAGTTTAATCCCTGGGTCCCCATAAGAACCCTTTAAATACTGCTCCCAAGAATAACAATTCACATTTTTAAAGAGCAACAGAGTTTATAAAAGACTATCCCTTTCCTATCAAATGGGGTAGTATAAGTATCATTAACCTCACTCTACAGATCAAGAAACAGAGGCTAAGAGACGAACACAGAGATAAGTGAGTGGCAGAGCCATGACTATAACCCAAGTAGGTTCTCTGGTTCCCATGCATCATGCATCCAGTTATATGCCCCCCAAATCTTCTCTTCTCCAGGTAAACACCCAGAGTTCCTTTAAGGGATATTCATCTGGCTTTGCCTCTTCAGTCAATCAATCAATTAACATTGATTAAGCACATACTATATGTGCCAGGTACTCTTCTAAGTTCTAGAGATACAAAAAGAGGCAAAAGTCCCTGCCCTCAAGGAGCTTACAATGCAACAAGACAACATGCAAACAAACACAAAGAAAACAAACTATACAAAGGATAAATAGAAAATAATTAACAGAGGAAAGGCATTAGGATTAAGAAAAGTTGAGGAACGTCTTCTGTAGAAGGCAGGATTTTATCTGGAACTTCAAGAAAACTTCCTAAAGTCTAACTCATATCCATCCTGCTATAAAATGGGGTTACCATCACTTCAAAAAACTGGAATAATTCAAACTAACAAACAGGGAATTCTTTATTAAAAAAAAAAAAGACATCCTTCTCCTTACAGAGATCCTTGGACCAGCTGAACCCTAACGTACTTTCTAATGCTGACATTTCAGTCAACTCAGTTCAATTCAAGAAATATGTTATTATTAAACAAATATTATGAGCAGGACCCTGTGCTAGATTCTGGGGATACGTAGAAAAGAAATGTGACACTTTATGCTCAAAGAGCTGACAGTGTAATAGGAAAATACAACCTATATGCAAAAATAAGTTACGGTACAAGCTATAATGTGATGGGGATAAATAAAGGAGAGGTCCAGACAAAGTGATGACAGAATGAAGGGATACCTTCCCTTTCCCCTGGACCAGGTGGAGCAAGGCTTTTCATGAAGGTTTCTGAGAGGAGATATTATTTGAGTCACACGCTCTCTGATCTGGAAAGGGCCCCAGAGGCCACTGTCTAATCTGTACCTGACAAAAAAAAATCCTTTCTATCATACCCATAAATAAGCGGTCATCTAATCTGCTGAGGAGGGGAGACTCCAGTAGTGAGGGGCCTTATAGTGATGGAGAATCTATAATCTTTCATAGCAACCCGTTCCATAATTGCTAAGAAGTCTAAATCTTCTACTTTACAATGTCTACCCATCACTATAATGCTCTGCCTTACAGGGTCAAGCAGAATATGTCTAACCCTTCCTCCATACACATCCCTGTCTTCCATAGGACAGTCTCTCATAAAAGTGATGAGAGCTATTATGTCCCCTTTAAGTCTTTTCTCCTACAAGTTCAACATCCTCAGCTTATTCAGCCAATCTTTACATCACTGAGCACCAAGGCCTTAATGCTACCCTAGCCATCACTCTCTGGGTGCTTTCCAGATTCACCAACATCCTTCTTGAAATGTAATCTCCAGAACTGAACACAGTCCTGATCAAGGCAGAGTATAATGAGACCATCATCTTCTGTTGCGGACTCTCCACCTCTGCAATGCAGCCTAAGAACTCAAAGTTTGGGGGCAGCTATATCCCAACACTGCTGACTCATACTCACCTCCTACCAGACTCCCTCAGATCTTTTTCAGAAGAACTTTTCTATGTAGCCACATTCCCCCTCCCCAACTTGCATTTGTGATGCTTTTTTTTAATCCAAATGTAAGACTTTACATTTATCCCTGTTAAAATTCATCTCGTTCCATTTGGCCCAATATTCCAACCTGAAGAGATTTTTTGGCTCTAAATTCCATCAGGGAGAATAGTAGCTACTGCTCCTGGCTTTGTTATTACCTGTAGATTTGTTAAGCTGGCAGACTTGAACCTAATCAAGGAATAGTCAGGGGCCCTGGCCATCAGGATGCTTGTTGATTGTCTGGGAATGAGCACAGGATTGTAGCAATGACCAAGGAGCCTAAGGTAAGCAAATCTCACATTATTAAGTTTGGTAGGTGTTCTCACCCCTCTGCGGAAGACACCAATTTGTCTCAAGGCTCTGTGGAAGGGGGTGCTCTGAGAGACAGGGAATCAAGACCTGAACACCTAGCTGTCCTTAACAATAAATAATAGCATTTATAGTAACTAGCCTTTATTAAGCACCTACTATATCCAAGGCACTATGCTAAGCTGGGGATATGACAGGCCCTACCCTCAAGGAGCTCAAAATCTAAATAAAGTGGGGAGACAACATTCAAACAATTACATAGCAAACGAGCTACATAAAGGACAAATAGGAAATAATTAACAGAGAGGAGGCATTAGGATTAAGAGGGTTTAGGAAAGGCTTCCTTTAGAAGATGGTATTTTAGTTGGCACTTGAAGGAAGCCAGGAAGCCAGGAGGGGGAGATGAGGAAGGAGAGCATTCTATACATGAGGGAAAGCAGAGAAAATGCTCACAGCTGAGAGACAGAATACATAGCAGTCACTCTACTCTAGCCAGGTCCTACTTTCAATTTGGCCAGTGACCGGGTGAGGGGACTCTGGCAGATTCTCCTGCTTTCCCTGAGAGGGAAACAGTCACTGCTCTTCTCAGGGACAAGAAGAAGGAACATAAAACACTTTCCTGTTCTTGCTGATGAAGCTTCAGCACACTTGATTGAGACTCTGGGGAACTAAGGTCTAAGTACCTCACCATCCTCCTCTTCCCTAAGGTAGCTAAAGCCAAGGAAACAGCTCCCTACCTGCCCAGAGACAGCCCAAGGAATACCCAGGACTGATTTCAACCAAAGCCTAATTCAGCTGACTGAAGGCTGCCTAAGCCCCACAGAAACAAAGCTCCAGTTACCTTTAACCTACTTGTCCTTCAAGGTCCCACCCTATCCAATCTCTTCTAGGAAGCCTTCCTGGACCAGTCATTCCTGGAATGCCTCTCTCACCATTTAAACCATGAAACAGAAATAACAACAGGCACCCAGCAGTCTACACCCATTTGCCAAAAATGTTTTCACAACATCTCTGTGTGGTCAGCAGGGCAAGGAGTGTTATCCCCATTGTACAGATAGGAAACTAAGGTTCCAAGTCTTAACTAGAATCCAGGTCTGTTGATAAGCATTCCATGCATCATGTTGCCTCTTGTGCATACATACAAACAAGAAACACAGATTCACTAACAACACAGAGGCACAAAATTCACAGACTCAGAATGAAGATGTATGGTCATATGTACTAGAATATGGGTTAAATGCACATGTACCCCTGAAAAACACACATTTCAACTCAACTCTAGGTGTTACACACACGCGCGCGCGCGCACACACACACACACACACACACACACACACACACACACACACACACACACGGTGAATTTATATACACCACCACTACATATCCCACCTTCCATTTCTGCTTTGCCCTAAAGTTTCTGCTAACTTGCTACAGCTCAGTCAGTCAATCAACAAATAATCATTAAGAACATGCCTGACACTGTGCTAAACACTGGGGATACAAAATAGGTAAAAGATAATCTTTCCCCTCAAAGAGTTTAGAGTCGAAGCGGGGAGACAAACAAATAAATATATATCAAAAAGCTATAGACAGGATAAATTGGAACTAATCAATAGAGGCAAAGCACTAGAATTAAGAGGGGTTGGGTAAGGCTTCCTGTAGAAGATGGTATTTTATCTGTAACTTAAAGGAAGCCAGGGAGGTAACAAGTCAGAGGGAAGGAGGGAAAAGGGGTCCAGGCATGGGGGAGAGCCAGAGAAAATGCCCAGAGCTAAGAGATGGAATGCCATGTTCCTAGAAGAGCCAGGTACCAGGGTTACTGGATCGAAGGGTACCTGGTAAGGTGTAACTTACCATGACTGGAAAGGTAGGAGGGGGCTAGGTCATGAAGGCTTTTAAATGCCAAGAAGAGCATTTTCTATTTGGTCCTAGAATGAATAAGAAGCTGTTCGAGTGGCTGCCTCCTCCCACCCCTCAGTCAGGTGGAGAGAGCCCTGGGGCTGAAGACTAGGTCAGCAGATTGTCTTGCTGTATCACTGTGGGCAAGCCGAAGTCTCTTCCCTAGCCCTTGATCTATTCCTCTCTAAAATCAGGGGGCTGCATTAAATGATCCTGAGGGTTTCTCCCAACTCTAACATTCTGTGTTCTAAAGTTTCCTGTAGCTTGACATTCCAAGTTCTAAGAGATGCCAAATTTTCTGGCCCCACTCCCAAGCCCACCCATCATATCCTGGCAAGAAACAGCCCAAAGTCCATGAGCCCTTGCTCACCATGACAGTGATACCATCCTTCTCCAATGGGGTCTTGTCATAGGTCACTTCGCATACCCGCACCACGGTGGTGGCCCCATACTTCTTTAGATCCTACAAGAGAAAAGGAAAATCACTGAACAGAGGGAACCAAAAATCCAGCTCCCAGATTTCAGCCCAGATAATCCTCCAGGCCTATCCCTTTTCAAAAAGACAGATGCAGGGAGCTAATTCCAACAGAGGGATTTAGCTTCCACTTAATCTGAAGGCTCCCTGAAAAACAGGGAAGAAACAACAGTAATATTAACAAATACCTACCAGATTACAGCACTTTACTCACAAAATCACTCATTGGGGTGGGGGAGGGTGAAAGGCAGGTAGGTGGCATGGTGGATGGAGAATTGGGCCTGGAGTTGGGAAGACTCCTCTTCTCCAGTTCAAATGTAGCCTCAGACATTTATTAGCTAGATGACCCTGGGCAAGTCACCATATTGGGGTGGGGGAGGGTGAAAGGCAGGTAGGTGGCATGGTGGATGGAGAACTGGGCCTGGAATCGGGAAGACTCCTCTTCTCCAGTTCAAATGTAGCCTCAGACATTTATTAGCTAGATGACCCTGGGCAAGTCACTTGGGCAAGGCAACTGAGGCACTGTTTGCCTCAGTTTCCTTAGCAGCAAAATAAACTGGAGAAGGAAATTGCAAACCACTCCAGTATCTTTGCCAAGAAAACCCTGTGTGGTCATGAAGGGTAAGACATGACTGAAAAACAAACAACCCACATTATGTTATCTCACTTAGTCCTCAGAGTGATTCTATGCTGCAGGGGCTATTATCACCCCCATTTTATAGGAAACTGAGGTTGAGACAAGAGTGTCTGAGGCAGCATTCAAACTCAGGTCCTCCTGACTCCACCTTCTCTATCCATTATCTACCACCCAGCTGCCTCTAAGAAGATAAATAATCCTTGACTCTGACCCAAGATTCCCAAGAGGTTCTAATGACAGAGAAGTCTGCCCCAGAGTAGTTAAGATTCTAGAGGGTTCCACCAAGTCTGAGGAAATCTCCTCTCAAATCTAGGTCGGCTCATCCTTGATGTTATTAATAATCTCAGATTCTGAAAACTAAACAAACCTGGCTACACAGTGTGAGTCCTGCCCCTGGTAACAGCCCAAGCTGGAATCTCCTGGCCTCTTCAAAACAGAGGGCCAGAGAATCACCCAAAACCCAGGCAAAGTGTTCTAGGTGGCTCAGGGCAGACCCCCTCCGTGGCTATGCAGCCAGGGCATCCAAGTCTGGGCTGAACAGAAAAACACAGATAATTCTGTCCTTGAAGAATTTAGGGTGGAATAGAGATACTTAAAGACATGAGCCTCTCAGGCACTACTGAGAAAGGCAGAGAATTTTCCGAAAGCTGGATTCTCCCCAGGGAAGTGCCCTTCCTCCCGGTCCCTCCTCAGGGCCCCCAGACATGGGAGGCCTGAGCGATGCTCGGGTAGAAAACCTGGCAGAAGTTGCTGCTGGCACTGGGCTGAGCCAGCCCCCGTGGCCCTCTGCCCGGGGCCTCAGGATTAGATACACTGATGTATGCACAGATTCCTAGAGCATGAAGGAACCTCCGATACCGTTTAGTCTAAGCACCTAATTTTACAGAACAGATAACTGGAAACCTACACAGAAGAGGTGACTGATCCAAGGTCACCCAGCACCATGACTGACAGACTCTAGATTAAAATTCCCAACTTCCAGGCCAAGGTTCTTAACATTCCCCAACACTGCACTGGGGCCTTCCTCTTCAGCCATCCTCTCTATCTCCCTGATGGGGCCCCAGGCTTTTACTTCCCTTCCCAGGCAGACGTGGGGCCCAGGCCTGTGGGAGGACACTGTGCTCAGCCCTATCTTTTTGTTCTCCCCTCAACCTTGCCAAAGACAAGTTTGGGTGCTGGGAACACTGTGTGATCTCTGCCTGGGGCAGGGACAGGGCCAGCTAGAATGTGGGAAGGTGAGAGTGAACTTGGAAAGATGGAGATGGCTTTGTGGGGAGGTGAAAGGAAAAGAAAAGTGGATCCTGAGAGGGACCTAAGAGACAGGACAAGACCAACCCCGTTAGCCTACAGGTAAAAGAAAGCAGAGAGCTTCAGGAGCAGTTATGTGTCAGAGGCAACATCTGAACCCAGGTCTTTCTGGCTTTGAGGCCAGCTCTTTACCTACTAACACCCTGCCTCCACCCTCCTACACAATACTCTTTAAATAACAGCTCTCATCTCTACAGACCTTATTAAAGTTTTCCAAAGCTCTTTCTTCACAACCCCGTGTGATACAAAGTGCATGTAAAGCTCAGGGAATTCAAGTAAGGGGCTCTGAAGTACAAAGCCAACATTTTCTTTCCCCTCATCTTTGTGCTTACACATATATAAAGTGCTTAGCACATAGAAAGCATTATATATTTCCTTCCTCCCTTCCTCTTCCCTTTCTTTTTTCCTCTCTCCCCGATTCCCTATCTTTTTTCTTCCTCCCTTTCCCTCTCCCCCTCCCTTCTCTACAATTTTCTTTTTTTCTCATTCCCTACTTCTTTCCTCCCTTCCTTTCCCCTCTCTCCCTCCTTCTTTCATTCCTCCCTCCCTCTCTTCCTTTTTTCTTACCTCCCTCCTCCTCCTTCCTTCATTCTTTCCTCTCTCTCTTCCTTTTTTCTTATCTCCCTCCCGACTTCCTTCATTCCTCCCTCCCTCTCTTCCTTTTTTCTTATCTCCCTCCCTCCCTTCCTAAATATCCCACAATCCTATCAGTCCATTCCTCTTTCACAATCATCCTTCAATTCTGAAGCCTCCTTAAGGCAGATGGGATACTAGAGAGTCTCAGACAGAGAGATGACAGTCTCAGCTCTCACTAACTTGCAATGGGACCTTGCACCCATGACTCCTGGAGAGGTGGGAGGGTATGGGAGTGGGGGGTTGGTCACTTCTTGAAGCTGGGGAGTCCTGGTCAGGACTGACCCTATCCCTCTCCAAGGACAATCTGCTCCCCCACACACACCTGACAAATATCCAGTAGGAAGCTGTCTAGAGCCCAATTTCCCTACCCTTGATGGGCAAGAGTAGCCATCTTAGTCAAATCTATCACAGCCCTGCACAAACTGTTCACAACAACCAGCTAGGTGGTGCAGTAGATAAGCGCACTGGGTCTAGAATCAGAAAGACGTGAGTTCAATTCCAGACTCACTGACACCGCCTAGCTGTGTGAACCTGGACAAGTCATTTAACTTCTCTTTGCCTCACTTTCCTCAACTGTAAAATGGGATAGTAACAGCATTGACCTCCCAGAGTTGTTGTAAGGATCAAAAGAAAACATCTGTCCCATACCTAGCATAGTGCACACAGTAGGCAATGAAATAAACAAATGCTTGTTTCCTTCCTTCCTACAACAATACTAACCCAATAAGTTAGGGAGTCCAAGGGATCTTGTGTTGCAGATGAGGAAAGTGAGCCCAGAGAGAAGAAATAATCTGCCTAAGGCTAAACAGCTAATAAGTAGCACAGCCAGGATATGACCCTAACTAAGTGTCTGGACTCCAAGTCCATTCTTTCTATTGTCTTGTTGCCTCTCAAACCAGCCAATCGTGGGCAGAGACTCCTGATATTGAAGCAGGAATCCACTCCTGTTCCTTTGGTTTGGGGGGTGCTTGCCAGGAAGGAGAGAAGGGGGAAGACAAAGGCAAAATGATATATTGCCTGTGCTAAAATATCTCTCGTTACAGGAAGCTCACTACCTGTCTACTCTTGGAATGCTCTGATTCTTAAAAAGATTTTCTCATACTGAAAAACATTCATCCCAACAAATTCTATTCCCTGGAGAACAACGCCTGTTTTTTATGCAAGATTTTGACAAAACCAACAGAACTCATGCTCTGAGCTATGTTCCCAGCCAAATTCTCTTTCTCATCAAAGTCCTAGACGCAATCTTGACTTGGAAGACATTGAGGAGTCAAGGTTCAGTCTTGAGCCAGGTTAGGCTTCAGACTTTGAACAGAGGTTAGGGCTTGGCCTGAGACCAGAATTTTACAGTTCAATCAGTGAGAGAGTAAGGCTATGTCAAGGACATTCCCCTAGGAGGATGCCCATCAGCCCGGTCAGCCCCACCCAAACTCCATCCTCTAATCTAAAGGTGGTGCCTTTGCTGGCTTCTCTAGCCAAAGATAAGAAAAGGCCAAATTCTTTTCCTAGACCTCTGCAAACAGTCTTCATGTGTTGGGAAGGGGCTGTAATGACAGCACAAGACCCACTCAGAGGAAACACACACCCCCTTACCCACCCCCAAGAATAAAAATAGCCGGATGCCCTTGTGAAATGCCATGGGCTATTTTGAGGGCTGTGGGGCTTCCCCAAAGGAATGCAGGGGCCTCAGCTCATTAGGGGCAGCAGTAGGGAAAGAGGCATCCACTTCCCTTTCTCCTCAAAGCAAGGTCTGAAATGAAACACTGGTGGAGTGGAGAAATTCCTGGGCTGGGACCATCAGAAGACCTGAGTTCCAATTCTCACTCTGCAACTCCACTCCTGACCAAACTTGGGCATCGTACTCCCTCTCTCTCTGCGGGTCAGTTCCCTTTTCTAATTAACGAAAATAGACTAGATCATCTCTAAGGTACCACAGAGATTAGGTTAAGGGGAGTGGTGAACTTTGGGGCTTGAGGCTCACTAGCCAAATTTAAGATCAGTCTCAGGCATGTAGGGAAGAGGGGTTAGCTCTGAGTCTGGGGTGAGGGCTCCATCTCTGGCACCAAGGAAACAAAGGTCATTCACCAAGTCATCCAGGGATCAATGCTGTGACCTTGGCCATTTCCCTACCAGTTTCTAAGCAGAGACCACAATCTTTCCAAAGACTTGGCCAGTAGCCAGAGGGGCTTTTCTCAGGCTGGAATCACAGGGCAGGGGTGCCCACATCCAGTCCTAATACTTCCCCAAAACCACTTTGAAGCAACACTCAGAGGGTTGGGAGCTAGAAGGCTTAGTTTCTAATGTTCTGTAACTGAAAGACCCTTGATCTCACTCAATCTTCCTAACAGCCTATTTTACAGTTGAGGAAACTGAGGAAAATATACAGCTTAAGTGACTTGTCCAGGATCACATAGCTAGTGTCTAAGACTGGTTTTCAACTCAGGTCTTCCTAACTCCAAGCCCAGTTCTCTAGACAACGTACTGCTCAGCTGCCTCAAAGTGAATCCTTCAATCACAGGGAAGCCCTTCAAATGTCTCAACAATTGCTCTCCCAAATCCTGTATTCACACAGTTGATTTTTTTAATCCCCCAAAAAAAGACTCTGCCCTTAAACTGATTAAATTTTACCTTACTAGATTTAGACTGTGGTTCTATAACCCAATGGATCTTCTCCAATCCTGACAGAATACTCTGATTTAGCTCTCCTTCCTAGCTTCATGTTATCTGTAAATGAAGGACGATAGTGAGAGGGAAGACTCTGTGTAACCCTACATGGTTCTCCTCATCTCCTTTTTCAATACCTCTTTCTGCAACAGGCAGGAAACCTAGAGTTTGGCACCCATAGCAACAAGGACCAGGGACACAGCTTAGTTCCCAACACAAACCCTAGGTTAGTTATCAAGGAAAACAGACCACAGACCAAAGAACCCAAGCAGAGTTTAACCTGATGAATTGGTCACCAGGCAGTGGAAGAGAGCTAGCTGAGGAGCTAACTTGACAAGTTTTCCAGGAGAAAGTATCACCAAAAGCTGCAAGTTCTGTGGACAATGAGAGAGTCCACTGGGTTTGCCACAGGTTCCACAAACACTGCTGAGCCTTGCTAACAGGGCCATGTCAGGTAATAGATCATAGGCCTTGGAGCATCAAGAGACTTTAGAAGAGATCAGAGAGCTAGAGCCGGGAGGGACTTCAAAAGTCAATCAGTTCAACTCCTTAAGGAAAAGGCAATTAAAAAGGAGAAGGTGGGAAAATCCCTTGCCTATCATCCCATAATAACTAGCACAGTCAGAACCTGAATTCAAGTTTTCTGACTGCTACGACAATACTCTTCCTAAAAGTTGGTGGCAGTTGGTGGGTCTCCAAACCTCCACTAGATTCTGCCAATGGGAAAATGTAGCAGAATGTTGGACAAAGCACCAGGCATGACCAACGGACAAGAGATTCTGCAAACACCATCAATCTCTGCAAAGATCAGCTATGGCCATCAGCTGAAGACACTGTGTCCTGGGTGGAGGAAAGAAAACAAGTGGGGCTCCTTTTCAGTCACATAACTCACATGGCCTACGTAACCCTGTAGGACATTTGTCCATGATAGTATGCCAAGTCAGGGACAGAGCTGGGACTCAAAGCTAGGTCTCCCTATTGCAGTATCCACAACTCTTTCTTCTGGGCCACCGAAATGGAAGTAATTATCCCTCCATACTTTAAGGCTCTGTGATTTCACTGGTGTGAGCAGAGCTGCCACCCACAGAAGTCGGAGCCCCCAGTTCTGGTTTCCTCACCCAAAATCATCATTACTTGGTGGCCAAGTGTCTGATAATGGACCTCTCCAAACGTAGCCTTTCCAGGTTGGCAGGAACTGCGAAGACCCAGGGTTACTTCCATTTCCCAATGAGATGTCGAGAAAGCACTTGAGGGGAGGTGAAGGATTATTATGACTATAACCCCCAGAATCCCACCATAAGAGCTCAAAGAGGCCTCAGCAAGCACCTCATCTGCCCTCTTCAGTTGGTGGATGAGTAAACTTTTGAGGTGAACTGTTTCACCCCAAGGACACACAGAATTTAACACAGCAGAGCTCACATCCTTTTCCCATCACCCTCATATGTCCCAGCCCACTGAAGGGATTTACCTCAATGAAGGTGTTCAAGGTGGCATTGGTAGGATTGTGAGTGATGAGGAACCGCATGTTCTTGTAGCAGACCTCAACAGGGGCTGGCCGGTTCATCCGAGCCATGATGTGGCCTCTTGTGGCAGCAGGGAAGTAAGAAAGGGGTGAGGGTAGGCAAGACCAGAAGTGACCAGGGATGGGGAGGTACAAAGGGACCAGGGCACCCGTCAGATCACTACTTCCACCAAAAAAAAAAAAAAATCAAGATAAAATAAAACAACCAGATGGGAAAAATAGAGCCCTGTGCTTTTGGAGGGTGGGGGGAAAAAGAGTTAAAAAGTAACACCCCTCAAAACCAACACAAATGTTGTGCAAATGTTATCGGCTTCTGGGAACGTGTTAAGGTTGTCACAAGGGTTCTAGTCTGTTAAAAACAAAAACAAAAACAAAAACAAAAATCACCAAAAAGCCTGACTCTCAAAAAAAAAAAAAAAATACACCCCACCTCCCCACCCCCAAAAAATCCCTCCTATACACGTAACAACCAGGCCAAGACTCCAGAACTTGAAGTCAAATACTTATATGGGGCAGGATGGGGAGGGGAAGGGCCCCAAGGACAAAAACCATAGATCCTGCCGTTCTCTAAGCCCCTGTCTGGGCAGCAGGATGCAGCTATGAACAGCCCGGTCCGTCCAGCAGCAGGCAGATGCTCAGGGGCCTCCCTTCCTTCAGCCTTCCCTCTCCCACTCTTGGGTGGGCAACCAAAAGAACAAAGGGGTCCAAGTTGAAAAAAAGAAAAGAAAAAACCCAAAGAACAGAAACAACGTAAAACTGAACTCGACTGGGGAGAGAAGGCCTCTGTAGATACTGAAAAGTTCAGGGCAGTGATGGCGTCCTGGGTCACGTTACCCCATCGGGGTACGGGGAGTCCTTGGGAGCAGCAGGGGGCTCAGGCAGCAGGGACAGCCACGGGCGGATGCCGGGCGTTGAGAGCCATTCGCAGGAGCCTTGAATGGTGACAGCCGGGCGCAGGCGCCTCCTCACCGGCGGGCGCGATGTTGCGCGTGGCAGTATTCAAAGCTGCTCCCCACAGGCGTCTCCATAAATTCCGGGCTGTTCAAAGGCCAGCAACTTCTGGGCAGAGAGGGAAAAATATTTTTTTTTAAATCCATCATTCTGACTCAACTTTGCCATCATTCCTACTATATGATAACTCATCAGTGGAGTTGTGTCAACTGCAGCAGGGATGGGGAGGTACAAAGGGACCAGGGTGCCAGTCAGATCCCAACTTCCACCAACTTCTACCTACTTCCAGTGGGGCACTGAAGCATCCTCACTCTCTTGCCAGGGAGTCTCATACTAATGCATGCACTCAAGTATGGAAGTTCCAGACAGTTGCTAGGATTAGGACTCAAGTCAGTGACTAGAGTGAAGATTCAGTAAACAGTTAACTGGCCCACAGATCAATCAAACTGGCAGCCCTGGCTTCAATACCACCATATTTGAACCACCGAGTATTATGGCCAAGCTGCACTCATTCAGAGTCTCTGAGCCACAGAATGTCAGAGAACTAGAAGGAATCTCAGAACACACAACCGAGGAGGTCAGAGGTATAAGACACCTCACAGACAAATAAGACCACTGTCTTCATTGTGCAGATGAGAAAATGAGCCCCTCAAAAGTCTATCAGGAACAGGGCCAAATCTAAAACCCAGAGATCTTGATGCCCACACTCAAGGGTTCCTCTTACCATGCTAGGCTGCCTCATTAGACTAACAATTCAAGACAACTGGGTTCAAGTTCCAGGCCCTGCTCCTATAAACACACCACATGGACTCTTTTGTTGTTCAGTTGTTTCAGTTGTGCCTGACTCTTCATGACCATATTTGGAGTTTTCTTGGCAGAGACACCCAACTGGTTTGCTATTTCCTTCTCTGGCTCATTTTACAGATGAAGAAACTGAGGCAGGGCTAAATGACTTGCCCAAGGTCACACAGCTAGTGTCTGAGGCTACATTTGAACTCAGGTCTTCCTGACTCCAAGCTCAGCACACTCTGTTCACTATGCCACATAGCTGCCCACATTTACACTCTGGGTCTCAGTTTATCTACCTGAGAAATGAAACTAATAAGAGACCTACGGTACAATGACAAAGTCCATGACTTTGATTTCAAGGGACTTGATTTCCAAACCTGACTCTGTTCCTTATTGCCTGGATGACCCTGACAAAGTTCCTTTCCCTTCTCTAGGTCATTGTTTCCTCATCTATAAACGAAAGGAATTAGACCAGATGCTCTCCAAGGTCATTTCCAGTTTTAGTTCCTAGGATCCTATCATCCCTGCTCACCCCTCCTCCCTACCTTACAGGGATCTCTAGTAAAGAGCAAATGAGATAATGGTGTTTTGGAACATATTGCCACTGGCAGATTGTTGTCTCTACTTCATTCTGACCAGGGAGCAGTGAGGAAGGAGGTCATGGGATGACCTATGCCCCACAGCTACCAGAACCCAGGAGGCTGGGGTTTCTTAGCCACACTTTCCGGTGTTACAGAGTCGGCTGACCCAGGAAGGTCAGGGTAGAACAGCCAAGAAGGAAGGATATGACGCCGTGGGGCAGCTGTCAGAAACACCTTCCCACATCCCCTGGCTCCCCCCAACCAAAAAGATAAGGGGGAGGCTACAGTCAGATTCTCTCAGCTATGGTCTACCGCCCAACTTGGGACTCACAGATCACCAGAGAGGGAGAGAATCTTAGTGTTAAGGGTCCCCACCCCCACAAAAGCACTGGGGAAATCCCCCCCACATCTTCCCAGGCCAGTAGCACACCAGTCTCACCTTCTGAGCTGAGAAAAGAGAAACAGTAGTTGTGGGCAAGGAGACAGCTGCAGAGACCTAACTGCTCTGTGTATGTGTGTGCATGTATGCTCTGTGTGTGTGTTCTCTATGTGTGTGTGTGCAGGGGAGTGGAAAGGAGGTTGTATATACAGGGGCATGCCTGTTTTGAGTGTCTCCTGGATGTACTTTGATAAATAAGGCAGGGGGAACACCATATGTATGGAGCTGAGCATATGTGGGAGTGCTTTTGTTTGTTACTGTGCCTATGTGTTTACACACATGTATGAGTTTGTACATTAGCATATCAAAGTCTATTTGTCCTCCTTTGCTTATATGCTTAGAGAAACAATACAGGGATAAATATCTGGGGGTGTAGCTGTGTGCTCAGGGTGGGTATTAGTGTAGGGATTGGTATGTGTGCCTACACGTGTGTAAATGTGGGTACTGGTGTCTATATTTATAGATCTATACGTGTATGAGTGCATGCGGAGAGAGGAGGGCATAAGAGTACAATGTGTCTATCCTGTGTGGAGAGTTGTTCAGATGTCTCCTCCATTAGACTGTGAGTTCCTTAAGAGCAGGAAATATGGTGTTGTATTCTTTGTACCCCCAATGCTTTTGCACAGTTCCTGGTACGTACTAGGTGCTTAATAAATGCTTGTTGATAGTGAGTATGTACAAGTAAGCAACCAACTCAGTGGGAGGTGGCTAAGTGTGGATATATGCATGTACGTACATTGATTTGTGTCTGAAAGGACAAATATAGGGACATACAAAGGAGTACAGAGAAGCATGTATGTGAGTGAGTATGTGTGTGTGTGTGTGTGTGAAAGAGAAAATATCAGTCACTCCTGGACTTTGTCTCAACATCTTTGTCTCAAAACTGTTGCCTCCCCTGCTACAAGGGAGAGGGACAGGTGGCAAAAGAGTAAAGAGAAAGGCAGGATCCCAGGGTTTAGTGGGTCTTCCTCAGGAAGGACTTCCAGACTCATGACCAACTCCCCCAACAATGCCTGCACATTAGGCCTGAGCAAAAGAAACTTGCTTCTCCTCCAGGAAAGGGAGGCCAGGTAGGGTCCTGGCCCTAATTCCTGAGCACAGGGAGAGTATTTCTCTCCAAGTAAGAAGGACGAAAAGGGGGTCACTGATTGGTGGGAAGAAGATGGTTAAAGGAAAAGAGGCCCTAATTAGAAAGCAGAAGTTCTAATTCTCAACTCTTTCTGACCCCATCCAAGACACATTTATGTACGCTTCTTTCTGTCCTTGTATCCATATTGTACAGCACAGTGCCTGGCACCTAGAAGGCTCTTAATAAATTTGAGCTCTCCTGCCATCCTGAAGCAGCTAGGTTGTGCAGTGGACGGAGCACTAGGCCTGGAATCAGGAAGACCTGAGTTCAGATTCGGCCTCTAGCTGTGTGACGCTGGGTAAATTACCTAACTCTGCCTCAGTTTCCTCATCTGTAAAATGAGTTTGAGAAGGAAATGAGAAACCACTCCAGTATCTTTGCCAAGAAAACCCGAGTCATGACCAGTCAGACATAAGTGAAACTACTGAACAACAAAAAGTGTACTCCTAGAATTATATGAAACAGTAAGGTATGAAAAGAACATACAACTGGGAACCTAGGAAACCTGAGCTTCATGCTAATGATTCTATGTGACCTTAGGCATGTCCCTTCCTTTCTTAGGGTCTCAATTTTATTTCTCTATAAAAGAGGAGGCCTGAACTAGTCAAATGAATAAATGAATGAAAAAATATTTAATGCTTACAATGTGCCAAGCACAGTGCTGAGTGCCAGGGATATAAATACAAAAGCAAGGACAGTTTCTACCTTCAAGGAAACTACATTCCAAAATCAGAAGCACACAAACAGTCCACAGGCTGTTTACAAAGCACTTTTTAGATAGGTTATCTAAACAACAATCCACCTCACAACAATCCTGTGAGAGAGATTACAGATGAGAAAACTGAAGCTCAGAGAAGTCACATAATGGGCCCAGGGTTCCCCAGCTAGGGAATGTCTGAGGCAGAAGTCAGAGTACTTTCCTGCTTCCACGTCCAGAGTCATCCACTGTGCCATGTGCAAGTGAAGGACAAGGAAGGACCATTTGATCCAAAAAGGTACTGGCAGGTACTGAGTCTAAAGGAAGGGTAGACTGACATCTCATCCAAGAACAAAGAGAGAGTTGATATGATCACGGTCCATGATTCCAGACTGGAGGGCTAGGAGAAGAAAAGGATACAAATGAGGAAGTAAGGTAATTGACTAAAAGGCTAAAAAAGAAGAGTAAAGAGAAGCACGACTGGGGCTTTCCTGAAATAACAAGCAGCAACAATTAGGAGTGGCGGGAACCCCTAGGGTAGAAATTCCTCCAGGGCACATGTCTCTACGTACTCAGACAGTCCATGATATCAACTGGCTCCAATCTCATTCCACTTAGCACAGAACTTCAGGACTTAAAGGGACCTTAAAGCTACAGCTAACCTTTCATTTTACATATTGAGAAACCTAGGCCTGGAAGAGGTCAAATGGCTGACCTACGGTCACTGTCTAGCGAACGGCAATATCTGAAGTCAGGTCTTCGGACTATGAAGTCCAGAGCTCTTTCCCCTACTCCACACTTTCCATAAGCCACTTTTAAAGAGCAGTGTTTCCAAGTTCTAAACCTGGGGTCTGCACACTCCCAGAGTTACAAAGAAACTTGTCAACAGAATAAGGGGATTATCTTGCAAGTAACTATATTATCCTATTGAAATAATCCACCAACTCCAAACTGATCTCAATCAATTTAGTTACAAATTTTATGTGTACTCTTGGGCGAAGAAAACCTAATTAATCTCTTTAATCTATTTCTTACTTACACATGGTGAGCTCCAAAAAACGATCTCCTTTCATGCTGAAGATGTATGGAAAGATTTGTTGAAAAGCCAATGAGTATAGGAGCTGAAAATGCTTAGGGAAGCCCTGCTTCAGAATAAACGGAACTTTAGAACTATATATAGCCCAGAGACCAGGAATTATATCCCTGAAGTCACACTGCGTCCACAGCAACACAGCTGGGATCAGGGACTCCTGGAGCCTCTGATACCCAAACCACCAGGCTTCCTCTCAGTAAAAGCATGATCCACAGGGGTAGTTAATTCTTAGACTTCTCAACACCTGGGGCTGGGGCAAAAGGGAGGAGAGGCAGGGAAATGGAAAGGAAAGGGAGGGATGTTTGGGAAAAGCAACTAGTACTGGCAAACCTACTTCTAGAAATCAGAATAAGGAGGAATGTGGGATAGGGGGTGGAAAAACTTAAGAAGGACACATGCTAGCCCCAGGCCCAAAGAGAAAAGACTGGAAGAGGAAAATAGAAAACAAGAGGCATGAACAAAAGAGGAAAGTGTGACTATCAAAGTCAGGAACTTTTCATCTCTAACTCAGAGGATCCAATCTCAGTGCCCGGAGCTACAACCACAAGGGTCCGGGGCTAAGCATTAATTATCTCTTTCAAACCCAACTCAAACGCCTACAAAGCCCACTCAAACAAGATCGCTCCCTTACATATCCACGCATTCACATTGTCCCATAAATACGGATACACACGGATATACATACTTCTCTAGCTACAACGATGCAAATACACAAAATCCCCACACACACTTCCTCTATCAAGGAGCATTCATTTCCCCAAGATACACCCTCCCCATCACTACACACAAACACAAATTCCCCTGACAGACATTTTAATACAAGAACATATAAACATCTCAGACATATACATATCCTCTCCTGCAACATACTAACTCAAAATCTCCAAACAAATATTTCCCCCCTCCCCACTTGGATACACCACCCCCAAACACGTAAGTCTCTCTTCAATAATACCCACACACCCTCCCCTATACATCTTCACCCAGCATACACTTATCTTCACACATTCTGAGGATCCACAAATATTCCCCTTACCCCACACACACACACACCAAACACTCACCTCCCCCTACATGTATTCCCATAGATATATGTAAGAATATACCAGTTCTCTTGAAGTTACATACTTACATATGACCCTCATACAGTCCTCCTTTGCCACACACATGCATACGCACACACACACACACACACACACACACACACACACACACACACACACACAAACACACACCTCTCTTTGCTCTGGAAATGAAAACACGAAAACGCATACACGATGGCCCCCCACACTTCAGCCAAACATCCAGCTGAGAGCAACAGGTTTTTCCCCTCCTCCCCCAGCTCCCACAGGTGCTGGGTACCAACAAATATTGCTCTGCTTCCTGAGAGTGAAAACCACGCATTCCTGTTCCTACAGCCTTTTGAAAATCTACTTCCACACCCATGTGGGCACTAACAGACTCAGGCTCACCCACATGCCAGTGGGTTCAGATGTGCGGGGGCATGTACACCGACACATGCTTACAAAGATCAGCCCATAGGGAACTCTGATTCCCTGACAGTCTCTACAACAAAGTACACCCAGCTGCATGTACGTTAGTGAGGCTGTACCCCCAGGATCACACACGTACACTGAAGCCCCCAGACACGTACCAGTGGGCAACCCCTCCTAGAAAGAAGCTTAAAGCGCCATAAAAATGGGTATTAATATACGCACAGCACATCCCTGTCCACAGGGGATCTGGTAATCTCTCAGAGCTGAAACGGAAGCAAAGGGTCACCGAGTCTAACAGTGTGTCTGAATGAACCACCCTCTCCAAGAAGACCTCCAGTGATGGGGAACTCACTACCACAAGCCGACGGAGCCTAGGCCACCGTGCACTAGCTCTCAGCGTTAGAAGTTCCCCTAAATATTGAGTCCAAAGCGGCAACTTCCACATGTTCGAAAGCGCAGCCGGGAGCACAATGACACCCACATGTGTGTATGCACGCGCACACGCACACACACGCACACACACACACACACACACACACACACACACACACACACACATACACACAGACCCGGCACAGGAAGCTTCCCCAAAACAAAGAGGCCATCCCCAGCCTTCCCCACCCCCCTTCCAGGAAAGAAAAGCCCAGAGCCAGGCCTGGAGAAAGGCGTTTTTCACAAGCCACCCAAACGTGCCCAGAGCTCGGTGTCCCCCAGCGCAGCTCCCTCTTCATGGGCTCCGCAGGGTCCAAGGGCAACTGGGGAAGAGGGCGGGGGCCGGGGGCTCACCTCTGAGTCACCAGCGGGGCGCCGGCCAGGGGAGGGGAGCGATCCGGGCTCCTCGGGGGCTGAGCCGCGCGGCCGTGCGCTGCGCAGCGATGCGATGCGATGCGATGCGATGCGATGCGCCGCTCGGGGCCGGGCTGGGCTGAGCCGGGCTGCGCTGAGCCGGGCTGCGCTGAGCCGGGCTGCGCTGAGCCGGGCCGGGCCGGGCTGAGCCGAGCCGAGCCGGGCTGAGCCGGGCCGGGCTGGGCCGAGCCGAGCCGGGCTGCGCCGAGCCGGGCCGGGCTGCGCCGAGCCGGGCCGGGCTGCGCCGAGCCGGGCCGGGCTGCGCCGAGCCGGGCCGGGCTGGGCCGAGCCGGGCTGAGCTTGGCTGAGCCGGGCTGCGCTGAGCCGGGCCGGGCTGGGCTGGGCTGAGCTGAGCCGAGCTGAGCCGGGCTGGGCCGGGCTGGGCTGGGCTGAGCTGAGCCGAGCTGAGCCGGGCTGGGCCGGGCTGGGCCGGGCTGAGCTGAGCCGGGCCGGGCTGGGCTGGGCTGGGCTGGGCTGAGCCGGGCTGAGCTGAGCCGGGCCGGGCTGGGCTGGGCTGGGCTGGGCTGAGCTGAGCCGGGCTGGGCTGGGCTGGGCTGAGCCGGGCTGAGCCGGGCTGAGCTGAGCCGGGCCGGGCTGGGCTGGGCTGGGCTGGGCTGAGCCGGGCCGAGCTGAGCTGGGCTGAGCTGAGCTGAGCCGGGCCGGGCTGGGCTGCGCTGGGCTGAGCCGGGCCGGGCTGGGCTGGGCTGAGCCGGGCCGGGCTGGGCTGGGCTGAGCTGAGCCGGGCCGGGCTGGGCTGGGCTGAGCCGGGCTGAGCTGAGCTGGGCTGAGCTGAGCCGAGCCGGGCCGGGCTGAGCCGGGCCGGGCTGGGCTGGGCTGAGCTGAGCCGGGCTGGGCAGCGCAGCGCCGCGGCGCCCCGCGCCGGCCCGGGCTGGACTGGCGGTGTGGGGCTGCCCGGGGAGGCGGTGACCTTAATACGGCCGCCGGGAACCAGTCTGGGGCTGCCCTGCTGGGCACATGACGCTGACAAGCGAGCGGCCACACGCACACACGCACACACATACACACTCACCTCTCCGGCTCACGGGGCCCCTTAGGCATTTCCCAGGCCGCCCGGTGGGGAGGGGCCAGCAGGGCCAGGATCAGGGAAGGGGGAGGGCCCTCGGAGGCAGGGAACTGGGCTGGGGCCAGAGCAGCGCTGGGACTGGGGGCGGGGAGAGGCGGGGAGCCGCGGAGAGAGGGAGAGGAGGGGGAGGAGAAGGGGAGGAGAGAAGCGGAGAAAGGCAAGAGGTGAGGAAAGGTGGAGAGAAGAGAGGGAAAACTGCCGGAGGGAGGGAGAGGAAAGGCGGAATGAAAACAACAGAAAAGGAAGGGAGAGAGGAGACACGACCCAGGAAGGGCTTAACGATACGGAATATTCACTTTTTCATTGCACTTGAAGGCCCTCCCACACATCAGCTCTGGACAGCCCAAGGTTCAGTTACACCCCTTTGGGGTCATAGATTTCTCTAGATGAAACCCCGCATTTTAGAGAGAAATGAAGCTAACCTCGGAGAAGGGAAGTGGGTTGGCAAAAGTTTGCAAAGTTCGTAAGTGTCAGAGCTCAGCGGACCCTTCTTCCTTTAGCAAACCTACCTGAGGGATGAGAGAAAGAAAAAGGAGGAGAAAAAACGAGGCTGCAAGATGAACAAGGAAAGAGAAAGAACTGGGGTGAGGGAAGAATAGGGAGAGGTCACCATGGGGTCGAAGGAAACAAATGAGGGGGAAATGGGGGTGGAGAACTCCCAGACACATCAAAAGCTGACTTAGGCTCCTCCTTCCTCTGTGTGTGTGTGTGACAGGGAGAGAAATAGTGAATATGTGTGTGTGTGTGACAGAGGGAGAGAGATAGTGTGTGTGTGTGTATGAGACAGAGAGGGAGAGAGATAGTGAGTGTGTGTGTGTGTGTGTGTGTGTGTGTGTGTGTGTGTGTGTGTATGAGAGAGAGAGAATATATGAATGAGAATGACTGAGTCCAGGGGTCCTCTTCTGTACACTACCCAGTGAAGGCTAGGTCAGAGACTGGGCCCCTGGAATCTGTCTCTGACTGGGATGCCCTAGGGTTATCTAGAGAAACCTCAATCCCACTAAGTTTAAACGGATGGATCCAGCCTTTTCTTTCCAGTCTAAGGGCTCCAGAAAATCAGGGTTTCAGGTATATCCCATCTCTTCCAGACCCACAGAAGGCACAAGTATAGGGACGGTCTTGCACATCCTATAATTTCTGAAAGGTTTTAAAAAATCTGAAGACTTAAGAGATTGGTCTTCCTAGTCATCACAAATACTGTGCCTTCTATCCCACATTCTACAAAGGCTGGCATGGAAACTAGGGGGCAGTGGGAATAGGAATTATGACGACAAATTTTATGAAGACCCCAGCTCCCATCTATATAATACTTGACACATGTTCAAAACATTCTCCTACATTGTTTCATATCTTGTTACCAATTGCATTCACTCATTCATACTTATTCATTCATTCAACAGACATTTTTTAAAGTGTCTACCATGTACTTTCATGCTGTGGGAGCCAGATACACAGTTTAGATAGTATGAAAGTATTCAAGGAACTGATCATATAGTAAAGGTATAAGATATAAAGACGTATTACTTTAATAAACAATATTATGTGTTGGAGATACACACACACACACACACACACACACACACACACACACACACATCCTTAAGGGCCATGACCTACTTTCAAATACAGCCTTTGACATTTCCTAGCTATGTAACCCTAGGCAAGTCATTTAACCTATTTGCCTCAGTCTCCTCATCCATAAAATGAGCTGAAAAAGGAAATGGCAAACCACTCCAGCATCTTTGCCAAGAGAACCCCAAACGGGGTCATGAAGTGTCAAGCACAACTGAAATGACTGGACAACAACACCATAGCTCTTTAAGGCTTGGCAAAGCATTTTAGGTTTGCCTCACTTGATTTACAGTATGAGAAAAGAGTTACTGTTATCCCCAATTTACAGATGGGGAAACTGAGGCTAAGAGAGGCTAAGGAACTTGTCCAAGGTCATACAACTAAATAAACATCTGAGGAGGAATTGGAACTCAGGTCTTCTGGACTCCAAGTCCATCACTCAAGACTCTACCAACTAGCTCTAGCTACTCCACAACACCCCCAAACTACTGGTCATTCAGCCTTTGCTGGAAGACCCTCAGGACTGAGCAAGCCATCCCACTTTTGGCCACCTCAGTTGTTAGAAAGTATTGCTTTTTGGTTTTTTCTTATATCAATGAGGAAATCTGCCATTTTGCAACTTCCTCCTGTGGCTCCTAATTCTGCCTTCTAGGGTCAAAAGACATCTGTTAAGCCCTCTTCCACATGTCGGCTCTTCAAACACAAGCCCTCCTCAGATATTTTAACTTGGCATGGAGGGCCCCTTGGTTTCCTGAAGACTATGGTCATTGGAACACAAAACCTAACTCTCTACTGGATATGAAATATCCCTATTTTCTCATCTGTAAAATTGGAATCATAATTCTACTATCTAAGTTCAAGAAAAACACCTTGAAACAGAGATGGAAATAACTATGATCACCAAGCTAGAAAGGTCAGACTTGTCCAGGGACTATAAGCACCAGCCTAAATAAGGGTAAAAGGTCTATGCCCAAGGTTGGCCACAAAGTGTTAAATGTTCCTGAGCCTAGAAGCTGCCCAGGTAATGAAAGTCTGAGGTGAATACCCACATACACGAAGTCTTTTGGAATCTGTGAAGATGGGGTAAGAATCCAAGGCCTCCAACTGCAATCTCTCCAGATGGGAACACCTTCCCCTGCCCCGTGACCCTCTCAAAATAGACCTTTAAGCCTATAAGTAAACTGAAACCTGAGGAGGGCTAAGCTCCGCAGCTTTGTTTATTCCCCCTTCCCTCCCTTAGCGCTCTCCTCCTCCTTCCCAGGCAGCAGCACTCTCTGGGGGTAGTGACTCCTTCTGCTTGCCCTCCCAAGACCATTACCCTGAAAGGCACCTTCCTGGACTCCCTAATCAGCCATGCCCCTGACCACCCCCTAAAAGGCTGCTTAATGGTTGGGAAGTGCCCGTGGGGCCCAGGAGAACTGGATCTCCTCAAAAGTGCTGGGTATAAATCCTCCCCCACCTCTCTGAACTACAATCCTCTCTCAGTAAAATACTCCTCCGGTTCCTCTTGAGGGCACGAAGTACAAGTGAGAAACAAACAATCCAAAATCTCCCAACTTGCTCTGGAAGGGACTTGAGAGGAAGATAAAAGCAGATTAGGGGGAAGGGGGGATGCTGCTCTGGTTCCTGAAGAAAGAAAGAATGAGAGGGAAGGAAGGAAGGAAGGAAGGAGAAAGGGAGAGAAGGGAGAAAGGTTGGAAGGGAGGGAGGAAAGGGAGGAGGGAAGGAAAGAGGGAAGGAAGGAAGCAGGAAGGGAAGGAAAGGAAAGAAGGAAGGAGAGAATGGAAGAAGGAAGAAAGGAGGAATAAAGAAGGGGAAATACCTTTAGCTTTACCAACTCCTGGCCCTATTACCCCTAGCTTCCCATCTCAGCTCAGCACTTTAAGAAAACAGCTTGGTCTTTCCTGCTCCAACAGAAACTATAAGCAATTTTTGTTTTCTCTAAAGCACACAGGGGTTCTTAAACTGTTTTTTGTGTGTCTTGGACCCCTTTGGTGTCTGCTGAAGCCTATAAATACCTTCTCAGAATAATGTTTTTAGATGCATATAATAAAATACATAAGATGACAAGAGAAACCAATTATATTGAAGTAGTCGTGTTTCTTTTTTTTATTTAAAATACACATTGAGAGACCCCTGTTTAAGAACTGCTACCCTAGAGTGGGTTTTACTTGTTGTGGAGAAGACAACAGGGGCATGACGCTTAGAGCTCCTTTTCTGATCAGTCCCATTCTTTCTCCATCCACAAAAAATCACAACCTCACAGTTGGCAAGGTCCTCTGGAGGCACCTAGTCTGACCATAACTGAACGGGGCTCCCTGCTATAACAAACCTAACAAATGGTTATCTAGCTTTTCCTTGAAGACCTCTAGTGAGGAGGAACCCATGACCTCCTGAAGTAACTTAGTCCATTCTTTCAGAAAGTTCCTCCTTCTAGTTGGGCTTAAATCTTCCTTTCTGAAGTTCCTACCCTTGGTCTCAGCTCTGCTACTCCCTGGGCACAAGCAAAACAAGAATGTTGTCTTTGGAACCCAAGGGCTTGGGCCTGAGTCCCCACCAGCCACTTATCAACAGGGTGACTGTGGGCAAATCACTTCACTAGGTGTCACCTCACCTGTGAAAAGAAAAGCTGGCCTCTGAAGTTCTATCTAGCCCTAAATCTATCATCCTTTCTATGATCTCTCCCCATCCCCTTTCAAGTAATTAAAAATGATCAGCCTTAAGGCTAAACATTCTTAATGCTATCTATCATTCTTGCTATAACATGATTTCAAAGCTCCAGTTAATCAATATACTTCCTAAAATGTGGTGCCTAGAACTAAATATGATACTGACCAGGGCAAAATACAATATGAATATCAACTTTCTCATTCTGGACATTTTAATGAAGCCAAGACATTGTTAAGGAAGCTGAAACTGTTAACTAGCTCTCTTGGCTGCCATGTCACTCAGTTGACTCATTAAAAATGTGGTTCACCAAAACTCCCAGGTGTCTTGCAGATAAACTGTCATCTCTATAGGCCTGCCTCATCTTGCTTTTGTGATGTTGATTCTCTGAATCTCAGTACAGTCCAGGTCTTAATATTATAGCAATGACCTTGGAGATGATCCAGCCAAACCTTCTCATTTGACTGGTAAGACAACTGAGTCTCAGAGCAGGGAAGAGAAAGGAATACTCTATAGTCACACAGTTTCTATTAGCAGGGCTGGTATTCAAATCTAGGTTTTGTGACTCAAACATCCTTTCCATTAGACCACACTGCCTTCTTGGTTCAGATGTTTAATGTCCCTATATCTCATGGAGGCCAGTTTCTGAAGGCTATTCAAATTCTCAGAAGGACCATATCTCAACAATCCACAGTATCTTCTAAAGTGGTGGTTCTGAAACTTTTTGGTCTCAGGGTCCCTTTAAACTCTTAAAAATTGAGTACCCTCCCCTAAAGAGATTTTATGTGAGTTATATTTATGAATATTTTACTTTATTAGAAATTAAAACCAATGATGATAAAGAAGATGAGGAGGAGGAGGAGAAAGAAAAAAGAAGAAGGAAAAGGAAAAGGAGGAGGAAGAGGAGGGAGGGAGGGGGAGAAGAAGAGAAAGAGGGAGAGAGAGAGAAGGAGAAGATAGTTTTGACCTCCTATCTCCCTCAAAAGGTCTCCAGGATTGCCCAGGGATCTACAGACTACACATGAGAACTGCTGTTCTAGAGTATCTCAGCTTGAGAAAGAAGATCAGGAGACATCTAGTCTAACCCAAACCTCAACAGGACCCCACCTCTACCATATCCCCTAAAAGCATCCACTTTAGGCTACACTTGAAGAGCCCCTAAGTTGGAAAACCCTTCTATTTCCCAAGGATACCTACTTTTGGATGTCTTTAATTCAGCCAAAATATGCCTCTTTGTAATTTCCACCCATTGCTCCTGGTAGTCAGGGAGAGTTTTCTGGAAGAAATAGGAATCTGAATGGAACCTAGAAGGGTCAGTGGGCTGTGGAGAGCTAGGAAGAAGAACAATATTCCATACTGGGGAGAGGATTAGAGAAGATGGGGAGAGAATTGAGATAGCTTACAGCAAGAAGCCAAGTCAAAGATGAAGTTGACAAGAGAGAAGAATCACAAAATTTTTGCCTTGAGTGGCTCCCAGGGGAAGTACTGATACCCTGGAAAGCTATGAGTGAAGTCAAAGGCAGGGTCTTTCATATGGCCCACTAGGAAACCTTCTTACTGAATGGTGGGTTTGAAAATTGACTATCCACATGAGGACTTAATTACTTAGATAAAATAACATCTTCTGCCCTGCTCCCCACCTCTAAGGAGTGTATAGAGGGGAGAAGAAAATTGATTTCTTCATTGTATTTCCCATGACCTCAAAATTCAGAATTCAACCCAACAAACAAGTCATGCCCATTATCTCAGGTCAGAAGTGTCAATGCTTTCTTTCTTGTCCTTCAAGACTCAACTCTGGAGCTATGTCCTAACTGAAGCCTTCCCAGCCATAACCCAAGAGGTAGGAATATTCTGGGTGACCCCAATGTCTTACTTGCAACTTGAGGCCTTAATAGCTTAAAATTTCAGCAAGACCTTGGGGCCACCCCACATAAGAGATAATGTGCTGGACTTGGGAGTCAGGGATACCTGGGTTCAAATCTGACCTCTGACACATTCTGTGTCACTTTGGACAAATCACTTAATTGCTCTGGGCCTCCATTTCCTCATCTCTAAACTGGGGAGGGAGACTTGGTTGCCTCTAAGTCCCCTTCTAGCTCTAAAATCTATGATCCTAAGATATGAAAGAGACCATTCCTTCTTCTGATTTCTCATAGGTTTTTACCTGGTTGATCTTGTGCCCTTAGGATTCCTGGTTGCCTTCAAAGTTCAGTTTGAATACTACTACCAATATTTCCTGATTTTCTCAGGGGTGGGGAACCAGAAGCCTCGAGGCCAAATGTGGCCCTCTAATTCCTCAGATTCAGCCCTTTAACTGAATCCAAACTTCACAGAAAAAAATTATTTTATTAACAAATTCTTTATTAAGACCTAGTTTCTAGTGCCATTCTCCTTTCACCTCTGCCTGCACCCATGAAATTACCTCATAAATCTACCTTGTCTATATTTTGTTTTTGCTTATAAGTGTTTGGGTTGCTTCTCCCCCAATCCGCCCCCTCCCCCACCCCTCATCAGCCCTATGAGAATATGAGCTTGTGGAAGGCTTAACATGCCTGTTTTTGAGTCTTTGTCTTTGAATCCCCAGAGCACAGAGTTGTGGCTTAATAAATTCCTGTGAATTGATTTGTACCATATTCATTTGTGTAAATGACTTAGACCTCTATCACACTGCAAACTCCATAAGGGTACGGAGGGCATTTTATCAAAATCTTGGATTGTGCCTAGCCTGGTAAGCAAACAAATGGTGCTTAAAACATGTCTACTAAACTCAAAGCTGGGGAGTTGATCAGTTTTCATCTTTGTATACTCAGCACTAGCATAGAGTCCAGCATGACACAACCTTATAATAACTGCTATTCGGTTGTCATGATCTGAATTACAGTCCTTGTGAACAAGGGAGTAAAGATGGCCAGCATTTATAAATAGATAATTTGATCAAGAACAACAATGTACCTAATCTCGAACAAAATAATGCCAGCTGGTGGATGAATGGCCAAGCACCATCCACAAACTTCAACGAGGGCAGATATTTTAGGAGGAGAAGGAAAGGAGTGCCCTAAGGCTCTTGTTCCTCCTTCTGTTCTGTTCAATATTAGAGACTCAGAGAAGCTCAGAATTGGAAGGAATATTCCAGAAAAACAGGAAATCTTCTCTACAACATTTTGGACAAGGAGCCACTCAGCCATCACTTGAAACTCTCCAAGAGCCTACCCACTACCTCCTGAAGCAGCCCTTTCCACTTTTGGACAAATCTAAGTATTAGGGAATCTTTCCTTATATCCAAAGAAAATCTTCAGCTTTAAAAAAAAAAATCAGAGACTTAGATAAAGGCATAGATGTCACATGTAATAAAACTGCCAGTAATCCTGATGTACATAGCCAGGATGAAAGCTATGGCCACTAGGGATAGTATCATCAAAACTCAAAAACAAACTCTGGATGAAATGTACTAGGGATAGATAAATGTAAAGTCCTACACTTGGATCTACAGTATCAACTGCACAAAGATGGAAATGAAGAAAGGTGTTGCTAGGCAACAGAAAAAGATCAGAGGATCTGGTGGACTTCAAGCTCAGTCGGTCAGCAGTGTATCAGGGCAGTCTGAAAAACTAACAGGGGCATCAGGTCACATTAATCAAGCATTTATTAAGTGCTTCCTGTACACTAGGCACTGTGATAGGCACTGGAGATACAAATACAAGGAATAAACCAAAGAATTTACATTCTAATATGAGAGATAAGTATTTGGTAAGCATGGGCAGCATAAACATAAAAAGAATTAATACAAATCCATGCCAAAGAACTAATTGCAAGGTAATTTGGGAGGCTAGAGCCCAGAAAGATGAAGCTGACATTTTTCTGCAGCATTGTGCCCTAGTCACACTGAATCTGATGGATCATCGTCTATTCTGAATGCCACATTTTAGGAAAGACATTGAGAAATTGTAATGTGTCCACAGCAGGGTGATCAGGATAGTGAGAGGACTAGAGATCATGTCATATGGGCATTGACAGGAGGAACTGGACTTGTTTAGCTTGAAGAAGTAAAAATTTAGGTGATGGGGTCCATGCCAGGAGAGCTGGTTTCAATTATCTGAAGAGCTGTCTAGGAAAGAGGAATTAGTCACTTTCAGCTACAACTAAGAGGGAGAAACTAAGGAAATCTGAGGAAGTTCAAGAAAGGAAGAATTTGGTTCAGCATAAAGAGCTAACAATAAAAGCTAATGAAAAAGTCAGTGGGTTACTACCCCCATGAGGGAATGAGTTCCCCATTCCTGAAGGTCTTCAAGCAGTAAGCTCAATGACCATTTGTGAACAGGTCTATAGAGGGAATTCTGGGTCTTAGAGGGTTGGATTATATCACCCATGGGTTCCCTTCCCACTCTGATGACTGAAATTCTATGATTCGTGATTCTGGTCCCAGCCATTCACTTCCCCTGCATTGTTAGGCTACAAAATTAAGCCTCTTGAGTATAAATAAGGTCAATCCCAAGTCAAGTGTGTGTGTTCATCCTTGGTTGCCAAAGAAGACCATGCCATCAGAGAAATAATGACATGACTTGCCCTTGACTTTGTTTTGAGTGGGGGAGAGCTGTGCAGGTCACCAGCCTCACTTCTCCTCCAGAGCCATCTGAATCCAGTGACCAGATATTCATCAGGATGACTGGAGATGACCCAGGATGAGGCAATTGGGGTTAAGTGATTTGCCCAAGGTCACACAGCTAGTGTCAGATGACTGAGGTGAGATTTGAACTCAGGTCCTCCTGATTTCTGCACTGGTGCTCTGTCCACTGCACCATCTAGCTGCCCTCCCAAGCTGGGTAGGAAGTCATGAAACCCCTACAGCAGGATGGTCCTACAATTGCTCCCTCTACCCCTTCTCTCAACACTGCCAAAAGGAAAAGGAACCTTAGTATTTCTCTAGGCACTTGAATGTGCCACAGACCTCACCACAAGGCTCTGCTTGATGTTGGTTGGACGCAAGGTCCTTGGGGTAGGAAGAAGAAAGATATCCCTGAAAACTGAAGGACTGGTGAGGAATGTGGGCACAGAAATAAGATTTCTCAAGATATGCCAAGGCAAGGAAGCCCCAGAGACCAAGTGTCAGGATCATGAAGGATGCACAGAGGTCTGACTCTCCCAGTAGTCTGGACTGACAATATGCAGCAGCAGACAAAAGACCTGAGGTTAAATCCTCCCTTTGAAGTTTCTGAGCTATGTGACTCTGCACAAGTCACATCTTCTCTAAGCCTCTAACTGCTCCTCTGTGAAATGGGGGTGATAACATCACCTACCTCACAGAGTTGTAAGAACCATATCAGATAATGTCTTGGCAATCCTTAAACAGCTCTATGTGAACCATTACTGTCAAAAGTCTGTTGAAGTAAAAAGAAATCCTTTGCTAGGAATTCAGGACTCCTGGATGGTAGCCAGTCCTAGCACTACCAAAAACTCACCATATGACCTCAGACAAATCACTTCCCCTGTCTGGGCCACAGTTTGCTCCCTTGCAAAATGAGGGAAATGAATTAGGATGGTCTCTGAGGATGTCCCTTCCTGCTCTGACATTGTGTTCTTGTATCCCAAGGAGGCTTTCAGCTCTGACCTTCTGATTTCTGATCCATTAAAATCAGCAAAGGATCTTTGTCCTCCTCAAACTCTGACATCAGTGAGTTGTAGGGTTTAAACTGGACAAATTTACTCACCTTCTTAGCAACAGAATCTTGGGGGAGTTGAAGAGGCTCACCCTAGGGCCAGGGTCATGGCCTACGGAGTTAGCATTAGGATCCCTGAAGCTTCATCCTATTCGGAGAGTCTTCCATTTTGAACTCCCACCCCTGGATACATGACTGGACCAGAGTAACGACAGAAATGCCCGACATTTCTCATCTGAATCCCCCAACCTCCCACAGCCTCCTCTATGTCTGAAGCACTGGGACGAATGCTAATAACATTCCCAGAAGGTTAAATTAGAACAGCGTGATTGTTGAGCAAAGGCAGAGAATGGATAAGCATGCTGTGTCCAAAGACTAATTAGTGAACAGGGGAGAAATGGGAGCTTAAAGATGGGAGGGCCCTTAAAATACAGAAATGTCAGAGTGAAAAGGGCCATTAGAACATGGAATGGAAGGTTGGAAGGGCCCTTAGAACATGGGAGGCCCAGGTTGAAAGGACTCTTAGAGGGCATTTAGGCCAATCCCTTCATTTTACTGAAGCCAGAGAAGTGAACTGACTTGCTTCTGTCCACATAAAATGATATCTGAAGATCTGGGAGCAGAATTGGTTGGAGATAAGGACTGGTGGAGAAGGGGAATTAAGATCAGAAGTAGAATAAGACCACAAAGGCTTTATTCAAGGTAGAGGCCCTTGAAGGTCATCTTGAGGATCAGTGGCTTGATCCTATCAGAAATGCACAGCCAATGTCCTGTTTGATATGCTGGGAGAAGATGCAGTAGGATGAGGTGCAATATCCTAAGGTACATCCATGCAGGACTGATACCTACAGTGTCAAGGTAACTCTACCTCACAGTAATTTGGGATCAGGACCTGAGGATCAGGGAAGTAACTGTCTCTAGATGTAAATGGAGAGAGAAACATATAATCTAGTGGGGAAAATACTTATGGATGAGGCAAACATGAAACTGAGTCAAATCTCCTTACAGCTCTATAGGGGAGAAAAGATCAAAGCTCCAATGAGTTCAAGTACCATCTCTATTCAGATAACTCTAAAATCTACATATTCAGTCCTGATGTGATTGGATTCCTAAATTCCTGGAATTCCTGAATATGGACTGCTTAACTCACCTTCGAAAGTCCTACCTTCCCACCTAGCTGGACTGGTAGCTATGCTCCAACCTTGATCCTCTAACTCTCCCTCCCATACATTTGCACAAGTCATATTACTCTTCTTCACCCTTGAAGAAATCTTCCTTCAAGCTCAACTCAATGTCACCTCCACAGTGGAATATCCCCTCTTCTATCCCCAGCTATTCATCTCTCCGCTTCTCTTCCCTCCTTTCTCTCTTCCCCTCTCTCATCTCTCTCCTCCCTCCCTTTCTCTCTCTCTCTCTCTTCCCTCCCTCCTTCCCTCTCTCTTCCCTCCCTCCTTCCCTCTCTCTCTCTCTCTCTTCCTTCCTCCTTCCCACTCTGTCTCTCTCCTCCCTCCTTCCCTCTCTCTCTCTCTCTCTCCCCTCCCTCCTTCCCTCTCTGTCTCTCTCTCCTCCCTCCCTCTCTCCCTCTCCCTTTCCCTCTCCCCCTCCTCCTCTCCTTCCCCCCCCATATTATTCATATTTATTTGCATGTAGTATCCTCTCCAATACAATGCAAACACCTTAGGGGCAGGCATTATCCCCAGTGACTGGTACAGAGCTTTGTATTTATTTGTTGCTTGATTCAACTGTTGAACACAGATACTTGAGCGTAGGAGCCATGTAAACATAGGGCAGAGAGGACAGAGTACTGGTTCTGAATTGACCTTCAATTCTGACAGTTAACTGTGTGACCTGGATAGCCACTAGGAAGCCATTCCTAGGATCACATCAAAAATCAGAAAGAGCCCTCAAGATCACCCAGTCTCTCTCAATGACATCTAGTAAGGTTCAGTACTCATAGAAGCTCGTAATGCCATTAAGCTCTGGAACCACTGTAAGCAGCAAAGGCAGAACATGAACCCAGAACCTGACTCCAAAAGCAGATATTTTGCCATTAGGCCACAGTGCCTCTCACCTCCTTGTTTCCTCATCAGCAAAATGGGGATAGTAACACTTATAGAACCTCCTTCTAAAGGTTATAGTGAGGACTTTATTAGCCATAAGAGTTATAGAAAGGTGAAAGGTGGGCCACAATTGTAATAATAGTTGTTATAATCTTGTACTTATGATCACAACCACACACTCACCCCTCCCTGGACCACAGAGGGCTTCTCCCCAGAGACCTGCCCTGTAAAACACCCCAGCTCTCAGGGCAGAATGGGCAAGGAGGCCAGCAGAGATCCTGACTCGGGCAGAAGTTCAGTTTCCAAAATAGGAAGCACATTTGGCCTTTTCCACATGAGCCATGGTCCACTATCACCAGCCAGTCCCGGTGAGAAGCACCAGGCAGAGCGGCAGACTGAGGAACATGTCAACCAAAAAAAGCTCTTTGTGAGAACCCAAAGGTGTCGGGCAGCATGACCACAGTGGGATCTCTAACATAATAGCTGGGCCCTGTCACTCCCTGATTAAATACAATGTATGCTGTGTGGGTGACAGGCAAGCATGTAGGATGAATTTTTCCTCACCCCAGACCCTTCTAGGCCTTTCACGGTAGGGTAGCCCTTGTGAGGACTGTCACCCCTGGCTAGCCAAGGAAAACTTTATTCCACAAATCCCTGGGAGATGTGCTATCCTAGGCTAGCCCCTTGGGAAGTCTGTTATATCAGGCTAGCCTCCTCCTCAAGATGGTGGGAGATGAACCCCACTAATGCCAGATTTATTCCACCAAAAGGTGCTACTCCCAAATCAATGGCTATCAGTTGAGCACAATCAGCTATAACTTAGGTGGGTTCTTTAACACATTAGGTCAGGCTTCAGTTTGCCAAGGTATCGAATGAGGATTAATGAGTAAGGATCCCCTCTGAAGGCAGCATCAGGCAGTGACATCCATTTCACACATTCCTTTGGCACACAGTCATCCCAAGCAGTTGGCCTCTATTCTATCTTCCACAGAGTCCACTCCACAAATAATAAAATTCTCTATCTCTATAATAACTTAAGATTTAGTCAGATGACAAGCATTTGTTACGCATTCACAAATGTGCCAAGCACTTAGAGAGGGTTTTCATCAAACAACCTTCTGCAGACAGTACAAGTTTTATTAATACCCATTTTAGAGATAAGGAAACTGAGGTCCCAACAGATGCAGTTGAGTTAAGTGTTGGCACTGATATATAAACTCAGGTCTCTTGGCTCTAAATTCAGGATACTTTCTACAACATTGCAAATAAAATCAACAAATATTTTATAAACTGCCTATTACACACAAGCTCTACCTACTTATCTGTTTCATCTTAATAACAACTCCAATTTGTATAGTGTTTTAAATTTTGCAAAGTATTTTGCATGGGTTATATCATCAGTTATTCACAAACCAATCTTACACAGTCTATAGGCAGGTATGTGCTTCAGTGGATAGAGCACTAGGCCTGGAGTCAGGAAGACCTGAGTTCAAATCCAGCTGCAAGATGCTTACTAACTGTGATCCTGGGCAGGTCACTTAACCTCTGTTTGCCTCAATTTTGTCATCTGTCAAATGGTTACCTCTCAGCATCATGGATCAGCTGAGATTATATTTGTTAAGTGCTTAGCACAGTGCTGGCACACAGTAGGTGCTTAACAAATGTTTATTCCATCCCTTTCATTTGACCCTCACACAAAACTTGTGAGGAATTTGGTGCAATTTTGCTCTTATTTTACACATGAGAATGCAGAGGTTAAGCAACTTGCCTATAGTCCCACAGTTAGAGTCAGAGGTGAGGGTGGGAAGACAGATCTCCTGACTCCATGGGCAGCCCAGTGCTCTATCCACTAAGATATATATAGCAAGTCCTAAAGACGAGCCACCCTGATCCTAGTACAAGTCTGGGTATCTGCTTCATGGCTCGATTGCCACAGACCTGGGAGGGCCATGCATGTTCTGAAAACATATAAAAAATAAAATGAACAGGACAGATAAGTCGCCTGCAGAAAGGAAAGAGGTCTACACAGCAGATCTTAATATGTTTTCCTAGCCAAAAAGTAACAATTTTTGGACTCTCTGCTGCTTTTGAATTATCCAGGGTTTTCAACCAATCACACACGCTAGAATGCAACTTAACCTAGCTCCACTAGGTTTTTTTTCTTTTTCTTTCTTCCTTCAGCAAAATGCCGATGTAATGTTCTCAGTTCACAAATCCCCATCCAATCCAGGGATCTAGGATCTAAACCAGACCTTGGCCCCCTGCTCTCTGCTCCATCCCCATAACCATGGGTGTTCCAGGATGCTCCTCTCTCTCCCTCATCCCTGTTCCTTGTGTCTCCTTTACTCCCCCTTTCCCATCTCAGAACTTGACCAGGGGACCCAGTTGCTCTCAGTTGGTTCTGCTGCTGCCTCAAAACCCAGGGTGGAGGAGGAGGAGATTCAGACATTCTAGCCAGGACTACACGACTAAGGAGCTGGAAGAGCCTTTTAAGATTTATTTTATAGATAGTTGAAAACTAAGGCCAGATAGGTTAATGACCTGCCCAATGACAAGCAATTAGGAAGGGGCAGAACCAGAATATCAATTCAGGGTTTCTGATTTTAGACCCCATTGATCATTCAACTAGTTCTCTATCTTGCTGACTGATTCCAGCTCCTCATTCCCATACTCCCAGAAGGGAGGAGGACCTACTGGGAACCTCCATGCCATGGACCGGCCCCCTCCCCACCCTTGGAACCCAGAAGGGGCCAGGTATTCCAGCATGGGATTTCACCATTCCCAGCTTACCCAGTCCTGAGAATAAGGGGCCAAGAGTCATCGCCATCCCTCTCCAGCTCCCGAGGCCAGATGTTGCTGGGAGCCTGTGGCCTGGGCTAGCCCTCCTTGACCCTGGCCAGCTTCCCTCTCCAGTCCTGAGCAGCACCCACCACGCTGGGGCACGCTTAGGGGCTGCTATTGCCTGAGGTGGTAAACAACTCCCATCCTCCCAGAAGCTTCCTGCAGGAAGCAGGAACCCGAGCAGGAACGGATCCCACGGCTCTCCGGGGATATTCAATAGCCCGAGCAACATATTTCCGAGGCTATTTATAGAGCTGTACAGGCATCACGTGGCCCGGCCCAAGTCTTCCCCATTAGGATGGGGTGGCTCGGACAGGCTTGTTTTGAAAGCAGGAGACTGCGAAGGCCCCGCTGATAAACACCGGGCCCCTCGCTGCTCACCCACACCTGTTTTCTATATTTAGAGGCAGGCATCTGCAAGCAGGCTTGCTGGGAGGAAAAAACAGAGCAAGGGAGCTCTGGAGGCCAAAGCAGGCAGGAGAGGGGGCTGGCAGAAGTAAATTAAGGCACCCCTTCCAACCTCCCCACCCCTGATACCCCTTCCCGGTCCATGGCAACAAACTCCAGACGTTGCCCACAGAGTAAGGCAGCAGGGTTATGGGAGCAGGAGAGCAAATGACTGGGAGCAGAGCTGTAAAAGCAGCAGGTAGGAGTCCACAAACCTTGGGGGCTGTCCTGGGACCTCTGGCATGACTGGTACAAAACGCCCTGGCTGAGCAAGTGAGATAGCTGGATTCCAGCCAAAGCTATGCCACAGATCGCTGTGTGAGCTGAGGCAAGTCATTGCCCATCTCTGAGTTAGCCTGTTTCCTTCTCTGGCAAAGGAAAGAGCTGGGCTAGACCTTCTCAAAGCTCCCTTTGAGCTCCACAAGACCAGAATTCTACTCAGCTTGCTTCCCCAGACACCATGTGAGGTTCTTGTGAGGACAGAGGTTTGTTAACCATAAAGTGCTAGAGAGAAAAGAAGGGGAAAAAAGCCCTACACCTCCTGACTGTCAACATGCCAAGCCATGGTGCTTCTCTTGAGGTCAGAGGCTGTTAACTTTCTTTCTGTCATGGAAGGAAGGAAAAAACATGTATTAAGTACTGACTGTGTTCCAGGCACTGCACAAATGCTTTCTCATATGATCCTCACAATAACCCTGACAGGTAGGTACTATTACAATCCCCACTTTACAGGTGGGGAAACTGAGGCAGACAGAGGTTAAGTGACTTGACCAGGGTCACATGACTAGTAAGCATCTGAGCCCATATTTAAATTCAGATTTTCTGACTCCAGGCTCAGTGCTCAATTCACTCAAGTCACCTAGCTGCAGTCACTAAACATTTATAAAACTCCTACTATGTGCCAGACACCATGCTAGAGTGGTTATTGTTGTTTCTCGAAGAGGGCTACAGCATCAGGAAGAAGAGGTCATGACTTGCAAGTGAATTGGGTTTAAGTAAGGGAGGGCTATGCAAAGTCACTGGCCTCACTCTCTTCTCTATCTGGGTCCAGTGGAAGATATATGTCAGGACAACTGGAGATGGCCAGAGATGCAGTGGGAGGCCTTAACTTTTTTAAGCTAAGGTCTTTCCTAGGCTCTGTTTATCTGAGGCAACACCCATTCAATGATTAAAGCAGGTAAAAAAGAGGCAAAGAATGACCTCTTGTACCAAATAAACAAAAAAAAAAATTCAATCTGGGAGGTGAAGACACTCAAAGTTTCTGGCCAAAACAGAAACAACCGCTATTTACACTTACTCTGAACCATCAGAATCCAAGCAATGACCAAGTGAGGCTTGGGCTGGGACCTATTGTTGGTCAATCAATGAAGAGTCAAAGTGACTTGAGTTTAAGGCATGGTCCATCAAAAAGAAATCTAGCCCATAAACCCCAAGAAATCGTGAGAGGTTTCAACAATCAAAATTAATATTCCTTTGGGCAGAGCACCTGCAAGTAAGAGTATGATTCCCTATGTGGACAGAGTGAGAGGCAGGAAGGAATGGAGGAAGAAGAAGGAGGGGAGAGAGAAGAAGGAAAAGAAAAGGGAGAAGAGGGAGACAAAGAGGAAGAAAAAGGAAGGCAGGAAGAAAGGCAGGAAGGAAGGAAGGAAGAGAGGGAGGGAGGAGCTGTATTGTTCAACTAGAACTGGCCAGTTGGGTCCCCAACTACTACTAGTCATAGGATGCTGTTTGTCCTTCATTCTGGAAGAGGACATCACGACATCAGAAAGGATGTCGTAACTTGCAAGAGAACTGAATTTAAGTTAGGTAGAGTTGTGTAAACTCTCCAGCCTCACTTTCTCCTCCAGAACCACCTGGGTCCAGTGGCAAGACGCAGATCAGGACAACTGGAGATGGTGCCCGTGCTAGGGCTAGGGATACAAAGAAAGGAAAAAGACAGTCCCTGCCCTCAAGGAGCTTACACACTGTGACATCTATGGATCCTTTCTTGGAATCATGTTGGTTTAGCTTTTTTTTCCCTTAAAAATGGGTGAGAGATTAGTAATTATTCCAAGTTTGTGGATTCTCCTCACCCCAAAATCTATCCACAAACCCCAAGATCCTGCCATTAAAAACCCCTATTATAGATAATCAATGAGTGGCTCAAGCAGCAAATCTGGGTTGATTACTAGATCGCTTTCCCTCTCTGAGCCTCAGTTTCTTCACCTGTGACATGAACACGATCATACTTGTGCACTATCAACATTAAAAGGCAGTCAGGAGAACAACCCTTTGTAAACTTTAATCTGTCCCCAAAGCATGTATCATCATGGCATTAACAGGTAAGTGTAAAGTACGCTGAAAACATTTACCGTGCTATGTAAGTGTCAGCTATCATTCTCATTACCATTTTCATATTTACTTAGTCTCTTTCTAGGCATTAAGGCAGGGAGGGGAAGAGAAAGAGTCCAAGGCTTTCAACCACACAATTGAGAACCAAGAGAAAGATTTTATAAAGCCACCAACAAGTCAATAACATTCTCTTAATCCTCACAACAACCCTGAGAGGTGGGTGCTATTGGTATCCCCATTTCATTGATAAGGAAACTGAGGTAAGTGGTCTGCCCAGGATCACACACACAGCC
Source organism: Potorous gilbertii (assembly GCA_028658325.1). Classification (NCBI taxonomy): domain Eukaryota; kingdom Metazoa; phylum Chordata; class Mammalia; order Diprotodontia; family Potoroidae; genus Potorous; species Potorous gilbertii. Next base: position 173,060,917 of record CM053773.1, read on the forward strand.
ACTGTCTGAGTGAGGTGGGATTCAAGCCTCTTCCTACTCCGACATTCTACCACTCTCACTCCCCCTTGGCCCTGTCTCCCTCACAGTCTACTGACATTTACTGCAAATGAGTCTGGTTAACTGACTTCCAAGCCCACAAGAGATGAGAAGGCAAGAGAAAACAACCCTGACAGCCGGTGAAGGCTGCAGGGGGAGGAAATCAGTATTTTTACAGCATGTTGTAAAGAATCTCAGTGAAATGATAAAGCTTTCCTAACTTCAAAAGTATAAGTGTTGCAAAATTACAAAAAAAAATTTGAAAAGGTAACTATTTCCATTTTAAAATATTAATATGATTCTTATTAAAATCCAACAGAACCACAATCATATCCTATACATCTCTCTAGTCACTTTCCAAACTTTGTAAAAACTTTCCCTGGCTATTACTCAGTGACTGAAATGATTTGGAATCATAGCCTTAAGATTTTTCAAACTTCGATGTTTTGATCCATATGATAGTTCTGACTTGACCCCATAAAAAACTGTCTAATGGAGACAAATCAGATGACTGAGCTGGCCAAGGAAGAAGACCTCTCCCACCGAATCGCTGGTCTGCCACAAACGCAATGCACAATGACAGGGTGTCCCATTCGGTTAAAGTTAAAATGTTAAATTCATTATGCAAAAGCCACAAAGTGAAACTAGTGTAAAAAATGTAAATAATCACACTTTCAGGAAATGATGTTTTGGGTTCAATTTGGAGCATTTATACTTCTGAATTTATGAAAGCTTAAAATTATACTTCAAAATTTTTAAAAGGGTTTTCACAGATTCTTTCATTTGAGCCTCATAACACCCCCTCCTCCAGTAAGGTAGGTACTATCATTCCCATTTTACAAATGAGGAAACTGAGGCTCAGAGAAGTTAAGTAATTAGTCAGGGTCAGACAGCTAGTAAGTATCCTGTATTAGAATTCAGGTCTCTTCTGACTCCAAGGCCAGCCTACCTAGAGGTGGCAAGTCTAGGAAGTTGTTGAAGGCCAGGAATGAGGGACTATGCATTTAGAGAGTCAAACCACACGATCAAACCCAGATTATGGTACAATTGGTTTAGTACACTTACAGAATCTTCAATTCAGATTCAAGGATGAAGCAAGTGAAAATAACAGATATATTCATTTCCATATCTCTTTCAGGTTTAATAAAGTATTTGGCCCACAACCACCCTGCGAGGTAGGTAGTACTATTAAGATCTCCATTTTAGAGATGACAAAACTGAGGTTCAGAATAGGTTACATTTATTCCCCCAAGATCTCACAACTAATAAAGCAGTAGGGCTAATGCTCAAAGTCATGGGTGAAATACACCCTCAATAACATGACTGAGAGATATTTCAATGGGCATACCCCACTCTCACCTCTACCAGGTCAGAGGGAAAAGGTCACTGGACCCAACATAAGCAACAGGAGTGGGATGAAAATTCAGATCTCTTGCAAGGTAGCACAGGAACACAACCAGGAAACCATCCTCAAGGAATCTCACACCTTACCCAACCTAGAGTCAAGGGCACCAACCTCCTTCCCTCAAAGACCTTCTGGAATCAAAACAGTTGCATCAATCAGCTTGGGAGTCGAGCCCTGCTGTCCAGTCCTAGTTCTGTCTAGAATTTCAATGGACTTGAAATAAGTAGAGTAAGATGTGAAACATACATTAAGGTATACATATCACATTCCAAGCAACCACCTTATAACATAGGCAGCCCAAAAATTATCCCTATTTTACAAATGAGTGAACTCAAATGGGAGCACAGGTGGAAGGTCTTGCTTACAGTCAAATTCAGTTTAACCATTCAATATGTATTTACCAAGCACATACTATGTGCCACTTACTACGATAAGCATTGAGATACAAAGATAAAATGTTTTATGTTCTACTTGGGGATGAAGTGGGGTGAGCACAGCATTTAGAGAGCTAAGTTAGTACCATACAAGTAACACAAGTAGAGTTGTAAAGAAAGAAAGAAAGATAGGGATGCCAATATTCAAAGGCTAAAGAAAGAATGTGTTCAAGGCAATGGGGACAGTGTCCAAAGGCCTTCTACAAGAAGGTAGAATGTTGCATTCAATGAAAACCAGGTAGGCAAGCATGGCTAGAACAGAGATGATTGAGTATGGTAATTTATATAGTACTTTAAAAGTTTTATATACTATGTCATTGGATGATCACAACAACCCTTTGAAGTAAGTGCTATTATTGCCATTTTACAGATGAGGAAACTGAAGCAGAGAAAGGTTAAATAACTGGTTCAGGGTCACATAGTTAGGGAGTGTCCGAGGAAGGATTTGAATTCCAGTCTCCCTAAATCCAAGTCCATCTCTCTAGCCACTGTGATGCTTTCTATGTGGAGGGTATGTTCTACTACGGGCACACTAGTATATTATAAAGCAATGTAAAATAAATCTGGAAGCTGTGAAGGGCTTTAATTGCCAACCTGAAGAGTTTCTATTTTATGTGGAGGCAATTAGGAATCCCTGGAGTTTGAGGAGAGGAGTTACTTGATCAAAACTGTGCTTCAGGAAAGATTATTTTGGCAGTCACATGGAGAATTGATTAGAGAAGGAAGAGACTGGAAACAGAGAGACTAAATATGGTAGTATTGCAATGGTCCAGATGAGAGTAGTTGATCTGAAATGAAGTGATGGCTATGACAGTGAAAGGGGAACTAGGCGGCATAGGATAGAGGGCTGAGCCTGGTGTCAGGTAGACTCTTCTTCCTTAGTTCAAATCCAGCCTCAGACACTTACTAGCTCTATGACCCTGGGCAAGTCACTTAACTTTACCAGTTTCCTCATCTATAAAATGAGCTGTAGAAGAAAATGGCAAACCACTCCAGTATCTTTGCCAAGAATACCCCAAATGGGGTCACAAAGAGTAACACATGACAGAAATGATTTAACAGCAAAAAAATACCTCCCTATATCTTCTCCAGACTGCACCTACAGAAGTAGACCTTCTGAGGCCACACAAAATAAGTCTACTCTCTCTTCCATATGAAAGCCCTTCAGACATTCACAGGGAACTATCATGTTTCCTCCTGTGCCTTTTTTTCTTCTCTAGGTTAAATATTCCTGGTCCCATGACCTGGATCCCGATTTGCGGTCCTGGGAACTACAAATCTTTACCAAAGACTTCTTTAGTTCCACTCATCTGGCAGGGACTTCCCTATTGACACTGATAATGATGTTCCTTAATACTGAATTCGGGTATAAGTCCTGTTCCTATCCTTAATCTGATTCGTAAAAATCACCTTTATTTATAGTTCTACAAACTCACATGCTCTTATTGTTGTTCAATCTTTTCAGTCATGTCTGACTCTTTGTGACCCCACTGGGGGTTTTCTTGGCAAAGACACTAGAGTTGTTTGCTATTTCCTTCTCCAGCTCATTTTCCAGATGAGGAAACTGAGGCAAACAGATTAAGAGACTTGCCCAGGGTGACACAACTAAGCAGTATCTGAGGCCAGGTTTGAACTGAGGAAGATGAGTCATCCTGACTCCAGGCCCTGTATTTTACCCACTGCACCACCTAGCTCTGTGTATGTATGTGTACAGATATAACTACAGACATAGATAGATAGAGACATGGATATGGATATGGACATGGACATAGACACAGACAGGGACAAGGACAACTGACACAGACATGGACATGGATACAGACATGGACATGGATATAAAATCCCAGTTTCTGTAGCACTTCAAAGCTTACAAAGCACTTTTCCTCAGAACTCTCTCTGGTCAGAGAAGTAGAAAGATAAGCAGGGGCAACCTGGAGCCTACTAGAACCAGCCCATGAATGTTTTGTTGTTCATCTAGACTTAAGAAAGTGACACAGATGCAAACTGAAAGCATCTCTTCCACGTTTCCTTCCCAGAGCCAGTTGTTAAACACTTCCCAACACATTACTGACAGATTACGGGGAGGGGCCTGAGGCTTAGTGAGGGACAGAGACTTGCCTCCATTGCCTCTGCCAATAAACAGTTAACAGAACCAGAAGCTGAATCCTGGGCTTTCTAACCCCAAGCCTAGTACAATTTCCTCCTCGCTGCTGACTTGAAGTCAGCAGATCTAGGTTCTAATCTTTGCTCTTCCAGTTTTCCATGAAAAGTATTGTGAACATCACTTTCCCTCTCTGGATCTTAGTCTCTTCCTCTCTAAAATAGAGCCTGCAGCTGCACCTGTTCATTTTCCTTGGGAGAGGCAGGGGTCTCTGGGTGCGGAATGTCATATATACCCTTGCAATGTGGTCATTGGAGCAGCCTGTTGTACTTAATCTTTTCTCTCCATGACAAAATGGAGCTCAATACTTTTTTTTTTAAGTTGTACTGTATCTGAAAATGACTGTGATGTAAAAACTTTAAAAAAAAAATAAAAAGTTGTACTTAATTATCTTTAAGATCCCCTTCTAACTCTGCCTTCTGTGACCTAAGTTCAAAACCTATCTCTCTTGCTTACTATTTGTGGGATCATATCGATCAGTCAATCCTAAGCAATCAATCATCCAAACTGTCTAGGCAACCAGTGAGTAAGAAGGGAGTCTAGGAGATCTGAGTTCATATTTGGCCTCAGGCTCTTATTAGTTGTATGACCTTGGGACAGTCACTCAACTTCTATCTCAGTTTCCTCACAAGGAAATTGAAAGTAATAGTAGCACACATCCCCCTATGTATCCAATAGGATAACATGTATAGCTTTGTTATTAAACCTTTACAATGTGCCTTAGGCAAATCACAGTTTCTGTGGGCCTCAGTTTCCTCAACTGTAAAGTTAGCAGCCTAAGCAAGATAATCAACATGAATGCATCAGCCATTATCGTCATCTAAAGTCCTTTCCAGTTCTGACCTTCTGCCTTATAAGGAAGGCCTCTTTTCCAGCCCTGACATTCTACATTCTATCATCCCTTCAGGCTTTATGTCCTATGATTCTTCTGATCTCAGCCCCCTCTCCATGTCACCCAAGTCCTCAGCCGAGCTGGGAACAGGGCTTAGGAGTCTCAGCTCCCAGACAACCAGGCCCCCCTCTCATCAGCAGATAACCTGACCACAGTGCTGAGTCACAGCAGTCCTCTGCTCTTGGGTAAGAGAATTGGCTTCTGAGGTTTTCCAATAAAAACAAACAGGCATAAAAGAAAAACAGACCAAGTGCCTGCAATTAGCCAAGGGTTGGCACAGAGGGACGGCACAGCTTCCCCTAGCCAGGCAACATCAGGATTCCGGCATCTATTGGAACCCTCTCCGAGGGCCTACCTCCTCTTAGAGGGACTACTCATGGATTCATAGAAGATGAGAATGGGAAGGAACCTTAGGACTCATGTGATCCCACTCCCTCAATTTACAAATGGGAAACCAAGGCCAAGACAGGTTAAGCAACTGTCCCAAAACCACCCAGCATGGGAGTGGCAGACTTTGGACTCTGACCCCAGGCTCCTGACTCCTTGTACTCCCTCTTCGAGGATTATGGAAACAGACTTAAGGCTGGAAGGGACCATTAGAGATCATGCAGTTTAACCTCTCATTTTACAAACAAGGAAACCGAGGCCTAGAAAAATAAAGTGACTTACCCAGGATAATACAGGCAACCTCAGGCCAAGGAGGAATTTGCCCTTCTGTAGGTGCAGGGGAGTAGGATGAAGGAGGAGGAGAGGCAGTTAAGGCATCCTGAAGAATCTGACCCTCTTCCACTAGTCCTGAAGAAGGGGGATTGGGGTTGAGCCCTGAAGGTAGATCAAAGAAAATCTGAACTTCTCCTGTGAGCATTTCATTCTTATGCCTCAAATTGTATTTGGTGGGGAGAGAGTAGAAGGAGCTGGGCATGCAGCCCTTGGGGCCACCTGGGGTATTGGGCAAGGATTCTAGGAACAGCCCCACACTCCCTCAAGGATGCTAAGAATAGCTTTCCCAGAAAGGTAATCAAGTCTGGCTTCCCACTCAGTGGCAGGTGGGCTGCAAGGTCAACCAGAGCCAGAGCCAGAGAAGGTGGAGTTTCCTCATGAATGCCCCTTAAACCCTCCAACAGATGAGGTGAGCAGAAGGGCAAAGCCCTGGGGGACCCTTGAACCTTAAGCAATGAGAAAGTGGAAGAACCCCAGGACCTTTCACAGCTTACCACTTTTGAGGTTAAGAGGCCCAGGAAAAAGGCTCAGGCCCCCATGTCATCCATATGACATCTACTCTGATCTGATAAAGAAGGTTCAGATGGGGGAGGGTCTTAAAGATGAGGATAGAGCTCTGGCCAAAACCCCAGCAGTTCCCTAATATTTCCAGGACTGAAGAATCCTGTTTGACTATTCAAGCTGGCCCCATCTATCTTTCCAGTCTCCTTTTCAGATATTCCACAATCTGCCTCCTTGCTGGTCCCCCCACACACGCCATACCATCTCTGGTCTGTAAGCCTTTGCACTGTCTGTCCCTCATGCCTGGAGCACTCTCCCTCCTTACCTCTGCCTCTTAGTGTCCCTGTCTATCTTGAAGGATCAGATCAAAAAGTAAAAATAAGTAAGTAAAATTTAAATGAATGAATGAATAAATAGATTAGCTCAAATCCCACCTTCTGTAGGAGACCTTTCTCAGCTGCCTCCCACAACCCACATACAGACACATCCCTCCACCTAGCTTCTCTCCAAGATTACCATTTACATGGTAAATAACTTGTACATACATCCTTAACTGCAAGCTGTCCTCCTTATTAGAATTTAAGCAACCTGAGAAGACCATGTATTTGCCTTTCTTTAAATCCAGAGCACTTAGCCCTTAGTGCCTGACCTGTAGAAAGCATTAACGATAAATCTGTCTAGGTCACATCTTAGCTGTGTATCCTGAGCAACTTCCTCCAAACCTCAGTTTCTTCATCTGGTAAAGAAATAAAATCAAAGGTAAGAGATCACTGCACTACTTCCCTCAGGTGGTTAGATTCATTAAGTACCAACATACAGACAGCTGTATAGTGACAATAACAAGACATATTTACAGAAATTTTTTGAGTTTATGAGGTATGAATTGGAAAATAAATTAAGCAATTATTATAAATGCTTGTTAACTGATTCTTACCCTCATTTCATAGAAGGTAATGTGAGGCAGCTTAGTGTGGTGGTTAGAACTCTGGGCTCAAGGAGAAGAAGACATCTTCTGAAGTCTGACACCTGGTAAAAACTGGCTGTAAGACCTGAGGCAAGTCACCCAACCTTTGAGTGTCCCTGGGCCTTTTAAACCTCTAAGACTGCGAGCTGTAGAGAAGGAATGTCCTCATTGATAGAGGACAGTTTCCTAGCGAATTCTCGGGGAATCAGTGAAATCACCAGCCTGGTCTTTATTCCAAAGAACGATTGTTCCTGGTTCGGCAGTGCTTTAGAGCTCATAAGATGGTTTACCTACATTATCTCATTTGAGCCTAACAACCATCTAATCATTATCTCCCATTTTACTCTGAGGCTTAGAAAGGAAACTAGCTTGTCCAGGGCTACACAATGACTAAGTCAGACTAAGTTTGAACTCAGGTTTTCCTGACTCCAAGGCTGGCACTCTCCTCTATACAAGAGGTCAGCAAACTACACTCCAAAAGCCGCCCTATAAAAACTATCTTAGCTTACCCATTGTACAAAAGCAGGCAGTGGGCAGTATTTGGTCCATAGGCAATCAATAACCAACCCTAGTCCCACACTATGCTGCCTCTTTTATGTATGAGGAACCTGTGACTCAGGAAAAATGAAGTACTTGCCCAGTATTTAGAAAGTTTCTGATCCAAGATGCAAACCTGGATCTTCTGATTTCATGGTCGAGCTCTCTCCTCTATGCCAGGTGACAGAACTCCCATAGAGGAGAGGTCTTGCCTCAGATTAAAAAAATAAGGTAGATCTTTCTTCTTCCCCTGGGATCCTATGCTGGCTTCTCTGCTTTCTTGGACCACAAATTAGATTGTGAGCTCCTGGTTGACATCAGGGGACTTGTGTTTTATTTATTTATTTTTGTTTTGCTTTGTTTTGGCTTCTTTTTCTATCATCAGAGCTTAACACAGTGCTTGGCATTTAGCAGATGCTTAATAAAAGCTACTTGACTGGCTGACTGGTTAGAGTCTAACAGTATGAAAGCACTTTGAAACCTGTAACGAGAAGCTAGTGCCAGAACATATGACAGAATAGGAGAGCAAATTCCTCAAGCTGAGAAACAAAGGTAGCTGAGGATGTAGGTTGCAGCCTTTCTCTCTGAATGGATCCAGCCCCTGCTTGCTTCCTTCTATATGACAGGGCAAAAAGCTCACATTTACATAGTTCTTTCCTCTCAGAAGATTAAAAAGGATATCCCATTTCACAGCAGAAGAAACAGATTCAGAGAAGGGAAGAGACCTATTCCTAGGATTGCAATGACAGGACTGTCAGGGAAGGGCATCAGAACTCCTGCTAAGGAATCTCAAGTTCCAGCCTGAAACCATTCCAGGGATGTCATTCTGGCTCTGCCTGCTATCCCCTCCCCCTTTTCTCGGCCTCTGCAAATTCTACCTGTCCTTTGGGGACCCTGGACTAGTCCTCCTTCCTCTGGGATATCTTTGGGGACCCTGGACTAGTCCTCCTTCCTCTGGGATATCTTTGGGGACCCTGGACTAGTCCTCCTTCCTCTGGGATATCTTTGGGGACCCTGGACTAGTCCTCCTTCCTCTGGGATGTCTTTGGGGACCCTGGACTAGTCCTCCTTCCTCTGGGATGTCTTTCCAAGCTGTGCCAGTTAACTCATACCGCACTTAGTGTCTGTGTTAAAACATTTCCTGATAACAATAAAATGACCTGAGCTGTTCTGTTAACCACTAACTATGGTGGACGACTTGTCTTTGCCAATTTGATTCTAAGCCACAGAATATCTGTTAGATGCCTTCTATGTCTAGCATCCTCTACTCTGTGTTGGCATACTCTAGGCTGTGTAGAAATCTCCAATGAGTAGGGCCCGTATCTTCTCTCCTGTCTCTCTCTGGGCAACCCAGTGCAGACAGGGACAGACATATAATCTGTGTTCAATGAATAAACATTTCTATAGTGCTTCTTGCTTACCCATCCATGGGGCACTGGAAATGAATCACAGCACCTCAAAATTCAGAAAGGAAAAGGAAGTGAGGGGAGAGGTAGTCTTAGATTCACAAAATACTAGAACAAAAGAATGTTAAGTTATAGAACTTCAGAATACAGAGCCTTAACATCTTAGAACCTTACTAGGATATTAGAACAAAGAACTTTGGAACTAAACAACCGCAAACCACAAAACCAGAAAATCTCATAGTTAGAAAAGAACCAAATGCAATTTCTCACCCATTGTTGGGTCAATAAACATTTATTAAGGACCTACTATGTGCTAAGTGTGGTGTTGGGTGTGTGAAAAAAGGCAAAAGACTGACCCAGACCCCAAAAAGTTTACAATCTAATGGAGGAGATATATAACATCTAACTTAAAAGAGAAGAGGGGTAATATAGGAATATACCAGGTGACTACCCCTTGGTCAACATTCAGGGAAGTGATTAGCATTCTGTGTGGAGGAGAGAAAAACAAATCAGAAGAATGCAGGGGAGATGGGTAGGGGTATACTAATGGTGGCCTTCTGTTAGGGGAAAACTGGGGACATGGGGAGGAGGATTCAACTGGCTCCATCTATTCCTCTGAAGGCTGACCGCCCTGGTGAGCCTACAGCCCTGCAGGCCTTCCAAGTACAGGGCTCCAAAGGGAATATCAAAGTCTATTCCTTTCCCAGCCTCCTGCCCTTCTTAGTGGGGTTTTACAAACAAAAACATTCCACTGTGCAATCAGGGCTAATTACAGAGGGGACAGAGACCACAGTTCCCTTTGGGGAATCTGATGCCTCGGGACTTCTGTGCTTGGGTAGAGGGACAGTTGCCAAGTTGTAAAGGCCACAAGCTTCTGAAGGCTCATGGGGAAAAGAGGGAGGAGGGAAGATGAGGCCCCCATGGACCTACAATCTGAGATATGACCAGGGATAGCTGGCCCTGCCGGGGCTGGCCACACACAGAGACAACTTGTCTGCGCCCCAACCTTAAGAGAAGTATTAGAAAAAGCACAGCCGAGAACTAAGAAAACCTGGGTTTAAGAACCAGACCCTCGGTTACAATATAATGCAACAAAGCTCTCTTACACACTTACTATGCAAAGAACATGATGTCAGTCACAGGAAAAGAGAAAGCTGAGACATGCTGTGAGACCTTCAGGAAGGCCCTTTTTTCTGGACCACATGTGCCTCCCTTTATAAGGAAGGGTTTACACTCCTACCTCCTGGGTCCTCTGTCAAAGGAGTCCCCCACCTTCTCTAACAATATGTTATTTAACTCCCCATATGGAAAATGGGGAGTTAGATGTTATCGGTATGGGGAATAGAAGGGAAAGGCAAGTGCTATTCTGACATAACAAAAAGAGACTTGGCTTGGCCTAGGAGTCAGAAGACTAGGGTTTGGGTCCCAGCTCTGCATCTAAATCACTGTGTGACTTTGGACAATTTCCTTCCCATGTCTGGACCTTAGGTTCCTCCCCTGCAGAATTAGATTCTGACATTCTATGTTCTAAGACCCTTCTGGCATTCTGTGTTCTAAAGTCTCTCCCAGCTATGACACTCTATGGTCCAAAGCACTTGCTAGTGCCCGTTCTGTTTCTAACTTGGCAACTGATGCTATTGACTTCAATCTAACAATCGATGAGTCTTTGCTTAATTCTAGAGAAGGACATACTTAGTTTAGGGATTCTTAACCTGGAATCCATAAACTTGTTTTTAAAATTTTTTTACAAGTACATTTCATTTTTCTTTTGTAATCCTATGCATTTTATTGTATGCATCTAAAAATCTTGTTCTGAAGAGTATAAAGACTTCCCCAGAGAGCCGGCGGTTCCATGGCACTTAAAAGGTCAAGAGACTACCATGTCCAGACCATACTGGGAAGCCATAAAGTGTGAACAAAATGATTTGAGCAGGTTCACATGCCAGTATATGTCAGGAATAGGATTTAAACCCACGTCCACCTTGACTCCCAGGCCCTGCAGGTCCTCCAAGGGCCTCCACTACAATGCTGCTGAGATATTAAAAGAACTAGAGAAACTTCTAAAGAAAATTTATTTTAAGAAAAAAGAATTGGAGGAAGGCCTCCCATGTGTTGAGTGGATTACCTACGAGTATTTAGGGAAAGACTGTAGCATGAGACCTGGGAAGGACCTCAAAGGTCAGCCAATCCATTTTACAGATGAGGAACCTGATGCCCAGAGACATTAAGTGCTGTGCCCATATCACACAGGTAGCAAGGAGCAGAGCTGGGATCTCAAAATTTAGTACTTTCTTCCACTGAATCAACCATTTTGAGATGCACAGATAGTTCAGGATGTGCAGAAGTAATGAGAACATTCATATAAGATAAGATTAAGAATCCACCCAAGGGCTGAATTATACTATTCTGAGTTCTAATTCAGTTGGAGCAAAGAAGCTGACCATGGATAGTCAAATAAAGTTTCCTAGGGAGGTATGCTTATACTTGACCCTGAAGAATGGATGAGAAGGTCAGAGAGGATACAGAAAAGGAGGAAGCCCTAGAAAACCCCTGCCTAGCCACAATCTTTCTGCAGATCCCCTTTCCTTATGCTCTGCCTAGTCTAGTGAAACAGACTTCTTGGCTCTTCATCTACTGAGCCTGAAATTCCAGCTCCTTTGGGAAGCCTTCCTAGACTTATCAGAAAAACTCCCACAGAGTGTTTACACCAAAATGAGAGACATCAAGAGTCACGGGTTCAAATCCCAGCTCCTTTTTACTGAATAGAGCAAGCTACATGCCCTCCATAGGTCTCAGTTTCTCTAGCTGCAAAATGAGAAAGGAAGGAAACAAGTGTTAAGTGCCTACCACATGTCAGGCACTTCAAATATTATCTCATCTGATCCTCACAATAATGCTAGGAGTAGGGTTTATCATTATCCCCATTTTACAGGTGAGGAAACTGAGGCAAACAGAGGTCACACAGCTAGTAAGAAACTGAGGTCACTTTTAAATTCAGGTCTTGACTGCAGACTCAGCTGTCTCTCCACTGAGCTACCTAGCTGCTACCTAGGTAGTGAGACTAGATGGTCTCTAAGATTCCTTTAAATCTAATGACTCCAAATCTACCCCATTTGGAAACATCCACATTCCTGTCAAAGGAAGCACTAATTCTTGCAGCCTTAAGCTCATAACTCTGGCATCATCTTCCACTTCACTTTCTCTCACCCTACATACATCCAGTCAATCATCATTTCTACCTCCACAAAATCTCTCACACTTAACCCCCTCTTTACTCACACTGCTACCAAAACGACTGCCCACTCACCAGTCTCCCTGCCAAGTGTCTCCCCACTCCCACTCATCCCTCTCACTGCTGATAATCTAGTCATGACACTCCCTAGATCAATCAACTTCAGTAGTTCCCTTTTATTAACTCTGACTCTGGTCCAATAAAAACTTCTGCTTGGCCTTCAAAACCATTCACATGTGGTGCTTTCCTTCTCACTTTGCCAGTCTTCCCTGGTTCCCTCACTCTGGGACTTAGCTATTCTGGCTTTTCTATGGTTACGCACATGGGACACTCATTGGCCTTCGCCCTTGTCCGGAACATGCTCTCTCCCCACTGACACCTCAAGAATTCCTCTCTTCCTTCAAGAAAGAGCTCAAACCCCACCTTCAACGTGAAGCCTTTCCTCATCCCCTCAACTTCCAGAGGCCTTCCTCCCAAACTCCCTTGTATTTGTTAGTATTCATTCTCCTATTTATTTGACATATATGTACTTGTCCATATGCATATAGATATGCTATTTGTATGCCCCATAGCATGCATATGTGTATATATAAATATATCAATATGTATTATAGATATGTGTATGTTACATTTGATTATATATTCTATTACACATAATACATTACATTCTAATATATATGCATATACATATTCATACATAAATATATGTACACACATAGGTAAGAGTCTTCCCTATTAGACTGTAATGTAATATATGCACATGTATATGTATCTGTGTATATATGTACTGGGAACATGTATACTGTGGACATGTCTATGCATATACACATATTCTACACCTATGTACATAAACATGTACATGTAAATAAATGTGTGTGCATGTATCACATATAATATTGCACTCTAAAGTGTATACCATTTATATGCATATATAATACTTGTCTTGACATTACATTCAAATGTAATGTAATATACTGTATGTTATATATGTATCTGCATATATACATACAGGTATATGCACATACATACACTGCATTTATATGGGCATATGTGTTACACATGGGACACATGTGTGGTATACATGTGTGCTTATCCATAAATATATATTCACACATATTTATCTTCCCCATTAGAATATAATCTCTTGAGCAGGGACTGTTTCATTCTTTGACTTTGTATCTCCAGCAACTAGCACCTATCAGGCACTAAATATATGTCTGCAGATAGATTTTATCAGTCAGTTTTGAGCCTACTAGATGTCCAGCTCATTCTGTAGGGGAGACAGGAGGAAGAGATCCCACCTGTCAGGATCTCTGCCCTTTTCCACCTTTCTCCCTGCTGGTGCCCTGAACCTTTGAATTTATTTGTTTTAAACTATCTCAGGCATTATTGCATCCTCTCGATGGCTTCCGGGTTCAATCCCATTCAGGATGCTTATCTGGGCCAGTGTTTTTTCCTCTGCTATGGGGCACTATGTGCTCAGAATCTCTAGGGAGGTGTGGAGAGCCACTCCCTAGACTGGGGCTCTGGGCTGAAGGTGAAGCAATCTTGCTATGCATTCAGCCTGAGCCAAAGACATACAGAGGCTCCTACGTTGTCATTTTCAAACCCTCTGCATCCAGGCCAACCTCTGCCCTCCACTCTTCTATGCCCGAGTCAGCAGTCAGCATGTATGCACTGGGTCTGCCCTATTCCCCCATCAGTCACTGGATTATCCCAGGAAGGAAAGGAAAATGAAGAAAACAAGGGAGGAGATAAAAATTGGGAGAAAAGGGCAAAAGGAAGAACAAAGTAGGAGATACAAGGGAACTGAAGGAGAAAGGACAAATGTACAGTTCTTGAGGCCAGGAACTAGCCCACATTTGGATCACCTATATACCTAGAACAGTGCCCAGCATATAGCAGATGCTCAATAAACAGAATTTAATGGAAATTGTGGAAAAGAAAGAAGTCAAAATGCAGAGAAGAGGAAGAGAAGGAATGGGGAGAGTATGAATAGAGGTAGAGAATGAAGAAAAGAGGAAAAGCAGGTGGAAAAGGAAGAGAAAATGAGGCACAGTAGAAGGGAGGTGAAGCTAGAAATGGAAGGAAGAGTAAAATAGAAGAGACATGGGAAGGTACAAGAATCAGAAGCTGTTACAGTAGAAAGAGAGAGTATCAGAGATCACAGGATCATAGACTGAGAGCTGGAAGAGACAAGAATAAAGGTACTTAAGAAGCTCTTTGGCAGCCAAGTGGATGAAGTCTACGGCCTCTTCTCAGAATAATGTTTTTATGTACATAAAACAAAATGCATTGAAGAACAAACAAAGGAAATCTTGATATAATTTTTCCCCCATTCAAGTTCATAGACCTACTGGACCAAAGGGATGACTCCAAGTGCAAAACCCTAGATCTAGTCTAGTCCCTTCTTTCTGCAGACGAAAAAAGCAGGGACTGAGGAAATTAAGAGACTTGACCAGGTCACCCAGGTGAGATGCGACAGGGTTAGGATTTGAACTCATGGCCTCCAACTTCCAATCCAATGTCTTCAGTTCCAGCACTCTATTCAGTGTACCACCTAGCTGGCTCTGTGCTTTGTGATTACTGTTCCTTTATCTGAATATTCACTGACCATCCCTTTGATAATATTTTTCAGAATTTGTCTGGGGAATCTATGTCCATCTCCTTGGCATTCTCTTTCCTTTTTAAAAAAATGGATTCCATGGTATCTTTCTGGTTTTCTCTCATCCCTCACAAGATCACTGATGGTCACTCAAAAGTTCTATCTGCTAGTTCTTTCAGGACCTGGGCTGTAGTTCATCTAGCCCAGTGATTAGAAACATTAAGGGTCCTTCAGTACAACCTACAAAGGGGATACAGATAGGTGGTGGCCAGAGTGGAGGCATCTTGGTTTGGAGTTGGTGACAAGCAAGTAAGGTGGAGGCCTGCTTCCAAGAAAGATCAAGTGAAGGCTCAGCTAGGAGATCCCAATGGGGTTCCCAGAGGCAAGTCAAGTTTCCAGTGAGGAGGGAGAGGGATGACAGCTAACACAGAGGCAGGATGATTTGGAGCTGGTGACTGGGAAGAAAATACCTCTCTCCCTTGTAAAGGTGGAAGACTACTGATATGGAAAGTTGCGTGTCAAAGATGTTTGAAGAGTTGGCTGATTGTTTCTTGTCTTCCCCACTTTCTTTTTTAATCTTTCCTGCATGGAATGGTTCCCTTGGCAGGGTGCAGGGAGGGGTGTATGGTCAGAAATAAAAGTTATATAAAAACAAAAGACATCAAAAAAATTAAGATTTTTTTTTTTTAATGAACAGTCTTACCAGACCAACCTTTCTTCCTTTTATGACATGGTTTCTAGATTAGCCAATCAAAGGAATGGAATGGAAATTAATTTACTAGATTTTAACAAAACATTTGAAAAAGTCTACCAGTCAGATAACTGCAACCAAAGGGTCTGATGCTAACTGAGAAGGAGGCCTACAGTGTAGGACTCCAGGACCCTATGCCTTGTTCTGTTTAACAGTCTTATTTGTGATTTTATCAAAGGCACAGAAAGCATGCTTAATAAATTTTCAGACGCACAAGGAAGTAGCTTAAAAAATTGGATTCCAGAATCAAGATTCAAAGAAACCTTTTGCAGACTAGAACACTGGAACAAAACTAATAAGATTACATTTTTTAAAGCTAAATATGAATTCTTATATTTGAATACCCCCCCAAAAAAAATTTAACATGCTAAGCAGAAGATGGGTAAGAGTGGCTAGATAGCAGTTCATCCAAAAATGGCCAAAAGCTCAACGTGACCCAACAGTTAGATACATAGGGCAGCCAAGAAAGCTAATGTAATCTTTGGCTCCATGAAGAGAGAGAGGTCTGACTTCTTCTAGGGCTAGGGAAGTGATGCTCCTATGCTCTTCTGTCCCGATTGGATGACCCAGCCTTGAGTGCAACACTATCATATAATACTGTATAGTATGAAAATCAAGCCAACAGAAGGTCTACCTCAGAGTCAGAATGATCTGCATTGCAACTTGCTACTCACATACATTGGCCATGTGACCTCTCAGTACCCTAGGTAACTTTCTAAGGCTCTAAGTTGCCCCTTTGCATTGGGGGAGGGAGTTCCGTATAAATCACAGGCTTGGAATTAAAAAAGAGAAAAAAACCCTTCAAATTGTACAGTAGAGCTATCTGCAAAAGTGTTGCATCTATGTACTAAATTATAATTTCAATAAGGGCAGTAACTACATTTCATCTAAATATTTCATCTCTTCCTTCATGCCTAGGATGAGACTCTGCATATAGCAGGTATATAATCAGGATTTTTATTGTATTGAATTCTTGGATTTTATTCTTCCAAACCAATTGAGGTTTGGAAACCAGGGGAGAGGGAAAGGTGAGAAGACAAGGAAGAAATTATTCTCAACCATCAGAGAAAAAAAGTGAGACTGACAGGAGGAAAAAGGGTGGGAGGAGGGATTTGACGTACCCAAAGCCAAATTGTGAGGCAGGAGCAGAGCTATCTAGGCCTAGGTTATGTCTCAACTCCTAATGCATGGCCCTTTCCACAGCCTCTACCAGAGTGGGGCAAGGTGCCAGGACCAGTAAGGCCAAGTTCAGAGGAAGCTTTGGAACATGCTCAGCCTTGACACAGAACCAGCCTGACAACCAAGTTCTGTTTGGGGCCAACAAAACACAATGTGCCAGAGGACAACATGTTGTAGTGAGGAGAACCCTAGGCTTCAAAGAAGACGATGAGGGTCTCAAAGTTCACCAGTACAGTCGCAGGCAAGCCCCTTCACCTTTGTGCATCCTCATCTGTAAAATGAGGGCCTTAGACAAGAAAAAGGGGGGTCTCTAAGGTCCCTTTCAGCTCTACTACTAAAGAATGTTTCCTATGGTTCTGAGTGGTGAGTATGAAGACAAGACACCCCCTCAATTAGTGTGATGTAGTAGTGATGATCATTTCAAAGCATGTAGTACCTAAATATTTGTCCAGGTTTTATGAAAAAGGAAAGTGAGACAGATGGAAGTTAACATAGTTACATCCCGATGTTCATCCCACAACCTAACAGAGTTTCTCTAGAGATTTGTGGGCCATGGCAGAAGCCAAGCTTCCTAAAGAATAATGGGATCTTTGGAGAGCACGCTACCAACACACCTTGATGGTCAAGAATGGGTAGGAGAGAAGAAGGAGAGTTAAAAAGAAAACCCTCAGGTCTCTTCCCCATTTCACAGGACTATATATGCCCTCTGGCTATCTGAAATTCTAGCATAAACATGTACCATCTTTGCTGAGGTTGTATATACCTGGAGTCTGAAGAACCTGCAGAAAGACTCTAGGGTTTGCAACCAAAAGACTTAGTTTCAAATCCTGTTATTGTGACTGAATAGTTGCATGACCTTAAAAAGTCACTTCCCCCTTCCCTATGCCTCGGTTTCTTCATCTGCAAAATGAATCAAAGATCTCCAAGATGGATTCTACTCCTGAGTCTTGGACTTATGACCTAACCTGATTCTATTTGCTGAGCTTAGCCATGTTTGTGAAACCTGTGATCACAAGCTATCCACTGTGGGCAAAAGCTCACACTGTATCTTTTTTTGGGCTCAGTTCCCTAGGAAATAGGTTAACCTAAATCCTTGCTCCAATGGATAGAGATCCCCAACAGATTCTCAAGGGATGAAATTTTCTTAGCAGTTCTTCCATCTATCATTCAATCTCCTTGACATCCAGCCCAGATGGTTTTCCTTCCGGGAGCTCGGCAGTTGATTCCACCTTGCTCCAAGTCTCCTCTGACTTCATCAAAGAATGATGTTGAAAATGGGGTAGTGTTACAAAGAGCCCATTCCCACCATTACAAAAGATGGCATGAAAACCAGAAAGGTCAACAGCCCCATGGTAGGTTAGAACTATGGTCTAAATTTAATAAACATAAACAGAAGTCCTACAGCTGGGTTAAAAAATCAGTCCTTTTAAATGAATGATTAACAATATTTTGTGAGAAGAATATATTTGAATATGCTTCATTATTTCTGAAATAATAGTTTAACATTGAGAAACAAATTCAAATGTGTGGTCTCAAGTTCAGTTTATGAAACACTTAGTCTTAATAGTTGTCAGGGATAAGAAAGATAACCACCAAGATACTTTGATCTACCTGGAATAGATACTTAATGGTCTGTGATTAAACCATGATTATCACTAAGTCAAGATACTTATGTTTGAAATTAGACTAGCAAATTTCTATCTCTCTGACCATCAATCAGTTGTTCTTTCAGACTCATAGGAAGGTGTTTCGTATTGGATTTAAAACGTACTAAAGCTCTTGTCAGAAGATTTTTTTTAAAGGTTAGAATTATTTCCACGTATGCAGATATGAGTGCTTTTTACAAGAGACATATTTACATCATTCTGGGCCACAAAAGTCCAGTTTCTAAATGTCTTGCTAATCCTGATGGCTTCATACCAATATGGTTAATATCCCAAGGCACAATATATATGCTTAGGGTGAAATTCATCATCAATGAGAGCACATGCAAATTCACATTATTTCAAATACTGTTCTTGATAAGTTCAATGAAGGTAGGATGTAACTTCTTGTTCACAGCTGATCCCATCATTAATATTTTTGCCTTATAATACAGTCAAATTGCTTACTATCTCAGGGAAGGGGAAGGGTGGGATAAAATTTAGAGCTCAAAACTTTTTTTTAAAAAAAGTTTAAAAATTGTTTTAAGATATAATTGGGGAAGAAATAAAATATTATTTAAAAAAATACCTTGTACTAGGCTGGGAGCAGGATAGATGACATTATCTTAAATTTGCAATTTCTTTGCAAGTATCTTTTTAAGGCATTTGTCCATTTGTGAAAGTTAATTTATTTAAAACCAGATAACATAATCCATAAATCTACTTAATTGGGTAATGTATCTATACCTTTCAAACTGATGCCTATAGGTGCCCAAGGAGTAGTAAAGATACCCTGAGGAAGGTTTGGAGACATTTGAGGGGGTGGGAGGAAGAGGGCACAGATAACAGTAGGTACAGTTGTGTAGGACTCATGGAGTACCTTAAAAGGGGCCACTGCAGTGGAATGTGACCCTATTCCCACTTTCTAACTGGTTGATCACACACCCCTGACAGGGGTAGCCAAGCCACCACTCTCACTTTGGAGATTGGTGACCCAAAGAATGTCTTAACCCAATCCCTTCCTTTTTTTTTTTTTTTGAGAAATTGACAAGGAGGTCCCAGAAAAGAGAAGTGACTTACCAAATAGTGAAGATTGGAACTGGGTTTCAAACTTTTTTTTTCTTTGTTAATTCATTTTTAATCCCAAATCTAGTATTCTTTCTAAAGTGAAGGAAGAACTTATGGCACAAGAGAAGGGTGAGACAGGGGTAAGGAAGAAGAAGAAAAACAGAAAAGAAGAAAGAAAGATCTCAGGAGAGGGATAATGAGTTCCTTATTCATGGAAGTCTTTCAGAGAACATTAGTTAACTATTTGTAGGGGGTTTCATAGAAACTCCTTTTCAGATATGGTTTGGATTCCAGATGCCCTCTGAGGTCCCTGTCCTCTCCAAGATTCTGTGATTTCAGCCTAGGAAGAGTTATGAAATGTATTCTGAAGGCAATATTGATTATGAGATCAGATTCCCCAGCACTGAGGAGAGAATTGGAGGGTGGCAGGGTGAGTGGGGAGGGGAGGTCAGGCGCCACAGCGGCCACTGATAAAGGTGGAGAAAAACAAGCAACCTGTCTTTCAACCACCTCATTCCAGGAATACCAGAGAAACAGAGAGCTTACAGGTCCCTCCAAAGAGCAGGCCTAACCCCTTGTCTTCAGTAAAGGAAGCTATTATGTTCTTTCTTTTTCAGGACAGGCACCTGTGGCTCAGAGGGGTTACATAACTTGTCTGAGAACCTGGAAAATAAATGGTGGATTGGGGGCTACAATCTCAGTCTCCTGAATACCAGAAATCTTCCCGTTGGAAGGGTCCTTGGGTGTTAGTTCAGTCTCCACCTATTTTATTCAATCAACAACCATTTCATTGGATCAAAGATCCGATGATCTCAGAGGACCTTCCTGACCCAACCTCTATATTTTACAGATAAGGAAACTGAGGCCCAGAGAGGCTAAACAACTAGCTTTAAGACAAGTAAGTGGTACAGTGAACAGAGTTCTGGGCCTGGAATGAGGAAGACCTGGGTTAACACCCAGCTGTAAATATTTACTAATTGTTTCATCTTGGGCAAATCACCTAACCTCAGTTTTCTCAACTGTAAAAGTGGGGATCATCATACCACCTACCTCCCATGGTAGTTATGAGGATCACATGAGATAAAATGGGTAAAGTATGATGCCGGATATACAGGAGGCGATTAATAAATGCTTGTCTCCTTCCTTATCTAAAGTCCCCACCAGAGGTGGGATAGGAACCCAGTTTCTTCGACTCCCCAGCAGGTAAGCATCTACTTCCTCAAAGTACTGGTTAGGATGCTGGGGTGGGAGATACCCCAAAGATAAATCTCATTACTCTTCTTCGCATACCCTATATTCCAGTCAAATAACATACTCCATGTTCCCTGTATATACCATTCCATTTCCTGCTTCCCAGGTTGGAATATGCTCCCATCCTTACCTGTTCATCTTGGAATGTCTACCTCCCTTCAAGGTTCAACTCAAGTGCCACCTTCTACAAGAGGCCTTCCTCGATTAACAATTGTCAGTATATATCTTGTATTTCCTTATCTGGGTATAGGTAATTTCCCTTCTAACAGAATATGCCCTTGAGGACAAGAATTTTTCCAGTTTTGTCTTTCTATACCCCAGCACCTAGATCAGTGCTTGGCATAAAACAGTCACTCAAAAAATGCTCCCTTTGCACTAAATTCCCTCTCCAGCCTCCTAAATGAGCCATCACTCATTCTCTGCTTGAATACACCCCAAAAGCAGGAAGCTCTATCTCAAGAAGCACCTCAATCGATGACGGGATGGAAGTGTGTCTTAGTAAATCCCTTCTGACCTGGGCCAGATAGAATCCTAGTGACTGTCCTCCCCTCTTCTCATCCCAGGCTTTCCTCCCTTTCCCCCTCTGTCTTCAGTCTATACCCTAGAGCCACACACAAGCAAGTTTGCCCCCAGGGTTCTAAGAGAGTCCCTCAAGCATCTAAAGACAAGGCATGTCCCCACATCCTCTCTTCTTCAGTCTATATAATCATGTAGGTTTCTTCAACTGGTCACTATTATAGCCTGACTTCTAGTACTTTTAGTGTCCTGATGGACATCCTGTGAGTAACAGTTCTGTTAAGGTTGCCTGTGCTCCTTATTCTCACTCCTAAAGTTGGTAATCTGATCTAGCTCAGCCATGGTCCCCAGAAGAAAATATATTTCCATTTCAAATATAATTAAAGCAGTGGAGAAACTAAGCCCAAAGAAAACTGAGCTGCCCAAGGTGAGAGCAGAAGAAAGAAGGGAACCCAAGTTCATGGTCTATGAAGCAAAAGAAAGCTGGATCTAGATTTTGACATGGCTTAAATCCCAGTGTTACAACTTACTATGTGATCTTGACTCTAGAACTGGGGCACCTGGGATCAAATCCCCCCTCAGCAACTTAATACTAGGGTAACTTTGGGCAGACCCCTTCTCTTTGCTGGGTCTCATTTTCCTCATCTACAAAATGAAAGGACTGGTCTAGAGGACCTGCATGATCCCTTCCAATTCCATAGTAATAGATTTGAATTTTTTCACCTGTAAAACAGATGAGCTCTTAAGTCAATCCATTCCAGGTCTAGAGCTATCTATAATTCAATGACTCCAAACCTTGTATCCTTCCTACTACATGTGAGAGCTGAGATCTAAACTGTTCTCTTGTCTCCAGTACTAAACACTACCTCACCAAAAGAGGGTCACTCTACCAGAAAGGCTAGGGCAAAAAAGGACAGTGGGTCCTAAGGGACACTTACCCCCCCAGGTCTGTTTCAATGGTCCCTGGGTTTTGTGAGTATGAGGGCACAGTGGCCCCTTCTCACTACTCCATCCAATCCAGCAGACAGCTCTGGGTTAGTCTTGCCTGAGCCCAACATGCTTTAAAGGTGCCATAGGGTGTTGACTGGCAGGTCTGCCCTCCCCTACTCTACCCCCTAACCTGGGACAGCATTGTGGAATAAACACAGTGCCCAAGACATATGTGCACACAAGAGGATTGCTGCTCTAACAGTCGAGGTGGGCTGTGGGCAGTGCTAAAAGTATGGAGAAGAAAAGGCCTCCCTGTTGAGAATTGCAGGTTGTGCAGAGTCAACTGATAAGCAGTTGTCTTGAAGGACAAGGGCCAGAAAGGCTTTCATTAACTCCTGGCAGGCAGCCCTACAGCAATTTTTAAATACCAAGTAAACAAGGGCCCAACTGGCATGCTGAGTTGAACAGGCGTGGGGAAGGAGGCATCTGAAGATCCCCCCTGAGTCGGGCCAAAGGGCCAGAGAGGATATCCTGACCAACCTCCCAATCAGCCTCCTGCTGTCCTACCAGAGTAGTCCCTAGCTCCTCAGTCCTCCACCCCTTTCTTCCTTTGAAGCCACCCCCTGCCAGGTCAGGTCCAGCAAAACTCTGAGACCAGCTTCAATGAAAGCATATAGGAAGTCTCTGCCAATGAAAGTCTGTAGGCACAGCAGCTAGCCCTGCCTTGTTCAGGCTGTCTGGGCCATATGCCTAATAGTCAGACCTTCTGGCCTGGTTCTTGACCTAGATATTGCCCAGACTATCCATTAGTAAGACTTGGTTTTCAGAATTTCACAGAATGTGAATTCACAGAATGTCAGAGCTTTAGGAGCTCAGAAAACAGAAATGTCAGAGCCGGAAGAGACCACAGAACACAGGATGTCAGAGCTGGAAGGAAACAGAATATAGAATGTCAGAGGCGGAAGAATCCTAAGAGCTGGGGTTCTTAATTTGAAATCTGTGAACTTAAAAGAAATTTTTTTTGATAAGCATATTTCAATATAATTGGTTTCTTCTGCAATTCTATTTATTTTCTTTTATATATTTAAAAACCTTACTGGAAGAAACGGGCCATAGTTTTCCCTGGACTGCCACCAGGGTCCATGGCACACACATACACACACACACATACACACACAAATTGAATAAACCCTGGCTTAGAGGTCACGTAATCCAATTCTGTCATTGTACAGATTCCCTCCTCTCCATACTTTGAGCACTGCCTGCAGCCCACCTTGGCTGCTAGAACAACCTCTTATACATGCACATTTTCCCCATCTGTATTAGATGGGGAAATTGAGGCAGAAAGAAGTTAAAGAGCTTGAGTGGTATCCCATCAGTCTTAAGTATCAGAATTTTGATTCAAGCCGTGGTTCATTGACTCCAAATCCAATCTTCTTCCCTGTTTGCTACATTGTCTCCATTATTCATTCATTCATTCATTCAACATTTATGAAACATTTACTATGAGATCATAGAGCCACAGGACCACAAGTAGCCTCCCCAGATCATCTCAGTCATCTTTCTGCCTTAGGGTAGATTTATCAATGACTTCAGAAGAGAAAGACAATTCAATACATATATTTTTTAACTGGCTGCAAAGGTGTTGCTCCCTAACCAAATCCTAGGCCAGGGCAGGAAACTGGGGCTTCACTGGGAGAAGGCTCATGTCAGTTTTTTTTCAAGTTCCCTCAACCCCCCAACGATCACATAGAACCCACATCTACGAGCTCAGACCTGTCCCCCTGCCTGCGTCATGGGACATTGTGGCTTACAGAAGAATGGATGGGTGTTGGTTCTGGAACTCTTGAACAGGGAGATCTACATCAGGTGGGAACAGGAGAGTAATAGGTTTGAGGGCTTTCCATCACCTTCAGAAAAAGAAGGTACCTAAAATCCCTCACAATAAGTAAGGACACAGTGTATCATACCTGGCCCCAGTGAACCTGTGGGCTGAAGGAGCCTAGGGCAAGAAGGTAACTCCAAAACAGAGGCATGTGAGAACTGCAATAAGATACTTTCTGATGTCTCTCAATGGCAACTAGAGATTAAGCAGAAGAGGAAAGGTGAAAGGTAGTTCAGAGACAGCAGGTCAAAGAGAAGTAAGCCCTAAGAACTTTAAGAGAGAGGAACACCAGAATCAAATGATCTGGAAATCAAGTCATTTTAGAGGCTAAAGGACCTTCAAGATAGATAAAGGAATGTCAGCAATGGAAGGAGTCTTAGAACATGGATTTTTAGGATGCAGAACAAAATATAAACTTGTTATTATACAATCTTAGAGGAAGCAGAGCCTTAGAATATAGATTATAGCTGCAATATTATTGTTTCATTATTTCTTACTCTTCGTGACCCCTTCTGGGGTTTTCTTGGCAAAGACACTGGAGAGGTTTGTCATTTCCTTCTCCATCCCATTTTACAGATGAGGAAACTGAGACAAACAAGGTTAATGACTTGTCCAGGGTCACATAGATAGTGTCTGAGGTCCCATTTGAACTCAAGTCTTCCTGACTTCAGGTCTATCACTCTATCCACTGCACCACCTAGCCACCCAGAACCATAGGTAGAATGGGGTGATTAGAGCTTTGTCTCGGGGTATCAGCATCCAGAAGTGCACCTCTTACCACAGGGAGGTAAGGGAGAGGGGTTGCTCACTTTCTTCCAGTAGTAGTCTAGAGATTACTTTCCTTTCCTTGATCTACATGATCCTCAGCCACCTGGAATGGCCACTCCTTTCACTCTAGCACACACACACATACCCTTCCTCCAACCTCCCTCAGAACACCAAGATGAATTCTACGGAAGTTGGACTATGTCCTCTCTCTAACCAGTAAGACTATCTTATTGGTTAAAAAAAGTCACCTTCAATTTGCCCCAGACACAAGAATTACTAGTTACCAAGAGTAGAATGCTATAAGTAGAAGTGACCTCCCTCAGTGTAAGCCCCTTGCTTAGAAGGGGCTTACAGATCACCTAGTCATAGATTACAAGCTAGAAAGGATTAACTTGTCCGGTCCCCTCATTTTAGATGAAGAATAAGGCCAGGGAAAGTTAATTGACTTGTCCACAGCTAGCATGTGCTTGAGGAAGGCTTTGAACCCAGTTCCTCTGAACTCCATGTTAAACATTACTAAATGGTACTTCTCTTCTAGTCAAACTCCTTCATTTTATAGAGGAGAAAACTAAAGGTCAAAAAGGGATGAGATCAAAAGTCACAAAGTGAAGAAATGTGAAGGGTCACTCTACAACCTAAAACTCCTGACCTGTGATTGAGGAATCTTTCTTTGGGCTTAAAATTTAAAATACAGCTGAAAAAGGGGAATGGGCAAGATGGCTTTGGTCTTTCTGACTGAAACCATACCTCATATTCACTCTCCTGAGCTCCACCAGCCTATGAGACCATGCCTACCTGCCTCCCAAATGTGCTGCCCTTACCATTCCACCATCCTGGCTCCCAGGCTGGCTAACAAGGAAGGCATCTGCCTTGTCTGCCATCTGTGGGAGGTCTGGAACCCACACCCAACCACCTGGGCAGGAAAGGGGTGGTGATTACAGGTGTGAGGGAGAGGGCCGCACACTTACAGCAGAGTACAAAACCACTACTTTGCTCCAGACAGGTCTGTATAGCTCTGAGGTTTGCCCAGACAGATATTATTAGCGGGTTAGGAACCCCTGCAAAGTAATCCATTCACCTGCCCTGATCCCTTCACACAGAGACATCGAATTCCAGACTCCCTACAGAAAGAAAAAACAAACAGCATCTCTAGCTGAGATGGGTCCAAATTCAGCCACCCCAAATCACCTCGGATTCCGCTCTTCCTTGACCCCCAATCAGTTAACAAGTACTTCTGAACCCAACTCCCAATATCTCACCTATGCGCTTTCCCCCTTTCTGCTCCTAAATGCAGTCACCCTATTTTAGGCCTTTTGTATCTAATTCACAGAATATGAGTAGGAAAAGACCTCAGCAGCCAACAAGTCCGACCCAGACTCAAAAATGAGTTCCCATGATAACTAATCTCTTGACAAATCATCATCCAGCTCTGCCTGAAGACCTCCAAGGAAAAGGAATCCACTGTCTCCTAAGGCAGTTATTTTTACTTCTGGATCGCTGTCATTGGCAGGGAACTATTTAACAATGACATTAGATGACATTATACACATATTATGTGCCAGACACTGAGCTTTACAAATAACATCTCTGATATCCAGCCTAAATCTGACTCTGGGTAACTTCTACTCACTGCCCCTGGTTCTGCCCTGGGTACTGGGAAATGGGGCAAAGAGAACAAGATGTCCCCAAAAGAGCTCATTAAATACTTAGACACAGTTACACTCAAGGCTAAACCAGACCAAACATGCCCCATGCCTTCAAATGATCTTCCTATGACATGTACTCAAGGATTTTCACCATCCTAGTAGGAGCTCTCCAGTCTTAATGATATCCTTGTTTGGCAACCAGGATGGAACACAACAGTCTAGGTGACATCTGACAGGAACAGAGGGGTCATTGCTTCCTTATTTCTGAGTTGTGCCTCTCCCACTGCAGCCCAAGATCACAGTTTTTGGGGGGTTTTGGGGTTGCAATACCACACTACAAAACTGACTCACATTGCTCTTGTAACCCACTAAAAACCCTAGATCTTTTTCAAACAACTGTCAAACTTTTTTTTGATCCTTCAAAAAAATATCTCTGGCACTACACAGGAATGTTTAATAAATACTTGTTGACTGATATCTTGTACTTGTTAAATTGATTTTTTTGAACCCAAATACAAGATGTTACATTTATCCCTACTGCATTTCATCATAGTAAATTCAGTTCATTACTTTAAGCCTAAGGACAGACAAACTGCAGTCTATAGGCTGTGTTTGTTTTTGCACAGCACAAGTTAAGAATGATTTTTATATTTTTAAGTAAAGTTTTATTGTATTGTATTTTAAAATATAAGATGCAGTCAGCTGCTCAGGGGCCATACAAAAACCAGTTGCTGGCCGTTGGGTCATAATTTGCCAAACCTTGCTCTTTCCAACCTGTCAAGGCCTTTTTGGGCCTGATTCTGTCATCCTGTGCATTAGCTTTCCCTCTGGGCTTTGTGTCATCTACAAACTTGTCTTCTTAATTGGAATAGATTCCTAACTGGGGTTTTTTTGCTTCTAGTTTTCCCCATCCCTAAATCATCCTTGATATTACTACCCAACTAATCTTCCTAAGATGATCCATCCGCCGATCACACCATTTTGGAGTCAGGAAGAATGAGTTCAAATCTAGACTCAGATGCTTATTTAGGCATGCCACCCTTGGCAAGTCATTTAACCTCTGGTAAGTCTGCCTCTTCTATAAATTGGGCGTAATAACAGCACCTACCTCCCAAGGTTGTTATAAGGACCAAAGGAAACGATCTTTGAAAGACTCTGCAAACCCTAAAGCAGTACATAGATGCTAGCAATCACTTTCATTCTCATCATCATCATCATTATTTCACCACTCAAAAACCTTCAGTAATTACCCATTGCCCGCACAAGATAAACTAAATTTCTGGCATCCAAGAGTATCAGAATATAAGCTCCTTGTGGTCAGGCACTGTTCTTTGTTTTGTCTTTGCTTACCCAGAGCTTACCCTAGTGCCTTACACACAGAAAGCATTGAATAAATGCTTGCTGAATGAATGAATTCAAGGCTCTCCCCAAGTCTAGCTCCAACATACTCTTCTGGTTTTATTTCACACACTTAAACCAATCTGGACTCCTCTCTACTCCCCCATTATCACTGCCCTCCTTTCAATTTCCAAGCTTAGATAGGAATCCCCCTCCCCCATCCTCCACAGACTCATGTTCATCTCTTGCTTCAAGGGCTAATTCAGGTGCTTCATCATTTAAACCTTCTTATGAGAAGGCAGCATGGGGTCACAAAGAGTGTTGAACCAGGAGTAAGAAGTGCTTGGGTTCAAATCTCAGGTCTAAACTTTAAATAGTTCTGTGATCACAGGCAACCCATACAATCATAGTTATAAACATAGAAGAGACCTTAGTTAGGTATCATCAAGCTGATCCCTTTCTTTTACAGAAAAGGAGGACTGAGGAACCCAAAAGTTAAGAGACTTGCCCAGGATCACCCAGACGGTAAGTGTCTGATGATTTCAAGTCCAGTGCTGTCAAGATGACATGCTGCCTCTCATAGGAAATCACTTAATCTCCTTGAACTTCAGCTTCCTCATCTGTGAAAAGGGGACCATCTCTGTAGTACCTGTGTCAGAAAGTTATTATGAAGATGAAATCACATGAAAATGCACATAAAACGCATTTTCCAGCTTTGAAGAGCTAGATGAACGTTGGTAATCATCATTGTTAATACTACCTTACTTGAACAAGTCAAAGGGACGATATTTTCATGGCCCAGGTTTCTCATGATGTTTTGTCTCCTTCTTTGCCTCTATCACACTTGATTATTTATACATCTTTCTCCCCTGTTATCAGCTCCCTTCTACCATTCATGAAGCTCTGAGCAGGATGGGCTATTAATGAATTCTTACTCAGTTGAATGCACAGAGATTTCCCAGCCATGAACCAGAGGATGAAAACAATGAAAATGATGATACACTTATTAGAAGGGACGCCAACATCAACATCCTTGGGGAGAACTCTTCCTGTCTCCAAGTGTCAGTCTTCTCATCTGTAATATGGAAGGACTACATGAGATGAATATTTGAAGTCCCTCCCAGGCCAATCTTTCAGTTCTGGAGTTCAATGGCAATACTTTAAATTCCCCATTACATAGGGAGCTTAAAGTCCTTTTCAGTTAAGTAGAATGATGGTATCCAAATCTTACCAGTCCCTTGGGACTCGGCCCAAAGGTTGCATCCTCTGGGAATCCTTCTCTGACCACCCCAGCACATAGTGAGATCTCTCTTCTGCGGCACATATGGTCTGAACCACATGATCTTTGTCTAGATCATGAATTGGCTTGTTCTATCGTCATTCCCTATAAGTGAATAAGTCCTCTCTACCCAAACAGACGGGAAGCCCTTGACATTAATTCCTCCCTCTATCCACCCTACAAGGCCTGGCCCACAACTGTACCAAAGGTGTTTGGTGAAGACTCCTTGTCTGACAATCTTACTTATCCTGGAAATTTTCCCCTTCTTTTTAAGGGCAAAACAGAAAGGGAGACAGGGCATAGGCTGCTAATAATCAACAGCATTTATTAAGCTACATACCAGGCATTGTTCCAATTTGGGGGCACAAAGACAAAAATTAAATAGTTAGTTCCTGAAGTTAAGAAGATTACATTCTATCATGGGAGACAACATGAACATCTAATATATGTTTATAGAAGCAGATACAAATAGATACAAGGTAATCTAGGATGGGTGCAGCTAGATGGCGCTAAGGATAGAGTTTAGACTCAAGGAGATCTCAGCTCAGTTGTGACCTGGGACACTTAGTAGTTGTGTGACTATGGTATGGACAAGTCACTTAACCCTATTTGCCTCATTTTTCTCATCTGTAAAATGAGCTAGAGAAGGAAATGGCAAATCATTCCAACATCTTTGCAAGGAAAACCCCAAATGGAGTCACAAAGAGTTGAACAGGACTGAAAAATGACTATCCAACAACCTTGGATGAAAGGTACTAGTACTAGGAGGTCAGAAAAGATCTCCTGTAGAAGCTGGGTGTTTAAGGAAATCAGGAACTCCAAGAGGGGGAGGGGCAGAGAAAAACAGAATAGTCTATCTCCCTCTTTCTGAAGAGAAAGAGAGAGAGAGAGAGAGAGAGACTAACTCTATATTTCTCTGTCTCCCTGTTTTTGAGTAATTTCAACATGAAAATGAAGAATCAGGCAAAGGAGATGCTCATTCTCCACCCTATCAACCTCCAGGGAAGCATCCAAAGGGTCTCCTTTTTGGTCTAATGCTTGTCTACCAGATGTTTCAGATCATTTCTAATCAACTCAGACTTTTATGCTAAATAGAGGATCCAGCTAACATTCCCTCTCTTCTTTTAGCAACA
Organism: Potorous gilbertii; assembly: GCA_028658325.1. Taxonomy (NCBI): domain Eukaryota; kingdom Metazoa; phylum Chordata; class Mammalia; order Diprotodontia; family Potoroidae; genus Potorous; species Potorous gilbertii. The sequence goes on from CM053773.1 coordinate 173,091,197, forward strand.
GTCTTATGTTCTCAGCTAATTACCTGTATAATCCTAGGCAAGTCAATTCCCATCTCTTAGCCTCAGTTTCCTCCTCTGTAAAACAAAAGAGTTGGACTACATCGTCTCTAACATCCCTTCTAGCACTTAGGTTCTGTATTCTACATTCTAAGCCCCCTTCTGGCTCTAACATTCTATGTTCTAGGGGTCCTTCCATCTCTGACACGTTAGAATTCTGACTCCATCATCTGAATGAGTGTCTTCCTCTTCCAAAATGTCTCCCTGGGCTAGTCTATTCTAAACCCTGTTATTCAAAGTTCTCCTCAAGCTGGCTTCTACCTCCTTTCCAGTAGTACCTCTATTCCTTCTCTCCACACACCCTCTCTTCTAATTAAGTGGAACATTAGCCATTCTCTCTACATGACAGTCCACCTCCCACTCCCACACCTTTGTACAAAGGGTTGCCACGTCTAAAATATGTTCCTTTCTCACTTCCACACTCTAAGAATCCTTAACTTCCTTCAAAGTACAGCTTGAGTCCTACAGTTTAATAAATGCTGTTGATTAATAGCAGCCCATGTCCTTTTTCTCCCTTTCTACATTCCCCTAAAAAAAAGGGAACATTTTCCAGGACAAATAAGACTGTCAGGCAAGGATTCTTCCCTGAAGGGGTTCTTAACCTGGTATCCACGGAGTAGATTTTCAGGAGTCCATGAACTTGGATGGGAAAAAAAATCTAACTATATTTTAATATATCAGGTTTCCTTTGCAATCCTATGTATTTTATTTTATGCATTTAACAATTATTTCAATTCGCTTCACCAGATTGCCCAGGGAGGCAAAGTCATACAAAGGGTTAAGGGTCTCAGAGCTAAGTCTTTCCTGCACCTACCCCACCCACATTATTACTAATTCTTCCCTCTTCAAGTTAAATTGTTTTAATTTGTACATACTAAGTACTGACATAAAGCCTTGGCTACATATTGGTTCTGTACTCCAGAAGAACATATACTTTTTATAGTTAAGAACTGCTTCTTTTTCCCTTTGTACTCCTAGCACATAGCACAATATCTTAACCCACAGTAGCTGGTTTTAAAAAAATGCTTGTTGAATAAAATGCTTGTTGAATTTAAATGAACCCTTACAATGAGGCTGCCATCACTCAAACTGTGTCTAGTCTCTTCTATGGAGACCCCCTACAGGACATATTTTACAAGTCCTCAGTAGAGGCAAATCCTCATATTTGAAGGATGGGCTGGATTTTTGGAAAGAGCCCAAAGTCATTCATTCAGAGACAAGTCTGACGAATGAAGCAGGGGATCAGATTGAGGAATCCCATTTTAGGTCACAGACAAGGTGTGCCTAAGATAGTTCTGGGAACCTGTACCCACAGCACTTAACACTGAAGGCCCTTTCCATGATGCTGTCAGCAGCAGCAGCTGCTCTGAAATCCCATACATAGCCTCCTGAGGCAGCACCTTTGAAAGGGCAGCCTCATTGGAATCAAGAAGTCCTGGCTTGTCTTTTTAATAAGCAGTATTGTTCCTTCGTAATCAGGGCCCCTCTTACTATCAACTCATAGTCAGCTGATTGAAATGATGAGGACCTAAAAGATCTTTTAGGACAATTTTTTCTGAAAGTAAAGATGAGGTAGAAATGCATTTCGGTTTCAGACTCTAAGCCTAGACACCATAAAAACCTACCCCAAACTTCATTCCTAACCCGGCCAGTCCAAATTTATGGCCATAATGAAATCTTTCCCAGGCGAATGTAGATTTTCCCAAAGCATGAGGGTCAAAGAATTTAGAGCCAGAAGGGCTTAAGGATCAGCTAGGTAGCACAATGCACTGAGTACCACCAATGGAGTCAGGAATACCTGAGTTCAAATCTTACCTCACACACTTACTAGCTTTGGGACCCTGGGCAACTCATTTAACCCTGAATGCCTCAAAAAAAAAAAAAAAAAGTACCCCTTCCTCATTTCCTAGAGGGGATAATTGGAATTAGCATGTACAAGGTCACAAAGGTAGTAGCAAACTGGGATTTCTACCCAGGTCTTCTAAATCTGAATTAAAGAATTCTCTTCACAATATTCTAGGCTGGTTCAATTCCACTCATCAAATTCAGAATCTCAGAGTCAAAAGGATTTTCAAAGATCAACCAATATGATCCACACCTAAACAAGAGTTCCATTTAATTCAACAAACATTTACTAAGTGCCTATTATTTGCAAAGCCTTGTACATGCTGGAAATACAAGATGAAGAATGAAATAACTGATGTTCTCCAGAAACTTACAGGGTAAAATGTGGAAAAAGCCAAATGCTTATCATCTGATGAGTAAGTCAATGGGAGAGAGGCAAAGGAGACAGGAAACTGAAGGAGAGAGAAGTCACTTTCTCAGTAAGTGTAATGCTAATGAGATTAAAGATCTTCCCCCCACATTAATGGACCTGCCCATTAGAGGAAGTTTGATTAGGGAAGATTTGTAGGAAGCCCACACCTTTTGTGAATGAGGCAGTGGCTCCTAAGGGGTGTGAAGTGCTCTGGCTCTGAAAAGTGCATAAATATTCTTGAGGTGAGGTTTTACTTTAAGGCTTACTCAATGGAAGTGTTTGTTTGGCCAGATGAGACTCTGGGCAGCTGCTAAGAAGTCCCCCTGCTTTGAAAACCCAGATGTTGGTGCTCCTCTCTCTGGTAACTATGTATGTGTGGTCAGAGAGTTGGATCTGTCTGTTGATCTCTGATGTATGTATTATTTATGGTCAGGCAGCTGGAAGCTCTATCTATTGATCTTTATTTCTTTGTATTTTCTCTGAAGTTCAGGGTGCTGATGTTTTTCCCCTGAACTAAGAGAATATGATATTGATATGTGTGTGTGTGTGTGTGTGTGTGTGTGTGTGTGTGTGTGTGTGTATGCTTGATTAAAGTGATTATATCAAAAGTTGCCTTTACTTTTGGAAAAGCAGATCAAAGGTTTGTACAGCAGGTCCTCCTATGTATGTTGAGGTGCTTGCTTTTACATTAAGGAAAGGCTTAATGTATAAGGTGGCATATATATGTATGTATGTATATACATTTATACATATATACATATATATACATGCCATCTCATACATGTGTATCTGTGTGTGTGTGTGTGTGTGTGTGTGTGTGTGTGTACTGAGCCTTGAAGGATGGGGAGGGTTTCAATAGGCTGATGGAGTGTATTCCCAAGGTCAGCATAACCTGGAGGGATGAAAAGGAACTGTCCAAAAGTAGCATTGTACAATGGGTAGAGATCAGGTCTCAGAGTCAGGAAGATCTGGGTTCAATCCCCACCTCAGACATATATGGTCTATGTGACTCTGGTCTAAGTCACTTAACCACAAAGTATCTACTGCCTAAAACAGTTCCAACTTGCCTTGGTAGAGCAAAATGCCTTTCCTTACCAAAAGCTTGCTGCAACATTGGAATCAATGATCCAAGAGGAAAAAATTATCGTATTGTTGATACATGTTGAGCCTGCAATCCACCAAAAAGCTGTCATCTTTTTTAGACTTTCTGTCTAGTCATGCTTCACCTATCTTGAACTTGTGAAAAAGCATTTTTTCAACTCACTTGTGGCTTTACATTTATCTCTATCAAATTCCATCTTTTTAGGATCAGTCCAAGAGTCTAGTCTTTTCCAATCCTGGCATCCAGTGCATTAGCCCTCTCTCCCAATTTGGGGTCCACTACAAATATGAAAAGCATGCCTTCTTTGCCTTTATCAGAGTAATCAACAAAAATTTTCTTACAGTCCTCCTTCAGAAAGGACAAGAAATGATGAATGGCTCCTCTCTGGATCTGGTCATTCAACTATTTCTGTATCTAAGAGACAATTATCCTGTCCAGGTCACTTTGTCTTATCCACAAGGACAGTCAAAGCCAGATTCTGTTAAGTACTTTGCTAACATCTAGGTGAAACACAATTAAAACATCCACCACCCACCCCAATCTTCCTAAATCTAGCAACAACATCAAAAAAAGAAAAGGCAGTTAGTGTGTCAAGACCTGTCTTTTTCACTGCTTCCTTGTTCGCTAACCTTCCCTTTAATAAGACACGGATAGGGACAAAGGTAGAGAGGTACTAGACCTGAGATTTTACTAACATAAGGATCTTCCAGATAAGGAAATTCCCTCTCTCAATAAAGATTAGCACTGAAACTTAAAGTCACACAAAATCTTTTAGAGTAGGCAAGAGCAGTACCAGGTTTAAGTGCCCAGACATGCCCAGACTCAGAGAAGCAGCAATGTCAGTGACAGGACTTAAACCCAGACCTTCCTAACTCCAGGACAAGCTCTCTATCCACCAAGCCACACACCTCTCAAGTCAATAAGCTAATGGACATTTGTAAACACTATCTCCCAGGCACTGGGAACACTAGGGATACAAAGACAAAAATAGTTCCTGACTCTCAAAAAGCTCCCTTCTAACAGAGGAACCGTAAACAAATATATATGCACAAGAGATGGGCAACTAGGTGGCACAGTGGACAGTGTGCCAAGCTTGGAGTCAGGAGTTCAAATCCAGCCTCAGACATTTACTAAGCTGTGTGACCTTGGCAAGTCACTTTACCCTGCTTGCCTCAGTTTCTTCATCTATAAAATGAGCTTGAGAAGGAAATGGCAAACCACACCAGTATCTTTACCAAGAAAACCCTAAATAGAGTCACAAAGAGTTGGACATGATTGAAAAACAACTGAACAACAACACATGAGAGACATACAGGGTAAACTGGAAATAATCCAGAGGGAAGGCATTAGCATTGAGAGAGACTTGGAAAGGTATCAAACAGAAGGTAGGATCTGAGCTTAGACTTGAAGGAGATGGGAGAGAGGGAGAGTTTTCCAAGCGAGATAGAAAGCCATCAAAAAGAAATGAGATGTTATTCAGTCATTTCAGTCATGTCTGACTCTCCATGATCACATTTGGGTCTTCTTGACAAAGATACAGAAGTGCTTTGCCTTTTCCTTCCTCAGCTCATTCATAGATGAGGAAACTGAGGCAAAGAGGGTGAAGTGACTTGCCCAGGGTCACGTAGCTAGAAAGTGTCTGAGGCCAGATTTGAACTCAGGAAGATGAGTCTGCCGGACTCCAGGCTCAGTACTCTATCCACCTCACCACTAGGCTGCCCCAGGGCCTAGATTGTGAAAGACTTTGAACATCAAACAGAAGATTCTATGCTTGATCTTGGAGGTTATAGGGAACTATTGAAATTTATTGAGTAGGAGAGTGACATGGTCATTTTGGACTGGAGTGGGGGAATCCTTTCAATCTCAAATTCCTTTAATGATTATCTCTTTTTCCAAGAATCAAAATCAAGCTTCCTGGCCTAGAGTTTCCATGCTCTACTATCTTTCCTTTTTGAAAATCAAAGTAAAACTTTCCCTTTTCTAGTCCTGTGAGACTTCTTCCCTTCTTCCATGACCTTCCAAATATCATTGGCAGTGGCTTAACGATGACACATGCCAATTCTCTCAGAACATGAGGATTTAATTTATTTGGGCCAGGTGACTTGAATTCGTCTGTGCATGTTAGGGGATCTCTTACTATCTTCCTAATTATTTTGGCTAGCCATTCTCTATTAGCCATACTTGTTCGGTGCTTTCCAGTTCAGTGCTCGTTTTCCCTGGCAGAGAGAACAGAAAATAAGGTTTGGACACCTTTGCCTTCCTGCTTCCAGAATTCTTTCTTCCTAATAGTTCGGTGAAGTAAGCAGTACAAGTATTCTCTTCATACTTATAGAGATGAGGTGACCAAAGCTCAAAGATGACAATGGACCTGCCCCAAACCACACAGCTTATGGAATATGAGAGCTAAGACTCAAAGCCTAGCTTTCCCAATTCCAGGCCAGCACTCTCTTCCCAAAACAATACTGACTTTCCAACAGTTTGACTATACAAAAAATATGAAATCCCATAGAAAAAGAAAGGAAACAAACATCCACTTCCATAAGAGCAGGAAGAACGGAGAGTTAAAGGACATCAAAAATAGAAGGTATCTTAGACCCCATTATTTTATGTTAAAGTCTTTATCTTTCATTTCACAAGTCTTAAAATTGCTCTTTGTCCACATCCGTCCTTTCCTCTTTGCTTCAAGCTTAGAAAGACATGGCTCCTCCTCTTTGCCAATGCTAAACACCTCTCTGATGATAACCTTGATTTCACACGCTCCTTCCTCCTCTGGGACCTCACTCCATTGAATATACCCTCTCTCAGCTTCAAATTCAGAGAGAAGTTCATCTGGAAAAGATCAGAGAGCGGGGAGGGCATCCTTAATGGACTTCAAGCTTAACTTCCTCAAGATCTGAATGGTTTAGTGGACTGCAAATTCAGTGTGGGTCAGCAGAATGACCCAGAAGCCAAAAAAAACCCAAAGCCAAAACCTAACAGAATCTTAGATTGCATGCAAAAGGGCATCTCCATCTTCCTCCTTTGTCCAAGTAGTTCCCCACATCTGAGATGCTCTCCTTTCTCTCCTCTCACCCCATTGACTCCCCTCACCTCCTTCAGTGCTCTTCCATGAAGCCTTTTCTGATCCCTGTAGTAATTTGCATCAGAAACACAGCTAATTATATAACAGAATAATTTAGTAACAGAAAAGTTAATAAGTTAGCATTTATAGAGCACCTCAGGTTTACTAATAAGTTAGCCTTTATAGAGCACCTCAGGTTTACTAGTAAGTTAGCCTTTATAGAGCACCTCAGGTTTACTAATAAGTTAGCATTTATAGAGCACCTCAGGTTTACTAATAAGTTAGCATTTATAGAGCACCTCAGGTTTACAAGACAGTTTACATATATACCCTCCTTTGATTATCACAACCTTGGAAGGTAGGTAGTGTTAAAGTATCACCCCCATTTTATAGATGAGGAAACTGCAGTTCAGAGAGCTCACAGAATTTGCCTAGGATCACACAAAATACTGGCAGAGGAAAAACTGGATTGACTCCAATCCTGCCAGGAGTCTGCTAATGCAGAAATGATTCACCTATCTAGGGCTCAGCTTGCCCAGCAAACTCATCTCACCAAAACCACAAAGGAATTATTATAAGAACAGCAATAACTACTCACATTTCAAAGAAAACACTTAGACCACAACAACACTAGAAAGCAGGGACACAATTTTTATTTCTATTGTCATCTTTTTCAAAAGAGGCATGGATTAAGTGACTTGCCCATGTTCGCTCATTAAAATCCAGATCCAGGATTAGAACCCAGGGCTCCTAAATCCGGGGCTACCGTATTCTTGAGGTCATGCCTCTTATGCAGAAGGGAGTTCCTAGCTCAGAGTCTGTTGACTCTTTTCTTTTTTGAGTCATTTTTCAATCATGTTCGATGCTTCGTGACCCCATTTGGGGTTTTCGAGGCAAAGACACTGGAGTGGTTATTTCCTTCCCCAGCTCATTTTACAGCTGAGGAAACAGAGGCAAACAGGGTGAAGTGACTTGCCCAGGGGTCACCCAGCTAGTAAGTGTCAGGCCAAATTTGAACTCAGAAAGATGAGTCGGATGACTGAGAGCTTTACACAGAGAGAAGACATGCTCTACCAACAGTTAACAAAATAATTTAACAAGGGCAACGGTAGAGAGCCACAGTGTGTAGGGGAAATCAGCTTTGGCTACCTGCAGAGGGCAGCAGTGCACACGGCCTCTCAAGAGCAAAGCGACAGGACTTAGAGCCAAGAATGTTTCAAAGCCTCACTCTGCCACTTAGTAGCTAGCTCCAGGGGATCTTGGGCTATCTCTGGGCCTCAGTTTTCTCTTCTGTAAAATAAGAACAACACTCCTGGTTCTATCGACTTTGCAGGCTTGTTGTAAGGAAAAGCTTTCTCAAACTGCAAAGTATTATACAGACAACTTGAGTTCTTACAATAATTCATAATCATCTGCCAACTTTCAGGTCAAAAATATGTTCAGTTTCCTCATCTTAAAAGGAGAAGATGGGAGACTGTCTAAAAAGACATCTTTACACCAAAACTGGCTACACTCAAAACGTATTTATCACTTTAAAGCTAAACCTTCTATCTGACTGATCATGAAATCAAAAGTGTGGAGCTACAAGGAATCTCCAAAGACCTAGTAGAATGTGAAATTCTCCCTTGGATTTGCCCATCTCTCTCTTTCCCTTGTTCCTCCTATTGGAGCCATCTACAATGATCCAGATCTGCACTTTACCTCTCTCCAAAGCTCTCTGGGATCCCTGAAGGTAAGAAAAAGCCTGCCCCCCACAATCCTTGTTTTTTCAGGGTAAAGAAAATGATCTTGCAGAACCACAATATCAGGGCTGAGATGGACCTTTGAACACAGCAGACTATCTCATCAGGAAAAGAGAGGGGAAGAAAGGGGGAACAGGTGATTTACATAGCCCCTCTATGTGCCCAGCACTGTGCTACGAGCTTTAAAAATACTATTTCTTTTTATCCTCACAAAACCTGAAGTAGGTGCTATCATTATCCCCATTTAACAGATGAGGAAACTGAGGCAGAGACTGAGTAACTTGCTCAGGGTCATATACCTAGTAAGTATCTGAGACCAGATTTGAACTCAGGCCCAGAGCTCTATCCACTCACCACCTAGCTGCCTCATACAATCTAGGCACCTTAGATCTCAGAACATAGACTATGGGATGACAGAGAATACAGGATGCCAGAATTGGAAAGAGATTTAGTGACCAGCCAGTACCACTTCCTATTAGAGAAGAAGAAACAGAAGCACAGAAAGTAATTACTTGCCCAAGGTCACGAAGCCAAAATTGACCAGCTGGGTGAGGGGGTCTACAAACTCTGTTCAGGGCTCATTCAACACAACCACACACTCTCTTTTCTGTGACTCCAATAGTGGCATATAGAACTTGGATTTGCATATTATCTTTACTCCTGAGAGTTCAAACCTTTTTCCAGAATATTCATGTCTCCTCCATCTTCAACAGATTCCTGCAATGCCCACAAGGCCAGGAAGTCATCTCCCCATTTCATAGAGGAAACCACCAAGGCCCATGGGATGACTGATCAAAGGGGACATAGTAAGCCAGTGGTGAGGCCACTTCTTTACAAGGTCCAGTCTCAGACTCTAGCAGCTGCCAAACACAGTAACCAAAACCAAAAGCACCAAATCCATAATTTCTTACTGCTAATAACAACAAATAATAATTGTTATTCATATTTCTAAAGCAGTTTAAGGTTTACAAAGGGCTTTCTTCACAAAAAACCTGGTAACACAGGAAATAAAAGGAAAAAAATTTTTTTTTCTGATGAGGAAATTGACACATAGAAAAATTAGCTGACCTGCCCAAAGTCATGTGCTAAGCACTGCAAACAAGATTTGAACCCAGGTATCCTGACTCCAAGTCCAGCATCTTTAATATGGCATTATTATGCCTGTCCCTTGCCCTCCTCACCCCCAAACTTGGGCCAGAAGATACACCAGCCCCTACCCCTATGACACTTCAGGCACACTCTTAGGGTTCCAGGCTGACCCCCTGAGAAAAGGGCTAGTGCCCCAAAGCTGGCCCTGACCGGTACTCACTGATGGCATGTCGATGGCCCTCTCGCTCCCAGGCTGCTAGAAAGGAACGCCTCCTGGGGGAGGTGACCCTGGTGGAGCAGAGGAAAGTGAAATCCGGTTTTTATTTTCTGGAAGATCACCCCCTCCTTCTTCGTCAGCCCTCCCCTATCAACAGCTGGGAGTCTGCAAACGTCGCACCCACGTCAAAAGCCCTCTCTGGACTTGGACTCTGAGCAGGTTTCATCAATCTTTCCCAAAGAAGAGAACGGAATGGAGCTCGTAAACACCCGTTTACTCCCACCCCTCACCAACAACCTCATCTTTGAACATCATTCTGACAATTTGGAAGTGAAGCCCTGCCTGGGCAAAGGAGTATTCTGTATTCAACCCCCTACACTTAACTGCCATGCTTAAGACAGGCCCATGGTCTCTCCCCATCCCCCTCAGCTTCCAATTCCTGCTTCTGTGCTTCTCAAGAAAGAAAAACTTGGACCCAGACCCTCTGGGGAGAAAGAAGGGAGTGGAGATAGAAGCTAAGGAAGTGTTGCTGCCTCTCTGTTTCAGTCTGGAGCAGAAGAGGGAGAGATTGAAAAGAGTAGGGAGGAAGAGAGCAAGGAGACAGAGAGAGACAGAGAGAGACAGAGGGAGATGGACAAAGATGGAGAAAAAAAGGAAGAAAGGAAAGGAAAGAGGGAGACAGAGGAAGAACTAAAAAGAAGAAAGGGAAAGAGATAAGCTAAGAAAAGGGCAAACACAGCCAGAGACAAATAAGTAAGAAGACAGAGAGATGGGAAAAGATAGATGAAGAATGAGAAAGATAGAGATAGACATATATATGCAGAAAAAAGAGAGAGGAAGACTCAAAAGATAGAGAGACAGAGAGAGAGAGAAAGAGAAACAGAAAAATGTTAAAGAAGGAAAAGAGAAAGGAAGAAGCGAAGCCAGTTCCCCAGGGGGAGTCATAACCCTAGCCTTAGATGTGACTGCTTCAGTGAGCCTAAGTTCAGGACTCAACTCCTCAGGTCTGGGGCCCTAACAAAGGGACAGGACACAAAGCAGGAGAAAAGACAGACCAGTGAGAAGGGAAAGGGAGTCTGATTCTGAAGGCACAGGGATGGGGCCCACAGGAAGTGAGCCCCCAAATATTGCTTCTTTCTCCATCTCCAAGCACTGAGCACAAACTGAGCCTTGTTATGCTAAAGTGGCTCATATTTACTGACTGCTTCTTCTTTGAAGGTTTCCTTGATTTATCACCCAGTCAAAGGGAATCTCTTCATCCCTCAGCTCCCAGAGCCAAGAGTCTACAACTCTTTGAAGCTTCCTCCTCTGATTCCACACTGCTTTGTGTTATAGACATGGGTGTCTATGTCACTCATCACCCAAAGAGAGGCTATAAACTGCTTGAGGACAGGGGTGCCTTAATGCCAGGCCTTCTCTCTGGGAATTATCTCCAATTCTGCCTGTCTAATTCTTATTTGTACATAGTTATTTGTGGCCCACCCCATCACATTTCGAGCTCCCTGACAGTACAATGTTATTTTGGGTATCCCTATTGCTTAACACAGTACCTGGGGCATGCAGTTGGTGTTTAATGAATGCTTGCCTACTGACTAGTCTTATTCATCTCCCCAGTCCACAACACAAGGTCCTACACTCTAGCAGGACCTAGGAAAACACCAGCTAGCTAGAACCAGATAGATAGGCAGGCAGAGAACTTGGGTTGGAATCCTGGCTGCATCACTTGCCTCCATGTGAGCTGACCCTGAGCAAGTCAGCTAACCAATCCTCATTTATAAAATGGAGAAAGTGATACTCTGCTTATCTACCCAAGAGAGGAAAGCACTGAATTATTACGGTGATTCCCCCATGCAAATGAGGATGGGGTGAGAGGAGAGAAGGGGATGGGAGTGATGAAAAGGACAGAAAATAAAAATGCAGTCCTATGAAGTGGGTGAGCCCAAAAGTTGAGGGCACACGTGGGAAAGTAAGAGGGTAACCACGTAGTGAGACCTGAGAGGGAGGGGAGGAGCCATCCCCCAAATTCGCTCCCTTTCTATGCCTAGAGTTCCACGGTTAAAGTTTCATTCCCTTACCTATGAACAAAGACAGAAAGTATTTATGCAGTGCTGTCTAACAGCTCTGTGCTAAGCCCTAGATCTGGCTTTGACTGGCTCAAAGATGAACACCATCACCACCTATAATAATAGCCAGCATTTTTATAGCCCTTTGGTTTGCAAAGCACTTTACAAATATTATCTCTACGCTCCTACAACAACCCTGGGAGGTAGATATTATCCCCATTTTTACAGATAAGAAAACTTAGGCAGATAGAGATTAGGTGTCTTGCCTGGAGTCACAGTAAGTTTCTAAGCTAGTAAGTGGATTTGTCCAGGGAGACAATGAAAACCCAAAACAGAAGAGATATGAAAGCCTGGGTGAACAGACAAGATGGTTACAGTATGAAAAAAAGGCTAACTCAGAAGGAAGGGACCAGGGGAGACAGAAAGAGGGGTGGCATCTTACAGATGATAAGATCTGCACCAAGTCTTAAAGGAAGTCCAAAAAGCTATGGGTTGGAGGTGAGGAGGGAGAGCATTCCAGGGCATGGGGACAGCCAGGGGAAATGCCCAGTCAAAAGATGGCATATTACAAGCAAGGAACTGTTAGAAGGTCAGTATGGCAGGATAAAATGAAGTACAGAAAGCAGACTGGGAAAATACAAAAGAGTCACGTTTTAAGGACTTTAAATGTCAAACAGAGGAGGGTTTCTGTTTTTTGGTGAGTTTTTGTTTTGTTTTATTTTTTGCTTGTTTGATGGTTTATTTTTTAATCATGGAGGTAATAGGAAGCCACTGGAGTTTATAGAGTAGGAGGAATAGCACAGTCAGATCCACAGTTTCACAAAATCATTGTGACAGCTGAGTGGAGGATAGACTGGAGTGGGGAGAACTCTGAGGCAGGGAGATCCACCAACAGGTTATTGCAATAGGTGAGGCAGAGGTGAAGAGGCCTGCATCTGGGGAGTGTTTGTGTAAGTGGAAAGGAGGAGAGATACAGGAAGCATGATGTGATGGTTACAATGACACATTTTGTTAAGCTTTAAAATTTACAAAGTACTTCCTTTACAGAAATGTAGTGAGGCAGAACCTGCAAGACTTAATCTCCTTCTACCCAAAATCACACAGCAAGTTTGTAATCAGAGCTGAGACACAAGCCCAGGATCCTGTCCTCACTTCACTGCTCCATGTTATCTGTCAAATACAGTCACAACCAAAAGAGATTCAGAGGAAGCCTTTAAGGAACACCTTCCCTCCACCACAAGCATCTTGGCTTGGTCTGGGAGCACAGCCTTGTGGAAAAGGATATCAGTGTGCATTAACTCAGCTAAGACGCACAGTGGATAGTACCAGACCTGGATTCAGGAAGACTCATCTTCCTGAGTTCAAATCTAACCTCATACACTCTCTTGCTGTGTGACCCTGGGCAAGTCACTTAACCCTGTTTGCCTCACTTTTTTCATCTGTAAAATGAACTGGAGAAGGAAATAGCAAACCATTCTAGTATCTTTGCAAAATATTTTTTTTAAAAAGGGAGTCATGAAGCCTTCTTGGACACAACTAAAATGAATGAACAGCAACAATAAAAAAAAAATATTTGCCCTACTGGTCCCTGTACTAGGCACTGGAGATATAAAGAAAGGCAAAAACCTGTGACCCACCTCAGGGATTTCACAGTCTAATGGGGAGACGACAGAAACACAACTACAAACAAAGAAAATATAGACAGGATTAATTGGAGATAACTGGAGAGAAGAAAAGGACTTTTTCCTGGGAACTGAGAAAGCCTTCTTGCAATGGTAACAAATGTTAACTAGTCTCTTTCCTCAAGGAGCTTATTGTATTCTAATGGAGGGACACAATATTAATCAACGAACGTTTATTAAAGACCTACTATGAGGCACAAGATACAAAGAGAAAAACTAATTTTTAAACTGTGCTTGAGGAGTCCTTATCTCAAGAAGTTTACATCCTACTGGGAAAAGAACATGTATACATATCACATGAAATAAATGCAAATATCTGGTCAATAAAGGCTAGTCAGTACAAGATAATTTGGGGTGGGAAGGTACTAGCAGTTGAGGAAGAAGGGGAAGGAAAGGTCTCTGTAGGGGCTGGTGCTTTAGTGGAGCTTTGAAGGAAGCTGGTGATTCTACAAGGAAGGGGAGAGAAGAAGCTTCCCAGGGAACAGTTGTCTTTGCAAAGGCACAGAGAGATGGGAGTTGGAGAGATGTGACAGCAGGAAGGCCAGTTTGACTGAATTGGAGAGTTTGGGGAAAGGAGTGATGAGTGTAACAAGTGTAGACAGACAGGCTCAAGTCAAATTGTGAAGGACTTGAAATGCCAAATACAAATATAATTGAACCTACTGGCTACAGGGATCCCTTGAAGCTTCTGGAGCAGGAGAGTGGCATTTGCAGACCAAATGCTTTAGAAATATCAAATCTGCAGCTGTATGGAAGATAGATTGGAATTGGAAAGAGAACGGAGGCAGCTCAACCAATTAGGTGTGGCTGTTGTTTAGTCTTTTAGGTTTTTTTTCAGTCCAACACATGATCCCATCCTTGGCAGAGGTATTGGAAGAGTTTGCCATTTTCTTCTCCATCTCATTTTACAGACGAGGAAAGCTGAGGCAAACAGGGTTAAGTGATTTGTCCATGGTAGCACAACTAGTTTCTGGGGCTAAATTTGAACTCACCAAGATGAGTCTTCCCGACTTCAGGTCCAGTTCTCTATCTACTTTACCACCTCACTGGCAAAGATCAATTAGAAGGCTATTGAAAATGTCTGAGCAATAGGTGATATACACAGAGATAAGTAAATGTTTGCCGACTTACTTTACAAGCATAATATCTTTTTATCCCCTCAAAAATCTATGAGGTAGATGCTATTGTTTCTCCCCTTTTACAGATGAGGAAACCAAGGTGGACAGAGGTTAAGTGACTTGCCCAGAGTCACACAGCTATTCTGTGTTTAAGGTTGAATTTGGTCTTTCTGACTCCAGAACTGGTACTCTATCCATGGCACCACCTTGATGTTCTGTTGTAGTGCTCCTAAATGCATAAAAGGAAATATGTAAAATTACAAAGAAAGCCAATCCTATTGAAATTCCATAATAAAAAAAAATTTTTAACCAACTTCATAGACCCCTGGTTAAGAATACTTGCCTTAGAAGTAATAGAGAGCCACTGATGGTTACTGAGCTAGTGTGATGTGGGCTGACCTGGGCTGTGGAATGCTTATATGATGTTTCACAGTTTACAAAGCACTTGTCTCACAACCACCCGAGGAAGTTAATCGTGAAATGAGTATAATGTTCATTTTTAAATATGAGAAAACTGACTCACTAGGATAGGGAATGACACACTCAGCATCACACAGCTGATAAGTGTCAGAGGCATGAGCTGAACCAAGACATTCTGATGCCAAGACCACTGTGCTCTTACTGTACTACATGGTAAATCATGGTTAGGAGAGCACATGTTTGGGAGGAGGAGGGAAGCACAAGGGAAAAGAGGTATATCAGAGGGTCAGGGGCAACCCCTGCCTCAGTTTCCTCATCTGTAAAATGAGGAAAATAATAACACTAGTTTTAAATCACTTTGTCAGCCTAAAACATTTACAGAAATGCCAGCTGTTATAACTATTATCACTGTATCGTAATTAGGGATAGAAGGGATCTCAGAGGTCACTGGGTCCCAACTCTTCCATTTTACAGATGACAAAACTGAGGCTCTCTGGGAGTACTTGCCCAGCCATGGTCACTAAACTAGTAAATCTCTGGGGCAACATTTCAACCCAGATCTCCCTGACCCCAAGTCCCGCAATTCAGTCACTACTGCCCCATAAGGGAGCTTGAGTCATCTGTTTGAACCCTTTCATTTTACAGATGAAGTTACCAGAAAGAAAATCCAAAAAAGCCCAGAAAAAATAAGTCACTCTCCAAAGTCAGAGTGTCAAAGCAGGGACTTCAACCCAAGTCATCAGACGCCAAGTCTTTTCAGAGCACTCTGTCCGACTATCAGAAGAGTCTCACAATGAAGAGAACAGACCAGACCTTCTTCTCTGCTTGGTTCTAGAGGATAGAACTTTGGATCAATTTTTAGAGCTGGAGGGGATCTTACGTTCATGTAGGCCTACGCTCTCATTTTACAGATGAGGAAATCGAGGCCCTGAGAGGTTGTCACTTGCCCAGGGCCATATAGGAAGTAAGTGGAGGAGTCCAGGGTCCTGTTTTATATAAGGAAAGCACTTTGACACACATTATTGTCCTATCCTCTGAGGTTTACAAGCACTACACAAAAGAGATACAAGTATCCCCATTTTACAGATGGGAAAACTTTCCCCTCAAAGTGGACAAATGATCCAGAGACACTGGCCCTTGCTGCTCTACACAGAAAACACTCTATCTCCTGACTGGGGCCTTTTTCATCAGCTGTTCCCCAAGCCCGGAATTCTCTCTGCCTCTACTTGCTGGCTTCCTTCAAGTCATGGCTCAAATTCCACCTCTCCCTATTTCCCTAAATGCGAGCCCCTCCCTTCTATTGATGATCTCCATTTTGTCCTGTATAAATCATACAATCATTTGCATGGTGCTTCCCTGTTAATAGTAAGCAGGGCCTGTCTTTTGTCTCCGTATCCCTGGTGCGTAGCAAGGTGCCTAGCTGTACATAGCAGGCACTAAAGAAATGCTGCCCAGGGTCCCTTGATGAATAGGTACGGAGGAGCAGTATCTAATTCCAGGTTTTCCGGGCCACAGCTGAGCCATTCTGGGGCTCCATGAAGGTTGCTCTCCTGGATGATTCTAGCACTCTATTTGGATGGCCAGGGGTCAGTCAGTACCAGCAGAGAACAGCAAACTCTGCACGGTTCCTAGACATGATGCAAGCTGGAGCAGCAAGAACCATGACGCAGTCTCCATCCTGGCCTTCCCCAAGCCCCGTCTCACGATCCTCAGGGGGAGAGCTGGGAAGCAAGGTTCCCACAGCTCCTGGCCCGCTGCCCCCAAACACAAACGTTTTCTTTTCTTCTTTTTAATGTTTCCCCCTGCTGTAATGCAGCAGCTGGGAGCGGAAATGATAACTCATGTCTTGCCCCCTGTCCTAACTTCTCTTCTAAAGGGCAGATTTCTTATGCCACAAGGGCTCCATAAAGTGCCCAGATCCCTTACGGGCCCATAAAAGCCACAAATTCCTGTCTAAGGAAGACACCCCATGGCTCCCTGACCACGTACCCCTCAAGTCTGAATATCTCAACACATATATATGGCTTTCCCAGCTCAGAGTCCTGGCAGGAGATTTAGTGTGGGGATGGAGTAGGAGTGGGGGAAAGGGGAACCTTCCTCCCTGAATTTGACTCACAATCAATAAAACAACAAATATTTATTAACACTTAACTATGTTGCCAGATACTGTGCTAAGTGCTGGGCCAGGAGTAGGGAACCCAAGGCCTCGAGGCTATGACTCTTTGAAGTTTAGATTCAGTCAAAGGGATGCACTTGAGGACCCACATGTGGCCTCCAGGGCTGAGCATGCCAAAATTTTAAAAAATGCATTAAACTGTCCCTACCCTCAACGGTTTATGTTCTAATGAGAAAGACAATATGCACACCAACAGGTTAAGAAGGTAGATGGAAGACAAGTTTAGAAAGGAAGGGACTGAAAGGGTAGTGATGGGCCATAGACTGATCCACCCTCCCCACTCCATTTTCCTCTGGATAGCCTCCAGCTGATCAATGCCCTTCCCCCACTGGGACACCCAGAACTGAACACAATATTCCATCTGGTGTCTAGTCAAGGAAGAATACAATACGACTACCTTTCGTTGAATCATAGAGTCCAATCTCTACCTAGACAGGGGTCTCATCTAGAATATCTACCCAACAAATAAATGGTCCTACAGTCTCCCCCTGAAGCCGAGCAGTGAGGATGAAGACTTTAATCTTGGAAACTGCCCATTCTGCTCTGAGAGAGCTCTGACTCTTCTCCAGTCTTTCCCTACTGATTACACCCATCTATTGCTTCTGGTTCTGCCCCCGCCCCCAGGACTAAGCAAAACAAACTTAAAAATCTCTTCCCCAGGAGAATTTTTCAAATTCAGGAAGACAGTTATCTGTTAGCATATTCACTCTTGAGTCTTCTTGCTTGTAGGTTACCGAAGGTTACTGTTGTTCACTTTTTAGTCATGTCTGACTCTTTGTGATTCCACTTAGGGCTTTCCCAGCAAAGATACTGGAGCAGTTTGTCATTTCCTTTTGCAGTTCATTTTACAGATGAGGAAACAGACACAAAAGAGATTTGCCCAGGTCACGCAGCTAGTAAGTGTCTGAGACCAGATTTGAACTCAGAGAGTTGAGTCTTCCTGACTCCTGGTTCACCACTCTATCCACCTTCTTCACCAAAACACAATCTAGCATCCTTTCTAGTCCTTTTAATACCCTCCTCCCCTTCCTCTAGGCATACTCTGATTTGGCTACAAAACACTTTGATAGAGCCATGATCAGCTCCATGTGGGTACTCCTTCTAATAACAAAGAAGGAAGCATATCTAAGCCTTCTTTGTGATTGTGACTCACCCAACACTGACAGGAGCTGGGATGGGAGCAATTCTGCAGGAATGATGATGATGATGATGATGATGATAGCTAGCATTTATATAATGCTTTACAGTTTGCAAAGCACTTTACATATGTTATCTCATTTTACTCTCACAACCCTGTGAGATAGGGGCTATTATCCTCATTTTGCAGATAAGGAAACTGAGGCAGACAGCAGCTAAGTGACTTGTCCAAGGTCATAGAGCTGGTAAGCTCAGGATCCAAGGTCAAATTGAAACTTGGATCCTCCTGAATGCAAGTCCTTAGCTGTATCCATCTAGCTGTCTCTTTATCACAAGTAGAATTTATATGTACTAACTCATTTGAAGACATCTCAGAGGCTAGAGGCTCTGAATTGTCTCCATGTGGTCAGATCTTAAAACAACAATGAGGTTGCTCTAATATCACATCTTATTTCCTGTGTGACCCTGGACAAGTCACTTAACCCTGGCTTGCCTCAGTTTCCTCATCTGCAAAATGAAATGGCAAACCACTCCAATATCTGCCAAGAAAACTCTAAATGGGGTCATAAAGAGTTGGACACAACTGAAATGACCAAACAACAGCAATAATGTCTTTGATTTTTCCCCATACTTTTGGTGTCTTCCCATTCTTAAGACACCTTGAAAACTGGTCCCTCGATGCTTTTCAAAAATGGTGCCACCTGCAGTACGTATTTCTTTTGTGTGCTCTCCACTATAGCTTTTCTTAATTTATCTTCTAAAGCACCATTTCCACTTCCTTAAAGAGCACGTGAAGTACTGAGTCCAAATCATCCAAGATGAGATGTAATCAATCACTGACAAATCTGTTCCATTTTTCATCTATTTGTTATTTATCCATCTATTTCCAAGGGATGATACATATGGCTTATTTTGGTGTCCTTTTGAACTTCCTTCAGACACAATGCCTTTCAATATTTCTTGATACAGTGCAACTAGCCTCTTCCTAAAGGTTTGGGAGATGAGCTTATACACTACACTGATACTACTCCAATGATGAATCACAGCAGAACTTTTGGGCAACTGGTCAATATCCTCCTTGTAATGTGGTACTTGTCAGATGCTGTCTAAGCAAGGAAAATGTACATCCATCTTATTCTAGACACTATTTTGCTCCATGGAGCCCAAGATCCTATTAATGATTTTGGCTGCCATGTCACAATGGTGACTCATACTGAGTTTACAATCCACTAAATTCCCCCGCACCAAGCTTTCATGCAAACTGTTCCCTGGCTTCCTTCAAGTCGCAGCTAAAATATATCTCCTAGAGAAGTCTTTACTAATCCCTCTTAATGCTAATGCCTTCTTTTTGTTGATTAGCTCCAATTTATCATATATAATGTGTATATTTAATCATAGAGGCAACTAGGTGGCTCAGTGGATACAGCACTGGGCGTGAAGTCAGGAAGACCTGAGTTCAAATCCAGTGTCAAACACTTACTAGCTGTGGGATCCTAGGCAAATCACTAAACCTCTGTTTGCCTCAATCCAGTGGAGAAAGAAATGGCAAAGCACTCCAGCCAGCATCTTTGTCAAGAAAACCCTGCGGTCAGCATTGGAATGCTATGGCCCATAGGGTCATGAAGAGTCAGACACAACTGAACAGATATAATCATACACACATATACACATATGTGTGTGTGTGTATGTATACAGACAGATACATAGATAGATCTATATCTTTCTATGTATCTATATAGAGATACATAGATAGATATAAATATATGTATATAGATATATAAAATAATTAGGCATGGGTATACAACAGTCAATCAAATATTAAGTACCTACTATGTGCCAGGAATTGTACTAAGCACTAAATACACAAAATAAAACTAAAATCAGTCCCTGTCCTCGGGGAGCTCTGTGTAATGGGAGAAGACAATACAAATAACTATGTGCAAACAAGATACATATCTCTGATCAGCCCAGTAGACTAACCATGATTTCAAAGGCCTGATGATGAAGCATGCTACCTGCTTTCTGACAGAGGAGTCATAGACTTGGGTGCAGAACGAGGCATATATAGTTTAGACATGAGCAACAAGGGAAGATGTTCTATTTGCCCACCAACCTCTATTCCCTTTCCATCTCTACTTCTGACTTCCTGGGTTTGAAGACCACTCCTACCCTGAAATATGCCATGGTGATTTCTAAGTAGGAGCATAAAAGGTGAATGATGAGAATAAGCCAGGGCTAAATTTGTCAAGAAAAAAGCACATAATAAGCTAAAGGGCAAAAGATTTGAGGGAAAAGAGGAGCTGAAATAGCTATCTCCTGAGCCAGGGTTAAAGAAGGAAACAGAAGTCAGAGCAGAGGTACGACTTTGAGAGAGTACGGAAGGGTAGAGGAATTGGAGGCCCATCTCCAGTGGAGAAGCACTAGTTTGTCAAGTGCCTTCCAAAAATGTGGTACCCAGAACCAAATGCCACACTCAAGATGCAGTCTGACTTGGGCACTGCAGAACGGAACTATCACCTCCCTCATTCTGAATACTAGGCTTTTCTTAATGCAGAATAATATGTCTCTTCCCATCTCCTGATGCAAACACTGCTGGGAAGTTAGGGAAGATAGAGATGGAAAGATGGGAAATCACCGAAATTCACCAGAAATCCTCTTCTGACCAAAGGAAAGTAAGGGTGCTTCCCTTTCCCCAAATCAATTTTTTTCTCAGGCATTTAGTTGGAAAGTTCTCTCCCTCTCTCTTTTCAAATCTTTAGGGTTCTGAATAGGCCCCAAAGGGCTATGACCAAGTCCCTCATCCAATCAAACAGATTTCCTCTCTTATCTGGTGGAAATGTCTTTGACTGTGTCAAGGACTATCCAGGTGTTGTTCAAACACCTGATAAATTCATGTTATCACTTAAAGTAAGTTGGGGAAATTTCACTGATTAATCAATCAACCTCCACCCTTACAGAAAGATGGACAGAGGGAAGAGAGAAAGAGTGAGGAAGTACTCAGTGTTTCCTCTCAAGTCCTCAGCATTCACCCTTTTCCCTCTGAGTAGGACCACTGACTCAAACCATTTGGAACATTGAGCTTCCTCACATTTAGCGTCACTTTCCTTGCAAAAGCAGTCTCCTAATTTTGAAATTTTACCTTCCCCCTTGGGGACCATCCTCTCCATGGTGAACATCAAGCATTGGAGACACTTAGTCCTCTTTTTCTCTCTATTTGAGGCCACTACAGGCCAGGGCCTCTCCCAAGGACTTATCTGGTACAAGTAGAAAGAACCTAGAACCTAGAGACAAAGAAAGAGACATACACAAAGTATCACAGGGAGAGGTCAGAGAAATAGAAAGACAGAGAAACAGAGAAAATGAAAGGCAGACAGAACATAAGAAGACAAGAGAGGGAGAAACAGACATAAAGAAGAGCACAAATAGAAAGATAGAGAAGACCCAAGGCTAGAGAGACGGAGGAAAAGAGACTAAAACAAAGCCCAAAAAACAAATTAAGAGCTCTGGCCCCAAAATAGATATTGTGAGAGGGGGTGGGTACAAATGGCATGGAGATGGAGAAAGGGCAAGGATTAGCAACAGAAGGAGAGAGGTTCTCAGCAGGCTGGGAGTTAAAAGTCACTCTCTGCAAACAGAACAGGTCACTGAAGCTGACAATCTGGTCATTACTTTGCTTTCTGTTTTTCTAGGTCAGCATCTATAATATCTAACATGTTTATACCAAGTGCCCACTTCTTCTGAATGACATGTCAGCCCCTGCTGCACTAGAAGCACCCTAAGAGCAGCAGTCAGGTCTAATACATTTTCATATCCCCCATGGTTCAAATTACCAAGTTGGACATAGAGTGGTGCTTAGTAAATGACTGAGGGAGAAAGAGAGGTTAAGCAAGGTCCCTCTTGGGTATATCATCTCCTCTACCTTAGCTCAAAAGTCCATTTTGAACACTCCAAAGCATTTCCATTCACTCTCTCCTTTAATCTTCATAACTGCTCCAGGACGTGATAGTTAGCCCTATATTACAGATGAGAATACTAGCAAGTATAAATAACACTAGATCTGGAATCAGAGAACCTGGGGTCAGAATCCCAACTCTTCTACTAGGAAGTGCTACCTATGTGAACACGGTCAAGGCACTTACATCTCAGGGTCTTAGATTCCTTATCTAGAAAATAAGGGGATGTAAGCCCAAGCAAAATGGGATTTATTTGTCTTCTTTCTGGAGTTCAATTTCACAGGCTCACTGAAAACATCTGAAGGATTAATTTCCTTTGAACCCTGATAATTCACAGCTGTACTGAGTCACTTAAGTTTTGTGTTCACTGGCTCTGAGTCAATCAGGGGCTTCATCTTTGCTATATATACTAGGAGGTTAGTATTTTGGCTTTGGCTTTGGGAGTTTCCGCTTACTAGAAGGACCTTTCGATTCCCTGAATGGGATTCTGAGTAGCCCTTTTTATAAGAGTCCCCTGACTACTCAGATGTTGTTGGTACTCCCCTATCCAGTGGTGTATGCAAGTGGTTGTATTACTTTGTCGGACAGTTGGAACCCTGTCTGTTGATCTTTGTGCTAATTTCTCTGCTTGTATTTTCTCTGTTTGTATTTCATGTTCCACATTCAGGGTGTTAACCTTTCCCCTGAACTAGTGAATGATTTATATATGTTTAATTAAAGAAGAATTGTTAACCCCTTTGAAGTTATCTTACCTTTATAAAGCAGATCAAAGAACCTGTGCTAGCAGGCCATCCTGGGTGTGCTAGGGCGCTTGCAATTATAGCAGATCAGATAAGAAGACATCTAAAGTCCCTTCCTTCTCTAAATCTCTGATCCCAAATGAAATGATTTATCTAAGGTCTAAATCTAATCAGTGGGAGGATTGGGTTTTGAACTCAGGCCTCTTGGCTTCTGGCCCAGTCCATCTAGGTGTCAAGGTTGATGGAGCACTGAGCCTGTAATTAGGAAGACCTGAATTCAAATGCAGTTTTCCATACTTACTAACTCTGTGACCCTGGACAAGTCACTTAACCTCTCTCACTCTAAGTTTCCTCACCTGTAAAATGGGGATCATAGCATCTACCTTACAAGGCTGTTGTGAAGAACCAACAAGGTAACATCTGTAAAGCACACAGCACAGTGCCAAGCCTGGATCAGATGCTTAATAAATGCTTATTTTCTTCCTTTCTACTACCCTCATTTTGCTCCCTACTTCATTTTCCTTTGATTTCCACTAAATCAACTCAGAACTCTGGCCATCACCCCCTAAATGCTGCTTCTCATCCCACCCTGCCCCCATATTCAGTACGAGATACAGTCTGGGAGTCAGAAGACATAGACTTGAGACTTATCTCTACTACTTCCTATTGTATGATCCTGAACTAGTCACTTCTCTCTACACCTCACTTTCTGCCCCTGTAAAATGGGGTCAATTGCTCTGCCTACCTCAGAGGGCTAATTTGGAAGGACAGTGTGTTGAAAGTTTTAATAGAAATGTTAGTGGTTATTACTTATTCTGCCCTACCCCTTGCTCAGGTCACTTGCCAGACCTGAAATCCCTTCCACCACCCCTCCTCTGCTATCTAATTCCCATGTCCCTTTCAAAGATTAGCCCCAGTCTCACCTCCTTGAAGCTTTACACATGTTCATTTTAAGATGCTTATGGGACAATGAGAGCTGTTTAGAAGTCTAGAGCTGGGAGTCATTTGCATCAAGATAATCAAACCCAATTCTGCAGAGATTACCAGGAGCAGTCCTTGGAAGACCTTGTCCCTAAGCACCCCTCCTCTGGCTCTTTGCGCCCCTAGACCCACTTCTCTGTCTCCCAGGATGTGTGCTCACCTCTTAGGGCCCTAGTTCCAGAAAATCAATTAATTAGACTTCCAAAGCCCCTCCCTATCATCTCCTTCTCTCAGTCTCTCTCAGTGTGTGATCCTCTCTCCTCAAAATTGTTTCCCAAGTTCCCATCCTCCCCTCCCATCCTCATTGCTTTCTCCTATCTCCCCTCCCTTTAGTTCTCTCATTCTCTCCTCCCTCTGTTCTCCCTCTCCCCTTCTCTCTTTCTCTCTTCTCTTTCCTCTCTCTCTGTCTCTCAGTCTCTCTCTTTCACTGTTTTCCCCACCTCTGTTGCTTTTCCCTTCCTCTCTTCCTCCTTATCTCTTCTCTTCCTTTTACTCTCTCCCTCTCTCATTCTCCCTCCCTGCTCCCCTGTCTCTCTCTGTCTCTGTCTCTCTCTGTCTCTCTGTCTGTCTCTCTCTCTCTCTCTCTCTCTCTCTCTCTCTCTGTAGCTCCCCCATCTACCCTATATATACATACATATACATATACACATCCACATCCACACACACATTCAGGAGACAATCCAAGGGGCCCCAAGGAGAGGGGATGGCCTTAGTCGTTTCCTTCTGTGCTGGCAGAAGGGAGTTTTTCCTGCTTTCCCCACTGGGCTGTGAACCAGACACAGAAAGTAGGTTACTGTATCAGTATTGGGAGCTGACGCCTCCGCCCAAGTCAGAACGCTCTCCCTGGTTGCAGGCTCCTTGGTGCACTGGGAAGGGAGCCACACAGATCACAAGCCGTCCAGCCAACAGCTTTCGGCTCTCAGGGACAAATGTGTATGTTGAGCCCTAAATTCCTGAAAAGACAGCTTGCAGATGTACACAATTCAGAGCCCCCTGAGAAGCTGGAAGGAGGGGGTTTGAGGCCCTAGCCTGGCCTATCTTCTTCCCAACTTTGAGGAGGGGAAAGATTTGGGAGGGAGGAGAAGGGTGTTGTTCCCTGAGAGGGGCTCAGGCTGAATAGATAAGCAGGCTCTAAAAAGGTTGGGATGGGAAAGGGAAGAAATGGCTGCTCCCAAAAAGAACAGTGAGATGAGTTCAGAAATATGGGACCCTCCCTGTCCTGGGACAACTCCCTCAGGGCAAGTGACCCAGCTTCCTCCAAACTACCATGGCATGAAGTACATACAAGTGAGGCTTGGAGTAGCCCAGTCAGTCCTTAGCCTCTGAGGGACTTTCAGAGGATATTCTGGTCCCTGCCCCCATTCCTAGGCAGAGCTGTGCCTCCTGAACTCCAGACCCCGAACCACCTACACTACCCAGTGCCCATCACATAATAAGTACTCAATAAAAGCTTGCTGACTGACTACTGCTCAGCAGATCCATATGGCACAGGTGATACTTAAAGCCCTGTGCAATCTCACTGGCTCATAAAACTCAAAATTTCAAACAAACTTGGTATCTCACTGACGTGAGCTTGAAACAGATCCTTGGGCCAACTCATTTTCTTTTTCTTTCTAACAAGTCTTTCATGATTTTCTTGTTATCCTGCTTCCTTCACAACTCCTGATTTGCAAGGTGCTACAGTACCCTAACTATGCAACTCTCCAATGCCCTTTTGGGGAATCTTCAATTTAAAGTCTTTGAATCATGAAAAGTTGGTAGTACAAGGACTATTCTTCCTATTTTACATCTGAGAAAACTAAGGCACAGGGAAACTAAGCTAATTGCTCAAAGCCAAAGACTCAGTGGACAAGACAGAATTCCCTATTGCTATAAGGTGAAGCCACTTTCACAGAATCACAGAAGTTGGAAGGGCCTCAGTAAACCATCCTGCCCAACCTGTATCTGAGATTCCCTTTCATCATTGCTTGGCATTCTACCCTTCACCTGGGCTCCCATATTCTAAGTAAAAACTTCCTGGGGTAGCTTCACAGAAGAAAGAGGCAAAGATAAAGGTCAACAAAGATAAAGCTGGTTGAACCAGTCACTACTTCTGTGACTTTGGGCAAGTGACTTAACTACTTCATGTAGTTAAGTAAAACTTAACTGTAAGATGAGAGAAGGGTATAGACTAGATCACAGCTAGGTGGCACAGTGGATACAGTACTGTGTCTGGAGTCAGCAAGACTTCAGTTCAAATCCAGCCTCAGTCACTTACTAATTATATGACCCTGGGCAAGTCACTTAACCCTGTCTGCCTCAGTTTCCTCATCTGCAAAATGAGCTTGAGGAGGAAATGGCAAACCACTCCAGTATCTTTGCCAAGAAAACCCCAAATGAGTCACAAAGACTGAAACAACTCAACAACAACAAAGACTAGATCAGTGATTCTCAAAGTGTGTCTAGGGCACTCTGGGAATCTCTGAAACATTTTCAAGGAGTCCATAAGGTGAAAACAATTTTCATAATAATAAGATATTTTGATTTCTAATAAAGTATGTATCAGATGCAACTTACATAACAAAAACTCTTTGTAAAGGAGAATGCTCAATGATTTTTAAGAGTGAAATGGGATCCCAAAACCAAAAAAGTTTTGAGAACCACTGGTTCAAATGACATCTCAGGTCCCTTGGAGCTCTAACATCATATCTCCACATTCCTCTACTAAAATGGACATTTTAAGCTCTGATATTATGCTGTAAGGTAGTGGTTTCAATGAAAATGAGGCCACTAAACTATACGGAAGGATCACTCCATGTACATATCAACTCAGAAAACCCACATTTCACTGTATTTTTATTTATTTTGTTAAATATTTCCCAATTACATTTTAATCTGTCTCTACAAATGCTAGAGGCTGCATTGTATTTTGATACCTCTGCTCTAATGCTCTGGTAGTCAATGCTGTTTAAATACTGACTCTAACACCTACTAACAGTAGGGCCTCCAGTAAATCATTTCACCTCTGAGACTCAGTTTCCTCCTCTGTAAAATAAAAGGTAAGGGCAGCATTTGAGACAAATCTAAGGTCCCTTTACAGGCACCTTCCAGCTCCACTATTCTATGTTCTAAAGTTTCTCCTATTTCTTCAATTATAGAATCCTAGCTACCCAAGGAGAGTCCAATCACAGTGCAGCCTACTCTACTGAGGATTTACTCCCAAGTCCTTGGAGCTTTCCTCTGGAGCCCTCCAAACAGTTGGCAGAGTATACCCATGGCCCCCTGCCAAACACTCCATATCCCACTTAAAAGTCTAGTGCCCAGAACTAGGAAGGGTTTTCCAAGAAGAGCCTAAATAGCTTAGGGGGATGGATGGAGCAACTCGTGGAAGAGGGAGAAAGACCTCTATTCCAGTTATCCTATACAAGCTCAACAAGTTAGAATACAAAGCTATTGAGGCCAGTGGCACAGTTTTATTCTCTATTCTGAGGCAGAGACCTTTACTCAATAATAGTTACCTTACAAAGTCACCAATTAAGCATGAGTCCCAGTACTATATACTGAGCCCTAACTCCAGCCTAACCGATTCACAGATTCAACAAGACCCTAGTTATAGGAGATAAGATCCCAGATACACACCATGACCATGCCCTGACCTAGGTCAGCAAGGGGCTGTATGAAGCAATGGCCTTCCATGATTTGGCATAAGCCACTCTTGTTCTGGGAGGCCAACATCAGACTCCAGGACTGACAGAGGACTATCATCTTAGTTGACACTTAATAAATACCTGTTGGATTAGACTGGATGCGGGTAGGCTACAGAATATTACCAATGAAGAACTATGCCAGGAGAGAGTCATAAAAGATATTGGCAGACAAATGAATGACAAAAAAAAGGAAGTGAGCTGGTCAGTTACAGGCAGAGTAGATAGATTCCTAAATGGGATCAGGAAGACCTGGTTTGGAATTCCATCTCTGACACTAGGTAAGTGACAAAGGAATCAACTGGCCTCTCTAGCCTCAGCTTCCTCATCAGTAAAATGGGAATAATAAATATTCATTGTACTTAAGTCTCATTGTTAATTTGAGGCTCCAAAGTGATAATGTGTGAATAGTTTTTTGCAAGCTTTAAAAGTTTTACATCATACCCAGGCACATGATCAGGGCAACCTAGTACACTGAAAAGGGGCTCTAGAAACACAAGAGGTTATGGAAACGGAGGAACCAAAGCTTACTAGTAGTGTAACCTAGAGAGTTGGATTAGTTCTGTGGTTCTCAAACTTTCTGGTCTTAGGGACCCCTTTTACACTCTTAAAATTGTTGTATTATGGTCAAAATAAGGTAAACTGAGGTAAAAATTCCAAACATAATTTATTGGTAAAGAGCAAATCAATCTGATTATTTCAGTTGATGATCCCCCCAAAATAAACTTTTGTTTATATGGGTTAGAGCTATCCATTTTTACTGTGTAAGAAATTAAAATGTCTTAGTATTATTATGAAAATAATTTTGACCTCACAGATCCCCCTGAAAGAGGATCGAGGGCCAACCACATGTCCTTTGACCATATTTTGGGAACTGATGAACTAGATGTCCTCTAACGTCCCTTTCTGGCTCTAAATCAGTGATCTTATGAGATTACCATCTGTTCAACATTTGCTGTGTTTCTCATCACCAGAAATAGTACCTTTCAAACTAGATCACTAAAAACCATGGCCTAATCCACTTGGCTTCACAACACAACCACCTTAGGGCTAAAGTCTTGATTGTTGAATGAGTGAGTATAAAGTCACCCAACCAACTCTTTCTAGCTGGCCCCAGACCAAATTATGCTTCATATCCCATCCAACAATCCACACTGGCTAACTTGTCATCTGCCCTACAGGCATACCCTCCCCCTTCCTCTTTCCAACTGCTATTTCTTATATAATAATCAACTCTGGATTGAGTCTACTCACAATTGCCTTGATTCCACAGGTCAAAACTCTCTACTATGTGTTGCCTTCCCCCATGAGAATGTAATCCCCTTTAGGCCAAGAGCTTTGTTCCATTTGTATCCTTATTGTTTAGTATAGAGATAGCCAGCAATAGGGTATATAGAGTGTATATAGAGAATAGAGCCCTTGGCCTGCAGTCAGGAAGACTTAAATTTAAATCTGGTCTCAGACACTTACTACATATATGACCTTGGGTAAGTCATTTAACCTCTATCTGTCTCAGTTTTCTCAACTATAAAGATAGTCATGGCACCTGCCTCCCAGGGTTATTGTGAGGTTATTCAATGAGATATTCTTTGTAAAGTGTTTAGAACATTGCATGACATATAGTAGGTGCTTAGTAAATGTTTCTTTCTTTCCTATTAAGTAATAAATGCTTTTTTCATTCATTTACACAGATATCGGTTGTTACTTTAATTATTATGGAGAGAGAGCAATGTTAAACCAATAGGACTCATGTACTCCATTTGTACCCACACAATGTCAAGCAAAGAAAAGTCCCTAGGCACATGAGATGGATCACTTTTGACAAATGTATAGGAGGACACAGACACAAGTCATGATGAGAGGCCACTGTTGGGTCATAACCTATACCACTGCATCAGTGAGATAACACAGACACCAAAGGATAAGATCTGAACCAGTGATTTCAATGATATAGAGTCATCAAGTTCTCTGCAACTTAATACCTAGTACTCTGGAAAATTAAATGACTTATCCAGGGTAACATAGCCAGCCACCAGGTCTTTCTGTTTCAAGATCAACTCTCTATCTAGTATACCATGCTGCCTCTCTACCAAAGTATTATATCTACAGTGTCAAAAGTTTGAAAAGCAGAATAGAAAAAAAAATTTAACTGGTCAACAGAAGACCTGAGTTCCACCTTTAACACCCATCAGAGCCTCTGAGAAAATCTTTACTTCTTCCCACCATGCCTCAGATTTTTCATCTGCATAAATTACCTGCATAAATAACCTGCATAAATTAGGTTATTAATGGGGCGTTCTAACACTAGGATTGATTATGAATCACAAAAACCTGATGATGGTACGATATGCAATGTTCCTTTGAAACACTGTTTAAATGACCAAATTAGAAACAAAAGTAATATGAGAGTAAAATGAGCAATAATACGCTCAATACGGTATTTATAATGCCCTTCCAAAAATGAAGTGCCCTGACAATAGTAGTTTAAGGTTTGCAGAGTTCTCTGTATCACTGAAATCTGGCTTAGTCTTCGTGCTTTGGTGGCTTTGTTGTCTCCCTGATGTGGGATACTCTCTCCAATGGTGCAGAGTGTAACCCATCAGTGCTCACCGATGCACCACATTATTCTCAACCGAGAGAGAAAGGATCATTTTATGGAATGATTTCAAAGCGCAGTCCCAACCCTCGGTACCTTTTTGTATTTACCGCTTCTTCTTATTCAGTCATTTCAGTTGTGTCCCACTCTGTGACTTCATTTTGGGGGTTTTCTTGGCAGAGATACTGGAATAATTTGTCACTGCCTTCTCCAGCATATTTAACAGATGAGGAAACTGAGGCAGACCAGGGTTAAGTAATTTACCCAGGGTCACATAGCTAGTAAGTGTCTGAGGCCAGATTGGAACTCATGAAGATGAGTCTTCCAGATTCCAAGCCTAGTGCTCTATCCATGACACCACCTAGCTTCCCCATGCATTTGCTTACATATCATCAAATTCTGTCATTTGACAGTTAGGGCTTACAGTGGATAGAAAGGGCTGGATTTGCAGTCAGGAAGACCTGAATTCAAATCATACCTCACACACTTAGCTGTGTGACTCTGGGCAAGTCACTTGATCTCTATCTGCCTCAGTTTCCTCAACTGTAAAATAAGGAAAATAACAGCACCTACCTCCCAGAGTTCCTGTAACAGTCCAATGGGAGAATATTTATGAAGTGCTTAGCACAGTACTTGGCACACAGTAGGTACCATATAAATACTAGCTATTATTACAACTATTAAACCCTGAGTAGATCGCTATTTCCTCTGCAAGCCACAGGGGTAAAATGAGGACACAGTGTTTCAGGCAGAGCAGCAGCAAATTAGTATCTGAAGTCTTTCAGCAAGAAAAAGAGAGAAGAGGTAGGTAATTAGATAAATGTAAATAACCGTAGCCTTGCTGGTAATGACAGTAATGCTGGCAGACGACAATTGAGGGCTGCTTCTGTTTATGGTAGGACCAGCCAGCAGTCTGCTAGGTGCCAATCAAAGCCAGCTGAGCAAGTTCATACCCCAGCCCCAAAGAAGGCAGTAAAGCCTGCAGGAATTAACCATCAGCAGAGCGCCCAGCTGGGCAACACAAAGCTGCAGTCAAGGGCTGGCTATTGGCAACAACGATCAGCCTCCGCAGAAGCTTGACGTCTGTTCTTCCAGAGAGTGGAGGGGGGCGGGAGCAGGAAGGAATGTGGCCAATGTGGCCAGGGCAGGTGCAGAATATAATGTCTGTGTAGCGGTCAGTGCCAAACAGCAGCTACCTATGCCTGCCCAAGGGGGAGACAGGCCCTGATCCCAGGTCACAGGAATGCCTCTCTGTTCTCAAGTACTGAGAAGGAGTGAAGTGCTCTGGGGATGAATTCTAATAGCAAGGCTTCAAGGAGGAGGATATGTTTGGAGGGACAGAGAAGCCTCCGAAACTGAGCCTCGAGGTCCCAGGAGAGTGTAAAAATGTGGCCACTAAAGGCCGGGGGCTAGAGTAGGTGTGCAGCTCTCCCTTTAAAGGGGACAACCAGACTCTTTGAGGAAGCTGGCTTCTACTGACCCAAAAGATAGATAAAGACAGAGAGAGACAGATGGAGAGATATATACATACATATATATGTAGATAGATATAGATAAAGATAGATTAGAGAGATATAGGCAAAGAGAGATAAAGGATATAAAGATAAATTAGAGATAGAGGATTACATATAAAGTTAGATTAGAAAGAGATAAAGATAGGTAAGAGGAATAGATATAGATAAAAACAGAGATAAAGCGATAGAGGAATACATAGCTATAAAGACAGATAAGAGACAGAAAGAGATATAGATGAGAGACAGAGAGAGGGATAGATAAATATATAGATAACCACAGGTGACAAAGAGTTAGAGATAGATAGACATATAGCTAGATAGAGGGGGATAAATAAAGATAGTTAAGAGATAGAGATAGAGAGGAATATATATATATATATATATATATATATATAGATAGATAGATAGATAGATAGATAGATAGATAAAGATAGATAAAAGATCAATAGATAATGAGATAGATAAATAGATGGGTAACATGACTCTACAGCTCTACAGGTACTACCAATCAATCAACAAGCAGTTTTTAAGTTCCTACTATATGTCTAATTAAACATTCTATTTACCAATCCAGCCTGACTTCCCAAAGCAAAGGTTGAATTTCTACCCCTTCCTGGAGTGGACAGAACCTTATATGGGCCTTGAAAAATGACTATGATGGGTTAGGTCTGGAAACACACATTGAAGGAGAGAGGAAAGAGTGAGCCAAAGTTACAGAGCTGAGAATAAGCCTGGCTTAGACAGGGAAACAGAAGAGAGGAAGGTCTGCCTGGGATTGTGTATAGGGGAACAGTCACAAACAGCAGGGTCATCATTAATATGTATAATAAATAACAATGTGGATTTCTTTAGCATTTTAGGGTGTATAAGGAATTTTCAAATCAATAATTCAATACGGAGTAGTTATTATGTGTTAGGCTCGCGAGGGACAATGACAAAATAAAAATAGTTCCTGCCTTCAAGGGGCTCATAGATAGATGATGATTAATCCTAGATTTAGGGCTAGAAGGGACAGTGGACAAGCATTTTTAAGCACCTGTTGTGTGTCAAGCACTGAGGATCCAAAGAATGGCCTCAGAGAGGTGGGCTCAGGGAACTCACAATCTAATGAGGGAGAAAGAAAGGAAAACTATATACAAACAAGACATCCAGAGGTTAACAAGGGGGATGGTCTCAAAGTGAAGGCCCTCAAATTAAGGAGACCTAGGAAAGGCTTGATGACAGGGATTTTAGCTGAGACTTGAAGAACACCAGGGAAGCCAGGAGGTGGGGATGAGGAGGGAGAGGGGTCCAGTCATGGGAGACAGTCAGTGAAAATTGCCTGGACTGTCTTGTGCAAGGAACAGCAAGGAAGCCAATGTTACTCACCCCTTCTCTCTACAAGTGAGTAAACTGAGGCCCCAAAACACTGAAGGACTTAGTCAAGATCACACAGGTGACCCTGGCAGAGCCAAGATGTGAAGCCAGGTCCTCTGACTCCAAATTCAGTGTTCTTTCCATGGCATCATCCTGCCTTCCCAAAGGAAATGTAAGCACTATTGTCCCCACTGTATAAACGACAAAACTCTAGCCCACACAGGTGAAGTGATTTGCCCCAGATCATAAGAGCTCCAATGTATCAGTCCGGTTTGAACTCACAGCTGCCTTGATTCTGTCCTCCACTGGGCCATGGCTACCTTTTGTCATTTGAATTTGGACTCAAACAAAGGCCTTCTAGGTCCTTTAGTTTCATCATGTTTCGAGTCAATTCAACAAGGTTTTATTAAGCACCTATTGGGTACAAGGCAAAAAAAAGCAAGACCAATCCTAGAATCACGAGGCTCTGAGTTCAAGTCCTAACTCTAACATATATGAACTAGGTGGCCAAAGGCAATTCACTGAACATTTTGGTGCCCTAGCTACTTTCTAGGAGTAAGTTGCAGACTAATCGCCAACCTGCATCAACAAAAGGAGTTTCCACAATAGGAGTTCCCCACTTCAAGAAAATTATAAATCTTGTCCCAAAATAATAATTTTAAAAGTGTCAGTAATTGTACTAGGTGTGAGTATTTTTCTTAGTGGTTTTTCAGTCAAACTGCCCCTCATTGGGGATCTTTTGGGCAGAGATACTGGAGTAAGTCTACCATTTCCTTCTCCAGCTCATTTTACAAATGAAGAAACTGCAGCAGAATTAAGGAACTTGCCCAGCTAAATGTCTGAGTCAGACTTGATTTCAAGTCTTGTGCTACCTAGCTGCCCAGATATGAAGATACAAAGGAAAAAGAAACAGCCCTTGCTCCCAGGGAGCTCACATTCTACTGAGGAGATACAACATAAACCTAAGCAAGTATAATGCAAAAGAATTGCAAGAGGGAGGGCACGCTAGCAAGAAGGGTTGGGAGTGAGGGGTAGGAAGTGATTTGAAAAGGCCTCCTGGAGAATGGGATTTCCACAGCCCTAAGGTACAACAGCATCTTTTTTCTCATGTTTATATGGAATATGGCAAAGACTTGAAGGCTGTCCAGAAAGCAAATCTTGCTGGATTCTGGATGAGTCTCTGTCAGCTGGGTATCCATCTCTTACCATTCCAGGCAATTTCCATCTCCCATTTAAGAGCACCCTAAGTGCTCTTTGGCCTCCTGCATCCATTCTCCACCCCACCTGGCTTCAATTCCCTCACTACTCACCTCAGAGAAGCAAAGTGGGTTCAGATCTGCACCAAATAAGGTCCCTTCAGTCCAGCCTGGTTTGGGAGAAAGGAAAAAATAAAATCAGACATCTCTCCAGACAGCTGGAGCTCCCAGGCCCCACCCTGAGTCAGATAGTCACAGAAGGAATGGGAAAACCTTACCCAAGACCACACAGCTAGTGACTGACATCGGTGGAATATAAACTCAGGTCTGTGTAATTTGAAGGCAAATTTCTGCCTGTTTAAGACAGCAAGGTCTAGGAAATAGAATCCATAAAGAACAGAAAGTTTCTAGAGGAGAGAAGATATGATAGGGAGCAGTCACCAACTTAAGGGCAGTCTGCCCAGTCTATAATATAGAAAAACAGATGCTCATAGTCATAAAATCACAAAAAATGAAAGAGACCTCAGAACATAGATAATGTTAGAACTAGAAGAGGCCTCAACACAGGAAATGCAGAATTACAGAAGTGGAACACAGAATTTGAAAAATCTATAGAACATAAAATTTGAAAAAAACAAGAGGGGCCTTAGAACAGAGGCATCCAACAAAAAGCCTGAAACAGATTAAAATGTAATGGGGAATTGTTTAGCAAAATATATAAAAATACAATAGAACATACATAATGTTAACATGTGGTAATAGGTGGCCCATAGGGATTCTTATGTATTATTTCATGGTCCCCTTATCTATAGGAGTTTGATACTGCTATCTTAGAACACATAATACTGAGGCTGAAAGGGGACTAAAAAGAGAATGTTATGGCCAAAATGAGACTCAGAGACCTCCAGAGAATGTCCACTAGGGTTATTATCACCTTCTATAACAAAAAAGATGCTCAATTTCAAGTCAGAAATCTTGAATTGAAATCCTAGCTCAGCCAATCTCTCTGGGCCTCAGTTTCCCTCATCTGTAAAAGACTAGATCTCTGAGGTCCCTTTTAGCTTAATGATCCTAGCCTGTGGGCTCTGAGCTGTGTCTTAATGAACCAGGATGGACAGTACTGAATGTGTAGATAAGACAGTTGACAAGTTAAAGAGTCCCTCTGTTTCCAGGATATAGTTCAATATTTATTAAGCACTTACCATGTTTAAAATACACTGCTGTGCAGTGAAAGAGATAGAATTAACCATACTATTTAAGACGAAATATGTATCACCAAGAAGGTTATCCTCCAGTAGATACATATATTATGACCTACTCAATATATCTGTATATTCATATAACATAATATAGGCAGCTGGGTGTCACAGGAGCTAGTGTGCCAGACGTAGAGCCAGAAAGACCTGAGTTCAAGTCACTTAGTTCAAGTCTGGTCTCAGACACTTACTGGCTATTTAACCCAGGCAAGTTACTTAACTCTGCCTCAATTTCCTCATCTGCAAAATATGGACAACGAAAGCACCTACCTCCCAGAATTGTTGGAAGGATAAAATGAGAGCCTCTTGTTAAAGTGCTTCACAAACCTTAAACTTTAGTACATGCTAGCTGTTAACATTCTATCTACGAGACCGATGCATGATTCGACAAGGGACTTGACCTTTTACCAAGATAATCTGACAAAGCATGAAATGAGAAGTTGAATCTCAGTGGGATATTACAAAAAAGAGGAATGGAATCCCTGAAGACCTGGGTTCTAATCCCAAATAACTTCCTATGTGTCTTTGGATAAGTGTCTTTGCCTCTCTGGGCCTCAGTTATATCTTCTATAAAGTAGGGGCCTGAATGCCTCAAAGGAATGGTATGACTATCAAACAAAAGTTGGAATGCTCTTTTATATGTAGAAAGTTAGCTCCAGATGGATAACTTACAATGAAAAAGTTTGTGTGGATGGTTACTATTCAACTGTCTGATTATAACTTGACAGAAATAGTGGCAACATGGTTGATGGAGGAGCAATCTTGGAAGCCCTGGCCCTATTCTGCCTCTAACATATCCTGGGGAAATCACTTAACCTCTCAGGGCTCTAGGTAACTCTCTGGAAATACTGAAAATATTGCTAAAAAGGTACCTTGGTGAAGGGAATTTCCTCATGTAGGACTTTTAAATACCGATGAAATCACAGGTTTAGTGCTAATCCCCTAACTATTAATTGGGTGGAATCTAAAGAGGACCCTAGTTTCTGGATCAACTAGGTTTTAAATGGTCTCCTACAGAGGTTCCCAAGGGGCCAACTATGAGATTCAACAAATACCTGTGGGATTATGTAACAAAGATCTTCCTAACTATCACAGCTGTCCCCAAATAAAATGGGCTGCCTTCAGTGATAGTGAGCTATGACTAGAAGCAATCAGTGAAGTGTTGAACATAAATGTCAGGCATGATATAAGGGAAATTCACAGCTGGAAACAGCTTGTTTTGTTGTTAGTCTTTTCCCCCCTCCTGTTGCTACCTGATAACCCACCACTACCATCACCATCACCTAGGAATGCCTGCTGTCATACCGAGGGCAGGTGGCCAGATCACAAAGCCCACAAAACAAAAATCATTTTCATTCCAAACTTTTCCTCCTGCCAGGGAAAGCAAAGGCATTATTCTCTGTAGGCCTTAGTTTCTTTATCTGTAAATGGGGGAATAAACTAGATCATCGCTATGAGACCTTCCACCTCACATATTCTATGTTCTTAATCAAGCAACAACATTTATTAAGTTTTTATTACATATTCATCCTAACTTTCTATGTTCTAAGGTCCCTTCCAGCTCATATACTTTATGTTGAATGAAATGAAAAAGCATGCTTTTGGACAAGTACCAGAACAGACGCAAAAGTGAGAGTCCCTGACCTTAAAGATTTTATAGGAAGAAACAGAGGCAGCCAGGTGTCACAGTGGATAGAGCACCAGACCTGGAGTCAGGAAGATTCATCTTCACGAGTTCAAATCTGGCCTCAGACATTTACTAGCTATGTGACCCATGGCAAGACTCATGTCTGCCTCAGTTTCCTTATCTGTCAAATGAACTGGAGAAGGAAACGGCAAACCACTCTAGTATCTTTGCCAAGAAAACCCAAATGTGGTCACATAAAGTCAGATGTGACTGAAAAACCAATTCAACAAGAAGGAGGAAACAATGCATAATAGGGTGGCAATGAACAGGAAAAGAAATTTGGGTCTACAGAGCCACAAGGATGATAAGTTGATGTGTGGACCAGGAGACTGACATGTCTTTTTCAAAAGCAATAGTATCATTAATTTGATTACTGTATCCAGAGCAAGGGAGGAGAGTCATCTGGGCAATGATAAGATACTCCAAATAGAATATAAGATGGGATGCAATGAGATCTTGGTAATGCCTAATGACAGGAAACACACTGACAAAATAATTCATTTCCATTCTCATTTCTAATTATTAGAAAACTCTGTCTTAGACTGGGTTGGGTTACCAGACAAAATTATCCATTTCCATGCTTAATTCCCCTTGTTAGGAAACTCCATCTTAGACTACTTTCCAATCTGTATAAGTTGAAATATTTAATTTATACCTTCAGGGGCTATTGTAGAGTAACCAGTTCAAATTCTCAGCAGCTATAATTATCTATTAGATAACAATGATAATACATTAACAATAATAAAACAATAACACTTTATATTATACAAAGTACTTTCCTTCAGGGATTTCTATACCCATTTTACAGATGAGTACCTTGAGACTGAGGTTAAGCAACTTGCTGAAGATCATACAGCTAATTATTAGGAAGAAGACTAAATTTAAGGTTTTCTGACTCCCTGTCCAATGTTTTTCTTCCTATTTCAGACCCTCACTAAAGGGACCTTGTGATTTTTCTCTTTTGTAAAAAAAAAAAGAATACATAAAAGTATGAGGATTCCATATAATCTATAAAAAGCTTTGATCTCTTGTTTCTTATTTCTTAATGTTTTCCATAACGATTTCCTGTTTTCCTCTATATAAACCTTTGAAGTCATTGATCACCACTGTCTAGAGAAAGGGATGGGAGCTGAACCTGTGATTTCACTATTATGGTTTCCTCCCAGAGGAGTAAACTCACCCTCCCAATGTATGTCAGCAAGAGATACCCAGGGCATTGAGAGATAAATAGATTTACCCAGAATCTCACAGGCAGTATGTGTCCAAGGCATGACAGGAACTTGGGCCTTCCTACCTCTAAGGCTAACTCTCTATCCCCTATGCCATATTGTCTCTTACTAACAGTGGTTTCATTTGGAAGGTCTTATCAAACCCTCTGCAGAATTGTTTGGCCCACTCATCCTCTGGAGCAGATATTGCTACATAAGCTGTAATTATCTTTAGGGCGATATCTCTGCCAGAGGTATTCCCCATCATCATGGACAGCATCTAACAGAGCCCAAATGGAAGAGGGAGGGATTGCTTCCAAATAGTGAGGTCCTGCAGATGCTCTGATATATTTATGGATGACATTGTACTAACTGCAACAATCTCCAGCTGATCACTAGACCTTCTAAATCAGCTCCACAATCACTCAAAAACAAACAAAAAACCAAAAATCACCAATCCATTCACTAGGTCAGAACAACAAAAGACAAGTATGTGAAGAATGTATTTTGTCCAGACTATAATAAGCAGCTAGATGAACAACACACGGCCTTGGTTCACATGTCTTGGGCAAGCACTGCACATGGACAATGAATTTTGCCCAGGACTGGACAGTGAGAGAAGAGCAAGCTAAAATGCCTTTGGTAAACATTCCTTTACTTATTATGAAGCACATCTTCTGTCTCTAGGGTGACAGATGATGAACTAGAGGTATATAACCAGATGTACATTCTCAGACCTTCTTAATAGGGAAAGTTTCTCCTTAAAGATAGTAGGGTTGATGAGCATGATAGATACAAGGGGAAATGACTATCAATAAAACACTTTAAAAGATGCACAAAGGGAAGAAAAGGGAGATATAGAAAGAGTCAAAAAGGTAGCTCTTTGTTACTGCCCAATTCTTTTAACTGTATATTTGTCATTCATGTTGATTTTTAGTCATTTCAGTCATGTCTGACTCTTCATACCCCTGTTTAGGATTTCTTTGGCAAAGATACTAAAATGGTTTGCCAAGTTCTCCTCCAGCTCATTTTTCCATATGAGGAATCAGAGGCAAACAGGGCTAAGTGACTTGACCAGGGTTACATAGCTAACTCTGAGCTTGGAGCTCTATATTCTGAACTACCTAGCTGCCCACACAGCTATAATTCATAGTTCTTTATAATAATAACAGTTAACATTTATACAGCACTTGTTAAGTGCCAGGTACTGGACTAAGCACTTTATAATTCTCATCTCATTTGATCCTCACAACCACCCTTGGGAGCTATTATTCTTCCCATTTTACAGATAAGGAAATTGAGGCAAAGCGAGGTTAAGTGACTTCATGGTCGCACAGCTAATAAATGTCTAAGGCTGGATTTGAACTCAGGTCTTCTTGACTCCATATCCAGAATTCTATCTACTGCAACCATCATTGTTGACAATTGATGAAATCACAATAAAAAGGAATTTTAAAAAGACAGTTCTTTTCATTGTAACAAACTTCTGCCAGACACAAAGGCTCATCTTTTTTTTTTTTTTTTATTTTCAGTGTTCTACAAAAGGCCCATCTTTTTAATAGCAACATTCTTCCAATGGCTCTATATGGCTTCAAGTCATGGACTGTCTGGGTCTTGGAAGTATTTGGCAGATCCTCCAAAAAGCACAGGAGATGGTGAACAGGATACAGCATATTACCAAAGAGGCCACCTATATGATATCAATCTCAGAGCACAGCAAAGGAGATGTGGAAAGAGGTGGGCAGGCCACGAAGAAAGGTGGAGGCATCACAGACAGAAAGCCTTTAAAGCTTGATCAATATCCATGCAATGTTTACCATACTCAGTGGGGCCCCCTAAGGAAAATTTATGGGAAGTCATGGCCAGGTTCTCCATGTTAATAATGAGAAGGCATGGATTAGTTTCTGTTTTCAACCCCGGAGAGAAGAAGCACACCATTGTGATCACTGATCCACAAAACTGTCAAGAAATTTTTATTTCAGTATCAAGAAATCCTTGTACTCCTCCTTATGCTCATAGATCTAGGAGGGACCTTAAAAGTTCCTTAGTCTGACTCCTTCCTTTTATAGAGGAGGAAACTGAGGCACAGAAAGGGATTTGAGTCACAAAGATCACAAAAAATAGTGAGCATTAGAGGGAGGTTTGCTCTAGGGAAATAAATTTGGAAAACTGAAATTAACTCTAGCTATGTGAGTTACTAGGACTGTAGTTATTACTATTTATGAATTGTATCAGGAAATGCTCCATATAGAAAATTCGAGCATCACAAAGCCTCAGCCTCAAACACAGCCTACCTGTGAACGGAAGGTTAATGCTTAGGTGTCACCTCAGGCTATCTGACCCCAAGAAGCTGAGGAAATGCAGGGAGAGCACCCAGCAAAGGATGACTCTCACCTTGGGAAAGACCTCGGGGCAAGAGGCAAACTTAACAGCATTTTATAAATGTTAGCTATTATCCTAATTCATAGAGAACCGGGAAATCTCAGAATCTCAAAGCTGGAAGGGGCCATATAGGTCATCTAATCCAACCCGTATGTGAATAAGAGTTTCTTTTGGAATATCTCCAACCAGTGGTCATGCAGACCCTCCTAGAAGGCTTCCACCTGCTAGGGTAGTCCATTCCACTTGGGGACAGATGTGGTAAAAAGGGAAGTTTTCTTTAGATCAGCCTAAATCTATGTGGCTCTAATTCCTCTGTCCCTCTTCTCCCCAACCTTGGTCCCAGTTCTGCTCTCTGGGGACAAGAGAGGGAGTGAATGAGCTATACAGAGCCCCAGGATAACTGAACCAAACTGATATCCAAATGACTGAATGTGGACTCTAGAGATGGGGGAGGGAGAGGAGAGGAGTAGGGTGGGGCTCCCAGATGCTCCAGGGAAAATCTCCCCGGAGATTTTCTCCCTGCCTTACTCCTTAAATAGATCTGCAGCAGTGAAGGGCACGGCCTTCTGGCCTCCCTCAAAGATAGGAGTCATGATGAGGCAGCATTTCAACACAGGCAAGTTCAGGCAGGAGCATCAATGGCTCCCAAGGAGGGAGAGGGAGATGAGCTCCAATCTGCACAGATTGAAGACTAAGAACTCCAGACTAAGAACTCAGAAGTACCTGAGACAGTGCAACTACCAGAAAGGAGATTATGGCATCAACACTGCTAGCTCCTCTTCCTTCAACCAATCAAGCATTTATCAAGCACCTAGTATATGATAGGCACCCTGCTAGGTCTAGGATAGACAAAGTAAAAAAAAAAAATGAAAATCTCAGTCTTCAAGAAGTTTAGTCTCTCAGGGAACCAACATACACCCATAAAAGTAGATTCAACACATATCCTGGGTAACTGAGGAAGGCAGGGAGGGGAGAGGCACTTGCAGATGAGGGGATCAGGTTTTATGAAGGAGGTAGTATTTAAACTGAACTTTCAAGGAAAACTGGTATTCCAACGAGCTAAGATAAGGAAGATGTGTATTCCAGAGATGGGGGAAAGCCTAGGTAGAAAAGCTATTTACACTCACTCATTCTAAGAAATCAAAAGCTAAACAATGAGCCACAGAGGCTTGGGCTTGGGACTATTACTGGCCAGTAGTCTTGCTTTTCATCTTGTCACTGGACTTCGATGACTCCGAAAGAGAGTTAGGCTGATGACTCTGAGCAATTCTGCCTCACTTAAATCCAATTCATATGCAAGTCAAGACATCACCCTTGTGATGTCACTGGTCCTCTTTGAAAATGAAGGCTGAGCAACTACAACAATGTGGAAAAACACATAGAAAATAACAAGTCAAAGACAAGGAACAATAAGGTTAGTCTGGCTCTAACCCAAAAAGACATGAAGGGAAATTTCAGATAGATAGATAGATAGAGATACATAGACAGATACGTGTTA
>CM053773.1:173133867-173188333 GCA_028658325.1 Potorous gilbertii
CATAAATTATATAATCATATAAATTGTTATATAGTTTATATATTATATAATTTCCTCATATATTATATATAAATATATATACATGAATATATTTTATGTGCACATAAATATGTATGTATAAATATATTTAAATGTATATATAAATATGTGTGTATATATATATATATATACCTAGAAAAGTAGATTAGAGTCAGGCTGAAAAAGGCTTTAAATACCAGAGGAGTTTGTGTTTGACCCTAAAAACAATAGGGAGCCAGTACAATTTCCTGAGGAAGGGAGTGACATGGTCAGACATGTGCTTTAGGAATATATCTCTTAGGCAACTGTGTAGAGGATGGATTGAAGACAGAAGACTAGAAGCCATTGACTTCTGGTCCACTGAGTCTCCCTATGAAACTTTTGTGGCCTTTGACATTAAATGTGCCACATATAACAGCAGAACCTCAGGGCTGAAAGAGACTTTGGACCAGAGAATACTGGAACACAGATTGGTGGTGCTAAAAGGGGACTCAGAACCCAGAATGCTAGAGCTGGGTGAAGACTTCAATGGTTATCGAGGCTATCCTCCTCACTTTACAAAGAAAGTGAACTGCAGCCTGGAGAAGTCACACAGCAAGTCAGGTGACAGTGTCACTGGAATCAGAACCCAGGCGACTAGATTCCCAACTCTAGAGCAATTGGTACTGCAGGCATCTCCCCCCAAAATGGTAGATTTTGTGTTACTCACCCTCCTACACAGAAGTATTTTGTCTCTTTGCTAAAACTGTAAGCTCTAAAAAGGAAGATTTCTCTGTACTCCCAGCACCTGTTACTAGGCCCTACACTAGCTCCTTAACAAATGCTTGTTGAGCTTAATTGGATTATCACCGCCTTGGGTGTAGGAGGTGTCTCTTCTCTTATTTCCCCAAAAGCATCAGGCACACGCCTGGCCACGCACAGGTGCTCAGGAAAACCCTTGTCAACTGGCTAGGGTAGTGTCAATTTCCTAGAGACAAGGGACCTGTAGGGGAGAGAGTAATTAATTCAGTAAAAGAAGCCCTAGCTCCATGGTCTTCAGTTCCCTAATTCATAAAATGGGGAGAAAAATGTTTTTAATACTCCCCTTTGGAGGGGTATTTAAAGAGGCGGGGGTGGAAGGGAGGTTGGTCAATCCCATGATTTCATCAGGATTTTCCTTGTGAGGAAATTCCCTGTACCACCACAGATGAACAATTTAGAATCATATCCCTGGATACACCGAGAGGTCAACTGAAGTACCTGAAGTCCCACACCTAGAATGTGTAACAGGCAAGAGAGGAAACCCTTGTTTCCCTAAATCCGAGGCCTCTCAGTAAAGTAGTACTGGGAGGGGATGTGTGGACATAAGGCTTGGTAAACAAACTATAAGGCAATACAGTGTAGTAGGGGTAGACTTGGGAATCAGGAGACATTATATTCAAATCCTGCTTCTAACAACTTAACAGACTTTGCAAACTTAGCTAAATTATCTCTCTGTAATCCTCAACTTCCTCTCTGGTGGGTAAAATGATGAAAATAGTCATTGTAGCACCTGCCTCACAGAGTTGGGAGGGAAGTTAGAGCTCAAGCAATCAACAAGTCTTTAAGTGTCTATGCACCAGATACTTTGTATCCCTAGATGTTGCAGTTATAAAAACAAAAATGAAACAGTCCATGCTCCCTCATGGAGCTTACATTCTGTGAACTTGAAATGTTACAGAAATGTGAACTGCTGTGTTTATAGTTACATAATAATTATCAACTGTAGAATTTATACAGAACCTTTTGGGCCTGAGGCTAAAGCAGAGCCTGCAGACCTCAGTCTAGGTAGCCACCAAATTTCCTCTAGTCAGTCCTTAAATTTCCTCCACAATGAAAGTTAAACACAAAATTTCTGTCACATTAAAAGTTAACCTCTAAACATCTTCCACAATGAAAGCTAAATGCAAAATTTCTGTCACAATAAAAGTCAACCTTTATAGTTCCTCCACAATGAAAGTCAACACTTAATGAATCCCAATGGAAATGATAGGAAAGCATGTCAACATGAAAACCTATAAAGGGAAGGAAAAAGCAGTCCCCCACCGGCAGGGTAGATAAGACAATGGCACACAGGCAGGTTCAAAACCCTCTTCTGGCTATTTCTACTCTCATCTGAGCACAATTCTTTATCATCATCCCTCTGAACTACAGCACAATAAACTCCAGAAAGTCTTCCTGCTGTCTCCCTTTGCCCTCAAACTCATCCTTCTCACTATTGCCCCAGTATTTAGTGGTGTGACTCCTCTCTGGACCAAATCTTCAATGGTCACTTATCAAGGAACATCTGAATTCCTTTTTCTGGCACTTAAGAGCTGCCATATTGCTGCACCATCTAATCTTTCCAGTCAGGCTTTATCTTATCTCCCCTTCCCCCAAACCCTCCCCACCCAAGTAGAACTGTAGGACTGAAAACAATAAAAATTCTTACATTTCTACAGCATTTTAAGATTTGCATATCACCTTCCATACATTATCTCATCTGATCCTATTCCCCTACATACCCAGCAATCTCTTGTTTCTGTCCTGTTGCTATACCCCTTCTTTGTCCACTGAATTCCATATCCATTCTTTTTGAA
The DNA here is from genome assembly GCA_028658325.1 of Potorous gilbertii. NCBI lineage: Eukaryota > Metazoa > Chordata > Mammalia > Diprotodontia > Potoroidae > Potorous > Potorous gilbertii. Next base: position 173,136,483 of record CM053773.1, read on the forward strand.
CTGAGTACAATGACGGCCTCTTCCATGAAGCTGTTCCTGACCCTGTTTGTCAATCATGACCTCACAAAGCACTTTGTCAACACCTCTGTAATGGACCTATCATTTATGCTTGCTCTGCTTAGTTTTACTTTGTTTTCTTTTACTTTGAGACTGGGTCTTCCTGCGGTTCCCAGGCTAAAAGTATTACTGCTCCTCAAGAACCCATTCCCACTGTTGACCAGTACTAAATTCGAGTTATGGTTTAACCCATACCATTTCTGACCTGGACCCTCCCGGAGTTGTCTGGTTGTCCCTATTCACAGGGAGGGCTTCACTGCCTTGGGGTCTCCTCTAGTGTAGATACTCAATAGGTTGGAGTCCTACCTGCCCAGAACTGATCCAATAGCCTCAGCCTCCCTGGTAGTAGGGATTTTAACAGCATGCACTACCATATCTGGCACCTATCATGTATTTGTTTATATTTGTTTCTGTTCAGTCATTTCAGTTATGTCCAGTTCTTCATGACTCCATTTGTGTTTTCTTGGCAAAGATATTAGGGTGGTTTCTGATTTTTTTTTCTCCAGGTCATCTTACAGACGAGGAAACTGAGGTAAACAGGGTTAAGTGTCTTACCCAGTGTCACACAGCTAATAAGTGTTAACTCAGCTCTTTCTAACTCCAGGCCCCTACTCTATTCACTGTGCCACTGAGCTGTCTTACTTATTTACATATTGTGATTACCTAGTCTATATTGCATCCAAATGCCTTTGTTAGACCATGAGTTCCAAGAAGGCAAGAACCTAGTTTTGTCTGAACTTTTTGCATCTGTCACAAGTGGCTATCACAGTATTCTGTATACATAGTAGGCATTTAATAAATATTTGCCAAATTAACTTCATTTTAAAGATGAGAAAACTGCATTATGTTTAGTGGCTCAAACACTTGTAACAGAGCTGATAAGCAGAACTTGGTTATATCTAATCAAGTATCCTTTGTACCACACCACAAGTTCCTCATAATTATCATTCCAAGCATTCCCAGAGGCTTTCATCTGCTGCATGTTTGACCCACACAACAGCCCAGCAAAATTATATAGAGAGTAAGGATAATTCCCCACATTTAAATGGAGAACCTAAGGCTTAGAGATTAAAAGGTTAAGTATGGAACCAAGCTCTCATTTCAAAAAAAGTATTCAAGTATGAGAGAGAATGGTGTCAGTTACAGTGGTCAAAGAAGACTTCCTGGAAGAGGTGGGATTTACAGGGAGTGGGCAAGATGCAAAAAGGCCAAGAGGTCAAGTCAACATTTATGAAACATGTGCCACATGCCAGGCACTGGGGAAATGAGAATGAGAGAGACAATATCAGTCCCTGGTCTCAAGGAGCTCACAGTCTATAATGGGAGAGGCAAAAAGCAAAACAACAATGTACAATCCAGATATGTACAGGATCAATTAGAGATAATCTCAGAGGAAAGGCAATGAAAATGCACTGTCAAGAGATGGAACAGGAAAATGATAATTGTTGGAGAAGATGTGAGAGAGTTGGAACACTAATTCATTGTTGGTGGAGCTGTGAGCTGATCCAATCATTTTGGAGAGCAATTTGGAACTATGCCCAAAGGGCTATAAAAATGTGCAAACCCTTTGACCCAGCAATATCGCTTCTAGGATTGTATCCCAAAGAGATCATAAAAATGGGAAAGGGTCCCACATGTACAAAAATAGTTATAGTAGCTCTTTTTGTGGTGACCAAAAACTGAAAATCAAAGGGATGCCCATCAATTGGGGAATGGCTGAACAAGTTGTGGTTTGTGAATGTAATGGAATACCATTGTGCTATGAGAAACAATGAACAGGAAGACTTCAGAGAGGCCTGGAAAGACTTATATGAGCTGATGCTGAGTGAAAGGAGCAGAACCAGCAGGACTTTGTACACAGCAACAACCATAGTGTGCGAGGAATTATTCTGGTAGACTTAGTCCTTCATAGCAATGCAGGGACCTGAAAAATTCCAAATGAACTTTTGAGGCAAAACGCCTTCCACATCTTGAGAAAGAACTATGGAATTGGATCGCAGAATGAAGCAGACTATTTTCTTTTGTATTATGTTTTGTTTTGTTTTATGGTTTCTCTCACTCATTTTAATTCTTCACATGACTAAGGTGAAATTGTATTTAATAGGAACATATGTGTAGAACCTATATAAGATTACATGCCATCCCAGGGAGGGAGTGGGAAGGGAGGGGAGAAGGAGGGGAAGGGAGGGGAAGAAATCTAAGATATATGGAGGTGATTGTAGAACACTGAAAACAAATAAAATAATTTTTTTAAAAAAGAGATGCAACAACCAAGCTGGCAATGAATTGCAGAATATATGGAGCAGCGTAAAGTGTAAGAAAAGGGAAAAGACTGATAGATTTGGAGTTAGAGGACATGAGTTCAAATCTTGGCTCTGCCACATATTATTTGGGTGACCTTGAACATGTCACTTCAGCCTCAGTTTCCTCTTCTGCAAAATATAGGAATGCACCACCACATCCAGCCAGAATTTTATTCTTGAGTCATTCCTATCCCTCATGCCTTTCCCTATAGAATACTGGTCCATGGGATCCTATCCATGAACCCTTCAAAATCTGCTCACCCAAGATCTAGGTTGTTTGTTAAGATTATGCCTAACTTTCCTCACCTTCTCAATCTCAAAACGATGGAATGATTCATGCCCTACCTTCCCTAGGCTACCATGACTCCAAAACTAGTTCCTCCCCACTGGTTAGAATAAAATCGTACATAAAATACATGATATCTTCTTATAGTCTTTTATCCATCCTGACTCCCTGGAATAAGGCCAGTCTCATTTCACCACCTCTGTGATAATTATGAAATCCAATTGCCTTGGTGCCCCAGGTTCAAGGGTTTTACACTTGGAGGTCCCTTCCAACTCTGGCATTCTATGTCCTAGGGTCTCTTCTCCTTGAGTCTTACAGAAGGCTGGTAAAAAATGGAATGCAGTAAAATAACAGTAATGGTAACAGCAGTTCGCATTTCCGTAGTCCTTTGTTCTAACAATCCCCCAGCACCACGAGTTACATACTGTTATTTGTTATTTCTGTTATTGTTAGTATTGTGACTCTTTTACAAATGAGGAAACAGAGGCTTAGGAAAGTTAAATGGTTTTCCCAAGGTCAAAGAGAAAAGAGGTAGAAGTCCAACCCACAACTCCAAATTCCCAGCTCAATGCTCGTCCCACCATACCATGCCAGAAGTAAATATTGCATTTGGGTTAGTGTAATCAGGGAAGGCTTCCTGAAGAAAGGAGAACTTGAACTGTTTCCTGAAGGAGGTCTAGAATTCTGAGAAAAGAACAGACAGAGAGAAGGGAAGGCACTGGAGGCTTGGAGGTGACATAGCTACAGGAGTTGGTTGTCTTCCTTCTCAAAAAAGAAATGAAGAGGGGACTATATGTCCAGAATAGGAAATCCTCAGTTCTGCACACTTAGGGAGATGTGGATGCTAAAGGAAGAAATCTGGGGGCAAATGGAAGGGCTCAGTGAAAGTTTACCAAGTATATTCCTCACAATACTCACAATAACCTTGTAAGGACGGTAAACATGAGTCCTATCATTCTCATTTCACGGATCAGAAAAACCGGGCTAAGTGAAGTAACTTGTCCAGAGTCAGACAACTATTAAGTGTCAGCACTGGGATTCAATCCCAGGTCTTCTAACTCCTGGTCCAATTCCATTTACAAATCCAAGGAAACTTCACCCAACTTCCCAATTCTGCCTAAGGGATTAAACAATCATTGAGGGCTGACCACATCAAGGGCAGAACTCAGAAGTCAAAAAGTTCCCAAAGGAGGGCCTCATTAGAGAGAAACATGAGGGTACATGGGGTCTGCAATTAGCCTGGATCCTCAAGCAGTCATTGTTTCTGGCCCCAACTAGCCTCAATTGCCTAGTCCTTTGAAGAGAGATGAGAACTGAAATCAAAGAGAATCCAAGGTCAGAGCTAGAAAAGACTTGAGGATTCATCTAATCCAGGGATTTTAAACTTTGTTTGATCTCCACAGACCCTTACATCTATCTGAGGAATCCTATGGAACACCCTTCACATAACATTTTTTAAATTTCATAATTGCAGGAAACACTAGATTTCAGTTAGAGGTTGGGGACCTGCAGCCTCGAGGCCACATGTGACCCTCTAGATCCTTAAACCAAACTTCACAGAACAAATTTAGATTCAGTCAAAGGGCTGCCCTTGATGACCTAGTGGGCCACATTTGACCCCAAGGCTCTGAGTTAGAGAAAATAAAGACATGAGGTTTTGAGGGACCCTAAAAATATCTGTATGGCCCCAGGTTAAGAACATCTGATCTAGTCTAATCTCATTATGCAGAAGTAGAAACCAAGTCCCAGTGAGGAGAATTAACCTGCTGGATATGATGGGGAGACAGAGACAGAGTAGAATCCAGATCTTCAGAAACTCAGGACAGGATTCTTTCTGGTGTACCTGCCAGTCATTCAGAGACATTCAGATTTCAAAAGTTTCAAGGATTCATGATTTCAATGCTCTTACTCTTTCTCTGACCAGCATTCCCATCTTTCTACACTTTATTTCATCCCCTCTTGTTCAGCCAATGATGCTACACAGTCTGTCACAGAGTTTCTTTCTAACTTCTAATTATCTGACAAAGCCTCCTTCCTTTAAGAGCCTTTAAGATCCCAGGACCACTTCCATGCCACAATAAGACTTACAAAGAAACTTTAGTGGAATCTGAAAAGGGAAAAGACAAGGAATCACATTCAGATACAAAAAAGCTTCACTATTTCAATGTTCTTCCTCGCTGAGGATGATTGAGTGAGTGAGTGAGTGAGTGGTTTCAAGAAATCTTCTCATTCAATCCAATAAAACATTTGCTGAGCAACTATTATGTACAAAGCATTAGGTGAAAATATTAAAAATCTGTCATTCTCTCAGACATCAGAAGTATATGGAATATTCTATGGACCATGAAACCAGTCTGTAATATATAAACAGCACTTAGCCCAATGCCTGGCACATAACAGGTAAAATACAAATACTTATTCCTTTCCTCTCCCTTCCCTAATTCATTCTCTCCATGTTGTTGTCACCTAATACACAGCTTTGACCATGGCTGTCCCCTGCTGGCTAGTCCTTGCTTCAACACCTCCAGGGAGAAGAAGCTCACTAAATTTAAAGGTACCACACTTTTAGACAACTATATTTAACAGGATCAATCAGTAAGCATTCATATTATGCACTTAAGGAAGGTTCTTTCTCCTAATGAGTCAAAATCCATTTCCCTGTGACTCTTCCCCATTGGTTCTAGTATTGCCACCTGGGGCCACACAAAACAAATCTCCTTCATGAGCTCAATGATAGTCCTTCATGTATCTCAAGATGGCAGTCATGTTTCCCCCTCACAAGCCTTCTCTCCATACCACACAGATTCTCCCTTCTCTGAATTCCTAAGACACTTAAGACTCTACATTGCACAATCTGGCACTTATTTATACAAAGCCTCTCCTTGTCCTCTCCTTTTCTGAGTTTGAATCTAATTTCCCCAAAATGATGGTGAGCTCTCTGAGGCCAAGGCCCCCACCTTCATCTCTTGGTGACGATTCAACATTTGCCAAGGTCCTTATGTATGTCCCTTCCTGTGGGTATAAGGGAGAAAACAAAGTTTTGGGAAGACAGTGTGCACTCTCATGGATTAAGAGGATAAGACACATGCAACAAATCACTAGACTATAAGATGTTACATGAAAGTACATTAATAACAGGTGGAGAATAATATGTTATGTGACATTCAAAGAGAAAGTCATTACAGAGAATAGGACAAGGAAAGACTTACTGAAGAAGAATAAAGGAGGATATACGAGGAATTTGAAGAACATGAGCAAAAAAGGAACAGAGATAAAAGAGCAAAGGTCAGATGAAGCACAGAGTACACGTTAGGGGATAATACAAAATAAGGCTGACCAGAGTTTAGTCCTTGAATGTCAAGCTTAGAACCTTAGAGCACAAAACGTCAAATGCCAAAGCTGGAATGAATCTTAGAACACAGAACATTGAATGTCAGATTTGGAAGTTTATTCAGGAGCCAAGAGGGAACCACAGAATGGTTTTGAGAAGAAGAGGAATATCGTCATATTTATGAATAAGGAAAATTAATCTGTCAACACATAAAGGAAGGATTAGAGGGAGGAAAAGACTAGAAGCTGGAAGACTTCCAAGGATCAATGAAGTTGGAGGTAGAAAACTTTTAAAGATCATCTGCTCCAACCTCTTCCTCATCTTACAGAAAAGGAAACTGAGTCCCAATTTGATTAACTGTCTTGCCCAAAGTCACAAATGTGACATCTTCTTTGTGCTAAGATTGCTTTCAACTTCTGACACTTCATGTTTGATATTCGTGTCCTTTCAACTTCTGTTTCTTAAGGTTCCTTCCAGCTCAGGCATTTTATGTATCTCAGAGGGGTGCTAAAACGCCCAGAAGACTTTTGGTGGGGAGAGAGGAATCTCTGTGTTGAACCCAGACCCTTGGACTTTAAAACCAGCCCTCTTTTCATTTGTACCACTCTACCTACCAGAATTGGTTACTTGTTACCCTTTGTTCTCAAAGAGGACCAAAATGACATCACCATGATAAACTCAAGTTTCAGTGTGTCTGACTGTGGCTGATCAGACCAAGATGAGCTCGGAATGCTCTACCACATATTGGGCACAGATAGTCTGTATGAACATTTGGGGTGGATACTCCAAATTTGCGCATCCTATGATGGCTTTGTGCTGTCTCAATTCTGCTTTGCTCATAGACCACAGCATCCTTTCTGATACGGGCCAGAACTAAGGAAAGAAAGGTGGGTTTAGGTAAAATTCATGCAGCTCAGCTTTCGTCATTGTGAGTTTGAATTTTGAAAGAATCATCCAGTTGGAGAAGTCCGAAATGAATTCAGAGCAAAGATTCTTCACCTGAGGTCCGGGAATTTATTAGGTTGTTTTTTTTTAATTTTGCTAAGAGTATTTCAATATGCTTATTTTCTTTTGTAGTCTTATTACATTTTATTTTATACATTTAAAAACATTATTCTGATAAAGGGTCTATAGACTGATTCACCAGACTGCCGGGTTCATAACACACACACACACACACAAAGGTTTAGAATCCCTGATTTAGAGTCTCAGGTCTAAAACTGTGTCTTCGATGGGACTGGGTATGGGGCAGTTACTGAGAGATATGATGACAGGAGAATGATGTGACTTGGGGTACCATGACCCAGAAGTTCAAGTTTTCAGGGCACCATCACTCCAGAGGTAGTCCTTCCCCAGGGAGAGACCTGATCATGTTGAAGAAAATCGGTCTTGACCCAGACCAGAGAGGCTGTGTCTAAAATAGCCTCATCTCCCTTCAAGACCAATTTGATTCCAATGAGGGCCAGCACGTAGTCCTTCCCAAAGCAGCCAGTGGTGCCAAGCCAGAACAGCAGAAAGCCAAAGCTATTTTTGTACACCCTGGCACTAAAAGGTCTCAAATAAGGGGCCTTGAGATTTCCAGGATATGTTCCTCCTCCCATGCCAGTCAACCCAACTGGTTCTTGTAGTGAGAACTACTTGGAAAAGTCTGGGAAGGCAGGCTACAAAACTGGAAATTCAATACAAGTTCAGAAGTCTCAATGGGAAGCACACTCGACCTTTCAGTCTCATTTCTGCCACTGACCTGATGTGTGACCTTAAGTAACTCACCCTCAGTTTCCTCTTCTGTAAAAAAATCCAATGAAAGTACTCTGAAAATGACATTGGTCTAACAAAATCTTACAGATCTGCTATTGTTTAGAATTTCTGAGAATCTAGGACACTAAGCAATATTATTCCTGGGTCACTGAAAAATAATTTAGCTAATAAGTAATATAAACTAAAGGGGAAAGGGAGAGACCATGCAAGTTTAGCTTATTTAAAGGAATCATTTTTTCCCTTTCAGTCAACAAACACTAATTAAGCACTTACTATGCCTGGAACATCATGCCCAACAACTGGGAGAGATAGATGGATCCAGTGGTAGTTAATGTATGTTTTGACAAAGTAATAAAAATAACTGAACTTTTAGGTCAGGTGAACTCAAAATGACTCTTCTCCTATCAATCTAAATTGTTACACCTACACTGTTTAACCAGAAGCTCAGAGATTCTTTTCTCCCCCAGACAGTCTTCTAGGCATATTAGTACCCTTCTGAGATACACAAAATGCCAGAGCTGGAAGGAGCCTTAGAAAACAAAACAGAATGTTAGTGCTGGAAGCCATCTTAGAAAACAGCTGGAAAGAACCTTAGAACATAGAATGTCAGGGAAAGCTACCATTACACACAAAAGGGGAAGAGAAAGAAAGGAGAGAGAGAGAGAGAGAGAGAGAGAGAGAGAGAGAGAGAGAGAGAGAAATAGAGAGAGAGAGAGAGAGAGGCAATCTTAGGGCAAAGAACATGAAATGCCAAGAACTCAAAAGAACCTTAGTGCACAGAACGCTAGAACTGGAAGGAACCTTCCTTTCAGGAAGGAACCTGAAAAGGAACCTTTTCAGAAGCTGAAAAGCCACTAGAATATCAAACATGAAGAAGTATCAGAGGCTGAAAGTGATCTAGGACAAAGAACATGAAATGTCAAGAACTCAAAAGAACCTTACTGCATAGAATGTGAGAGCTGGAATGTAACATTTCAGAGCCTGAAACGACTTAAGAATATCAAATATAGACTAGTAAAGCTGGAAGTAGCTTTAGATTTTGAATCTAACTCTCTTATTATATAGAGGAAACTTCTGCCCAGAAAGAGTGAGGAGTGCCCTGGCCAAAGTCACAGAGCAAGTCAGTGGCAGAGCTTAGAACTAGAAGACAGGTCTTCTGACTATTCCTGATTACTCCTGTACTGGAAGACAGAGCACAGGACTTGGCAATGAGAAAGATCTGAGTTGAAATCCTGCCTCACACACTATGTGACCCTAAGGAAGTCATTTATCTCTCTATATGAAAACCCTCTGCTCTGCTGCTTCCACCAGACTGAGGGAGACTGGATTTTGGTCTCAGTTCTGTCCCTGACTTACTGTGTATATCACTTCTGCCCTCCCCCTCCAAGCATCAGTTCTCTCAACTGTAAAAATTGAAATATGGACTAGATGATCTCTGATTCCCCTAAGCTCTGACACTGTTCTGAGGCCCCTCATAACTCTAAGTGTCTTTAGGAAGATATCTATTTGGGTAGTATGCCCTCACCTCCTGCCAGGCCATGATCAACCCTCTCTCTGCTTTCCCCTGGTACTTTCTCAGACGGCTAGAGAATGTCTCAGGGGCTTGGGACAGGAAGGCAAAACCACAGTTTTCCTAACTCGTCCCAGAGCCAGACAGACACAGGAAGCAGATCCCTGACCTAGAGGAGGGGGTGAGAAGGAAGAGAGCTTATGAAAGTCCCTGGAGATGGGTAGGAATTACCCACAGCCTTAGGCCTCTGCCAGGGGCCAGGGTCAAGGGCAAAGGATTCCAGTCCTCCCCAGCTGGGACTGTTTCTCTCCTTCCTGGGAACTCTCTCTGATGCTCAGAGCCAGTGGGCAGCCTACGTGCCTCTCTTGTTCTCTCAGGGGACTACTGGAGGGAGGAGAAGGGGCCCAAGGGCAGTCCTGGGCTTTATTGCCACTGACATTTCTGAGGGCTTCAAAATACACAGGATTGAGTTTGCACTCCCACGAAAAATACACGCACATTTATATAGCCAAGTACACACACAGAAAGACACAAAAATGCACACACCCATGTACCTAGCTAGACAGACATGCACATAAAGGCATACAAACTTGCCTGCATTTGATGCATAGACACATACACATAAATACAGAAGACACAAACATATACATATTGCAACAAATACAGTAAATGCATTCAAAGGTCAATATTACACAAGTTGAAATCTGGGAAAGTTTGCAAAATTCATCCCATTCACATTAAAAAAACACAAACCTATTATACTTTCACAAAGTGCTTCTATAAACCACCTCGGGAAATATTCTAAGTATATGCAGAAAGAAACAGGATGGAATAAATGGAAACATGACTAGACTTGGAGGTGGGAAAGTCCTGAGTTCAAAACTTGCCCCAAACATTTATTAGCTGGGTGATCATGAGCAAAGCACTTTAATTAATTATCAGGCATTTAATGAGCATCTATACTAGCTATCAAACACCGTGCTAGGCACTGGGTCTACAAAGATAAAAAATGAATAGGATCTATTCTCAAAGATTGACAACATGTACAACATAATACACATAATTAATAAATTATATACCAAATTATAATACCAATACCAATATAATACCAATTATATACCAAATAAATCCAAGGTCATTTGAGGAGGAAAGTACTAGCAATTCCAGGGGAGAGGGGTGATTGGGAAAAGCACTCGTGGTGAAGTTAGTAAAGGAGGGCTTTGAAGAAAACTAGGGATTTTAAGAAGTGAAGGGGAGGGAGGACAGCATGAGGGACAGCCTATATAAAGGCATGAAGGCAGGAGATGGAGAGTCATGTGTGAGACTAGTCCAGCTAGAGAGAAAGGGCCATGAGAAAAAGCAATGCATAAGAAGGCTGGAAAGGTCAGTTGTGAAAAAGCTGTAATGGTCCAACAGAGGAACTTCTTAATGATCCTAGAGGGAATAGGGGCTCCTAGAATGTAATGGGCAGAAAAGTGATGGAGTCACACCTGAGCTTCCAGAATATTCTTTTGTAACTGGGTTTCCTGGAGAAGAAAGAAATCTGATAGAGAAAGATCAATTAAGAGGTTATTGCAATAATGTAGATGAGAAGTGAGGAGGATTTGAAGTAGGGGGTGACTGGGTGAACAAAGATAAGGAAAGAAATAAGGGTTACTTTGAAGGAACGGCTGACAAGGTTTGGTCACTGATTGAACATACCAGGTGAGAGAGAGCAAGGAGGTGAAAATGCCCCAGAATGGATGAACCTTGGTGTCTAAAAGGATGGCAGAATCTAGAGAGTTAAGAAGAATGGTGAGCTCAATGGGCAGGTGGCACAGTGGATGATAGAGCACTGGGTCTGGAGTCAGAAAGACTCATTTTCCTGAATTCAAATCTGGCCTCAGATACCTACTAGTTGTGTGATCCTGGGCAAGTCACTTAACCCTGTTTGCCTCAGTTTCCTCATCTTGTAAAATAAATTGGAGACAGAAATAGCAAACCCCTTCAGTGTCTTTGCCAAGAAAACCCTAAATGGGGTCACAAAGAGTCAGACATTACTGAAATGACTGAACAACCACAAAATTTGCAAATTTTTACAGTAAAAGGTGGGGATTTGAGGGAAAGGGAGGAAGGGAGAGAAGAGGACTTTAACCCAACAGATTATCTGGTAACTACTGGGATTATTCATATTACTGAGGGTTGAGTTTTCAAGGCTCCTTTCAATGTGTTGGCTCTGTAGCCATAAGCCACACTCTCTCTGTCTTTTACCTCTCTATCTCTGTGTCTCTCAAGTCTCCCTGTCTCTGTCTCCCACCCACCCATCACAGCTGCTCCTCCAAGTACCAAGTGTGAAATAGGAACTGGAGATGTCAGGGATCTCTTCCAACTCTGATTCCATTATTTTGAGTATGATTCAGAGATTCCCATGGCTCTGTGGTCTTATCACTATAAACTGACACCATTAAATTCTGAGAGTCTTTGTTTCTAAGATTCTATGAAGTTTCCCTGAATCTTCGAGAATCTCATTTCTTGGAGCACAAATCAAAGCTAGAATATGCAGGAAGCAAGACTTGCTCATATTTTTATCTTGACAAAACTAGTAGCTGCCTCTACAATAATATAGAGAGACCAGAAGAGAAAAAAAAGGGAAATACAAGGGTCAGGGGTGGGGTCATAGAGGAATCACAAACTCCCAAAAGGTAAATGCAACATGATACACGTATTCACGTGCTCTGAAAGATGCACAACCACAATGACAGACAATCCTAGCTCAAGAATCTGCCATGATTACCCAATGCTTAAAGAATAAGGTCTTCAAGACTTACCACAATCTAGCCCCAACCCATCTTTTTAGCTTTATTCCTTCCAAAATGTCTGCTGGGGGGGAACGTCGATGAAAGGGCTGACCCCACATCCCCAGATCATGTCTTGTGCTATTTACACATTGAATCATACCCTTCTCTGGGTCTGGAAGACCCTCTCATTCCATCTGTAACTATTCAAATCATTCCAAAGTCCACTTCATAGGTTTTGTCTTCCACAAAGTCTCCCATGATACCCTGGTTCAGGTCAATGAGCTGCCATCAGACTCTATGCCTTTCAATCACCCATTATTACATTCTGACTGGCATTATATTGATCTGCGCCCATTAGACTATAAAACTCCATGAGGGGTGGGTATGGTTTATATTATATTCCCCAGCTCCAAACTCAAAGTAAATGCTCTGGAAAAGGAAGGAAAAGGGGAAGTGGGGAGGAGGACAGTGACTAATTAGTGTGATAGAAGGAAGGAAGATACATTTATTAAGCATCTACTATATGCCAGGCACTGTGCTAAAGGCTTTACAAAATATCGTCCCATTTGATCCTTACAACAACACTGGGAAAGAAGGGCTGTCATTATCCCCTTTTTATAATTGAGGAAACAGAGCCAAACAAAGGTTAAGTGACTTGTCCAAAGTCACACAGCTAGTAAGTGTCTAAGGAAAAATCTAAACCCAGGGCTTCCAAACTCTGAGTCCAGTGCTCTATACACTCTATCACCTAGCCACCCTTGATGTCTTCCCTCTGAAATTACCTCCCATTTGCTTTGTATATATTGTATATATCTTGCATGTTTTGGTGGTTTGTGTCTTTACTCTCCCATTAGAAAGTGAACTCCTTGAGGGGAGAAACAGTATTTTTGCCTTCCTTTGTAGCTCCATACTTAGCACAAGGACTGGCACATGGTAAAATCCCTAATAAATACTTGTTGTTGGTCTACCTATGTGACCTTGGATAAGTCATTATCTAATCAAGGCCTTACTTAGTCTCTTCATCTATAAAATGAAATGGCCGAATTAGCTGAAATCCAGAGGTCTCTAGTGCCAGCAGATCGAAGATCCTAGGATCTTCCTCCTCATATTTAATAATTAATTTAAGCTCTATTAAATAAGATCACAGGCTTTAGAGCTTAAAAGGATCCTACCCAGTCACTCTAATCTAATGCACTCATTTTGCAGAGGAAGAAACTAGATTCAGAAAGCTGTAATAAGTTAACCAAAGTCACACCAGTAACAAATTGGGAATTGCAGATTCCAGCCCAGGTTTTCAGAATCCAAATTCTGTGTTCTTTCCACTACAAGATGCCACCTCTCTCTGTTATTCCACAGTAACTTGAAGCTAATGTATCCTGGAACCAGATTCTGATTAAAGAAAATGAAGATCTTAGAAATGAATTCAAAATTATACCTTTCTCCCTCTCATGTTACTTATAATGTCTTTGGATAATTTGATATAAAAGCCTAAAGTAAGGCAAAAAGTACTGTCCTGGGCACTCTGCCACTGAATTGATGCATGACCATGGATGAGCAAGTCTCTTCTCTCTCTGGGCTTCACAGAAGTGGAAGGTGAAGTGAAGCTTTGGCCAGATGGGTCTCTAAGGTCCCCCTTTCCAGGTCTGACAATCTGTGTTCCAAGACCCCCTTTATCTCTAACATTCTGTGCACACAAGTCTGAAGCCTGCCACATTCAAACCTCCCAGGCCACCCAAGTTGGTGTTAAGTTCACACCAGTCATCCTCTGTCTGAATAGTCTTGCCTAGTTTCAGGTCAGTAAGCATCTCCTCAAATAAAAGTAATTGTGTGGAAACAGAAGGAAAAGAAAGAGAAGATGATGAGCTCCTGTCTGTACCTACCTCAGTGGGGAGCCCTGCCCCCTGCAGGGATAATGCAGCCCGTTGGCTTCAGCTTCCACATCCCCACTTCTCCACCGTGCTCAATCTCAACTCGGTCTCTTCCTCCTGTGGCCTGTGGTTTTCAGATTTGGCCCATGCTGTGGATCTAAAAGAGAGGAGAAAGCAAGAAAGCAGAGCTCAAGCAGGTTGGCTGGGACCCATGGGGTTAACACCAAGGAAAGAGGGCTAGTGCTGGTGATGCAGCTTCCCCAGGACAAGGGGATATTGGGCGTCTGCCAGAGGAAGGTATTTCCCCAGCTACACACCTCCTCTACCACAGGAGTAGCTGAGATGGGCTTGGGAGTGGGGGGGAGGCCTGTGTGGGAGGAGAAAAATGCTGATTCACAATAAGGATTTCTGGTTCTCCTAGAAAGAAGGGTGGGGAAGAGAGAGGACAAAGAGACAATGGAAGGAGGGCCAAGAGGAGGTTTCCCAAAGTTGAGGGGGTTTCGGATGCTGAATCCCTGGCTTAGAATACCTGTCCATAGAACTATAGAATCAAAGAGCTGGGAGGGACTTCAGGGATCATCAAGTCCAATCCATAGCTGCCAGGAAACAGTCTGGGTACCAGACTCAACACACCTGCTCCTCCCTCCCTCCCTGCCTAGCGAGGCAAGCTCACAACTCACCTCTTCACAAAAAGACAATGAGAAGACTTGAGACCATGCCAAAGGAAAAATGGCTGAAGGAAAGAAAAGATGTTTAGCCTAAGACATAAACTCTTCAGTGATGAGGAATTTCCCCATCACTGAGTAGCACTTCTTGACACATAGTAGGTACTCCGGAAATATTTGCTGACTGACTGACTGATAGACAAAAGGAAATCTATGGCAGGGGAGGTACGATAGCTATCTTTATTCAAGAGCTGACGTATGGAAGAGGGCTATCGGCCATGAGCTCTCCCTTCTCCCTCACTCCACATCTCAAAAGCCTCTTCATTCATCTTCTTCTTCTATGTAGCCCCAGGAGCAGGAGGGGAGGGGGCAACGGTGAACAGGATCAGAAAGACTCATTCTTCCAAATCACCTTCATCTGTTTTCATTTTTCCCTGCCTGACCAAAGCACAAACTAGTTAGTCTGTATCAGACACTTTAAGTACTTGATTCTCTACAGTATTGCACTGCTGTCTAACTGGAACTAGTGTCTCAGGATTGGAAGGAAAAAAGCTCCTAGGAAAATAGGTGATGCAGTGGGCAGAGATAGAAATCTAAAAGACCTGAGTTCAAATGCTGCCCCAGAAACTGACTAGTCATCTGACATTGAACAATTCACCTCACTTCTGTTTGCCTCAGTTCTCTCATCTATAAAATTGGGACACTAAGACACCTCACTAACTGGTCTTGAAGATAACAATATACATGTAGGTATTTGTCTGAGTGTGTGTACAGTCTCATAAAACCTGACGTGCTGTATCAATGTGAGCTATTATTACTAAGTGGATGGGGAGAAAATAAAGAGAAAAAGAAGAAAGCAAGCTCCTAGAGGAGATAATCAACAGCCTAAGTGAAGGAATCAGCCTTGGCCCTTGCCAACAGGCCCACCTCTGCAGCAAGAAAGCCAAGGAAGAAACAGGATAAATGAAGAAGGCTTTTGAGAAGTGGAGTGGGGGAGAAGAGGGAGCTCATGATGGATGGCCTCTATTTTCTCAGTAAATTAGGAAGCAAGCTCATCTGCTGAAAGAGAAGGGCAGTGGGGGGGTGGGATGTAGGAGGTATTGGGAGAATGAAGGTTTGAAACATTTGCTGTGGAAAATGTAAGTAAGAGACCATGGTGAAGAATGAAAGGATTTCACCACAGCAGTGAGGACCCAATTGAGATCAGGTAACGTACATTTTCAAGTGGACCCATCTGAAATGGCTATGGGTTTTCTCCCAGTATATTCAGCAGCAGCATGGGTAGGAAAAACAAAGGCAGAGAGCAGGAGCAAGCCAGGCCTGTGGTTTGGAAATGTGCAACTGTAGGCAGGACAAGGAGCCTGAGGATTTGAGGATCTCTGATAACAGATGATCAAACAATTGAAAACTATGAAGGGAGGGAGAACAGAGCCAAGGCAATTAACCAGGAGAGTTAGGAAAGGTAGTGGCAATGGAGGCCATCAGGAAAACACAGTACTGTTTTAAGAAGAAGAAAGGCATGAGGGAAGACTGAAGGGTTTGAGAGAAGACTTTCAAAGATGAAAATCATGGAGGTGAAAAATTATAGATAATGGGTAAATTACTTTGTTTGTCCTTCATTCTTGAAGAGGACCATGACATCAGGGAGATGATGACATGACTTGCAGTTGACTTTTATTTGAGTGAAGGAGGGTGAAAAATTATGGGTAATGAGTAGACCATGGGGATCACCATCCATGTATGTAACTGAAGTAAAGGGAAGAATAAGGCATGGGAATTAAGGAGGCTGATGTACATTGACGCATACACTGAAGTATCTGAGTTTGTGGGCCAGGATTGAAAAAGACAGGAAGATTGAGTCAAGTACTGACCTTCCGAAGAAAAGAAACATCCTACTGATAGTGACTGGGAGTAGGGTTGGGTGAGAAAGGTGGATAAAATAAACCTCCATGAAGAAGGGGCTGCTGAATAATGGTGACCAAGGGACAGTCAGAGAAGTGGGAATGAGGAATTGAGAATAGCTCTCCCTCCTGTCCCTGTGCTTGGGTAGGGAAGGGATAAGAGAAAGAGTTCTCAGGATTAGGTGACCATGAATGTCCTCTTATTGGGGGAGAGCCTGGTTCCAAACAAGACAAGAAAATAGAGTATGAAGTGAAGAAATCTAGGATTGCTCAAAGATCAAGGATTCTTGAGAGCAGACAATGAAAGACTGTGGAGTAGCAGGTCAAAAAAGGATAGAGATGAGAGGATAAGTAGGAGGAGAGGATTTTCAAGCAGATGCAGTTGATGTGGACACCGAAGCATGAGGATGAAAGGGGGCAAAAGCTGGGAATTGATCTCTCATATCAAGTCAATAAGTCAATAAGTTTTTGTAAGTAATTACCATGAGTTGAAGACTGGAAGCACATAAATGGGGTATAAAGAGTCCCTGCTCTCAAGGAGTTCACAGACTAATACAAGAAACAACATCCAAATGATAATGTACAAACGAGATAGACATGATAAATTGCAAACAATCACGAAGTAGGCAATAGCATTAAGGAGGCCCAGCAAAAGCTTCTTACAGATGATGGGATTTTAGCCGAGACCTGAAGGAATTGAGGAAGTGGAAAAAGGAGAAAACATCCTAGGCACAGTGGACAGCCAGGGAAAATGCACAGTCAGAAAAAAAAATAAATTGAGTGCCCTCACCATCCTGCCAAAAAAGAGAAAGAAAACGCAGTCAGAAGATGGAGTGTCTTATGTACAGAACATAAGGAGGTCAGTGTCACTGAACAGTAGAGTATATAGAGGGGAGTAAGACATAAGAAAACTGGAAAAGCAGGAGGGATCCAGATTATAAAGGGCTTTAAAAGCCAAACAAAAGATTTTATAGTTGTTCCTCCTAATAAAGAGGCCCCAAAATTTACTGAATAAAGAGGGAGAATAGTCAGACCTGCAAATTAAGAAGATCCCTTTGGCAAATGAGTAGAGGAGTGGGGAATGAGTAGTTAACAGGGGTCACCTACCACCAAGTGATCTGTGATGATGGGGCACAAGGTAAATGTGGGCCCTCACTATCTATGACTAACAAGATCACTCAGAGTTCTGAAAGCTGGTGCCTGAGGAAAAATAAGGCAGTGATTAGGATGCTAAGAGACTGGGATGATTTAAAGGCTACTTCAGGAAAGGCACTCTCCTCATCTCCCTGATGCATAGAGACAGAGGCTTGTAATCTCATAATTCTTGGAGCACAAGTATCTAAGAAGTTACACAGAACTTCTCAAGACTTATCAAAACATAGGACTGCCACCAAATTCTGTTGACTTATGTGGATGTCAGCAGTCATTCCAGAAAGAGCTAGAAAATACTGCTGAAGATCATAAAGTCTTGGGCAAGTAAATAAAGTTCTTAGGGGAACAGGAGATATTTTCATTCCTGCTTCCTGGATCTGACGAAAAGAAATGCTGATTTAGGAAGCCAGACAGTTAAGAATGGGGCATCTGACCCTTGAAACATGACTTAAAACATAGAAACAACACACTCCTGCTACCTAACAAGGCTTTGTAAGAATATATTTATATGGAGTCTTATAAATCATACAAATGAAAAGAACTTTAAACAGCAAAGGAAGAAACTGGGAGAAAACTGCCTATAAATATATCAAGGAAGCTGATTACCCCAAGAAGTAGCTATAATATTAAAGAAGATTAGACACAGAAACATTCAGAAATTCACAGGAGACAAAATACAAAAAAAGAGCAAACAATAAAATCTTTTACTTCAAATGTCTATAAACAAACACATAAAATATCAGTAAAACAGAGGATTCACTAGACCTCTTAATGCAAAGAGGCAAACACAACTTCACAGATATCAAACGGGAGGGAGAAGGGAAAAAGATGCATATCTGTGAACTATCAAGTGAGCTTAATTTCTATCTCTGACACAATTCCCAAAAATAATAACAAAGGGACAGCTTGTGAAAGTCTAGAAAAGAGAACAGTGATCCCAGCCTGGCTTCTTTAAGAACAGGTCAAGCTAGACCAACTTCATTTCCTTTTCTGCAAGATTTACTAGGCTAGTGGATGTGAGAAATGCTACAAATAAGATTCACTCAAATTTTAGCAAAGCAGTTGATTAAAATCTCATGCTATTTTTGTGGAGAACTTTAGGGCATGGGTTAGTACAGTAAAGAAATATTCAGAACTGGTTAAATGGACAGATGCAAAGAGTAGCCATTAATGGCTATATGTCAACTTGGAAGGAAGTTTCCAATGGAATGTCCCGGATCTGTGCTTGGTCCCATGAAGTCTATATTTTTTTAAATCAATAGCTTGTATAATGTTATCAATGCCATGTTTATAAAATTTGCAGGTGACATAAAGCTAAGAAGGGTAATTAGCACCCAAATGTCAGAGTTAGGACTGAAAAAAGAGGTAAGACGGGATTTGCTCTGTAAGTTTGGATTCAGTCAAAAGGCTATACTTTGAGGACCCATAGGGCCACATGCAACCTTGAAGCTGCAGGATCCCCTCTCTTAGCACTAGGGACTAGAATATCAGGATAGGTCCAAAACATCAACTTCACAATTCAAAAATGAAAAAGGTATCACTAGAAAAAAGTCTGAAAAAGTTCAATCAACAATTATTTATTAAGTACCTACTATGAGTCTGCACTAGATACTATGTCCAACCACTATGCTAGGCCCTGAGGACATGAGTACATAGAATGAAACAATGCCTACTTTCAAGGAGGATCTGGGCAAATTAGGAGATGAAAAGGTCAATATAAATCAGCAGATGATAGCAATAATCCGAAACACCAATGTGACCTTAGGCTGGATTAAGAGACAGAGTATTCAAGACTGAAAAGCTGAGAGTCCCATTGTCTTCTTATTTGGTCAGACTTCACATGGAGAATTCTGTTCAGCTGATGTCACATTTTACAAAGGGTACTGCTAAGCTGGAGAGATTGAAGCTAATCATGAGGGTGAAGGTACAAGATCATGAGGTAGATTACTGGTGCAACGGTCCGGGAGTCTGAAAGACCTGAGTTCAAATCCATCCTCAGACACTTACCAGCTATGTGATTCTGGGCAAGTTACTTCACCTGTTTGCCTCAGTTTCCTCAAATAATAACATCAATTATTCACAGAGTTATTTAGTATGAAATGAAATAACAAATACACACCATTTGGTAAATCTTAAATGATCTTTGTAAACCTTATGCAAATGCAAGCTATTTGTCAAGCCATAAATTATGACATAAGAAGATAACCATTAACACTACTGCCACTATGAATCCTCTTCCCTTTCCTCCTCCTTTTCTCACTCCTCCTGCTTCTCCTATTTTTCCTCCTACCCTGAGCTTTGACCAGTCACTTTCCCTCTCTTTAGGCTTGTTTCCTTATCCATAAAATGATAGCTTCAATGGAATAAATAAAAGTAGATAAAACTCGATGGAGAGTTTCCCACATAGGAATAGAACCCACAAGTTTCAAATATTCAACTGCCCGAGTATGTAATGGGAGAGATATGGCTAGACAACAATCTGAAAAGGAAATAGCTGAGATTTAATGTCATAAAAACTCAGTGTGACACAGATGATCCCCAAATTCAATGGGATCTGAGGTTGCATCAGGATATTCACAGCATCTAGACAAATGTGACAGTCCCACCCTGGTGAGATACATATAGAGTATTTTGTTCAGTTCTGAGAGTAATATATTTTTTAAAATATTGACAAGATAGAGCATTTCTGGGAGGATGACTAGAATGGCCAGGAACATGCAAGAAAAGAATCTGCTGAAGGACTAGTGATATTTATCCTACAGAAGACAAAACTTAGGGGAAGAGCTATGATAACATTTTTAAGTATCTGAAGGACTAACATAATAAAGATGAACCAGTCTTGTTCTGTTTGGACCCAGAGGGCAAAACCAAGACCAATGGGGGAAAAAAATAGCACAGAGTCAGACTGAGGCTACATATGAGAATAAGTGTTCCAATAGGCTCAGTGCTTGACACTACAGTAAACACTTAATATATGCCTGTTGACTAGCTAACAATTAGAACGGTCCAAGTCTTAAACAGCTTATCTCAGGAAGGGGAGAGAGACACAGAGACAGAGAGAAACAGATAGACAGACATACAGAGACAGAGAATGGCTTTTCTTCCCTGATGGTTTTAAAACTGAGGCTGAATATGACTACTTCTTGGGGCTATGATAAGAGAGAGTCCCTTTCCTGGTATGGGCTTCCTATAGGTGGATGACCTACTGGTCCCTTCCAACTCTGAGATTTTATGATTCACCTCTACTTTTCAAAGGGATCTCTCCCTCTTAAATTTTCAGGGTACTTTATCTAGCCACTTCCTTTACCCTTATTTCATTCTGCCTTGCAACATATGTATCGGCACATACACTATCCATATTTTTAAACTATAACAAAAACAATTCTGTGAAGCAAGGAGTATCTTATCATCCCATTTTACGAATGAGAAAACTGAGGCTTGAAGAGGGAAAGCAACCTGCCTGAGAACTATTCTGAGCACATGACTTGGACCCAGGTCTCGTGACTTCCTATCTAGTCCTCTTTCTACTATACCACAATGCTTCTCTATCATAACCTCCTTAAGTGTCGACTTCAGCTTTCCATTTTTGTATCCCAGCACCAAGCCCAGCGCCTTACTGTTAAGTACATGGGAGGTGCTTATAGATTTAGAGCTAGAAAGGCCCTCAGAGATCATCAATCAACAATTATTCAATCAACAAGCACTGATCAAGTGTTTACTGTGTGCCAGGTACTAGGGTAAGTAGAGATATAAAGAAAATACAAAAAAAGCCCCTACTCTCAGGAAGGTTACATTCTAATGTGGGAGATAACATATACATAAATAGATACAAGGTAACCAGAGAGCTAAGGAAATAGCAACTGGGGGTAGGGTACATCTAACTCAACCTTCACATTTTATAAATGAGGCAATAGAGACTCAGAGAGATTAAGTAATCTTCGTGTGACATACAGTGTTAAAGGCATGACTGAAACCCAAATTCTCACTCCAAACCCAGCACTCACTACACCCACCATGTCATTATGACTCAAATGTCTGATCGATTCAATTAAATGGAACTGAACCACACATGGAGAGAAGGAAGGATGAGATGAGTGCCAGAAGGCAGGGAGTTTATTGAAGAATCTTTCTCAGATAAAAAGAGGACAAGTATAAGGAAAGAATACACACTCCTCTAGGGGAGAATCCTGTGCGACTGGGGGGTGGTGGTGGGAATGGGAAGTAAGAGATAAGAGGATCAGAAAAGGAATTGGGTCAGAGGCAACAGGCTTTCGCTTCGGGATTATTAGTTCATTTAAGGTCTTCAGCCTAAGCCAGAATATAGGCTTTACCAGCTTCACTAACATCAACCATGGGGCAAGTAAGAGGGTGAGAATTGGAAACAAGGTCAACATGAGTTTGAAAAAGAGACAAGAAGAAAGATCAGGAGTCAGAGATTGGCTGCCTTCCCATTCCTCAATAAAGTGAGGGAGCAGATGGGATAGCATTTTGGATATCAGAACAAGAGTTCAGTGGGAAATGAAGAGAACCAAGAACTGGCAGTGAAAACGATGAGAATTGAACTCTAGGTCACTGGGGGCAAAAGTAGTTGCTGTCTGTGGTCCTGAACCTGAAGACAAGAGATCTCTGCTACCCATAATCAGAAAACCTCATTTGTAACCAACAGAGCTATCATAGAATCTCAGTACTGAAAGGTATTGAAACCTCAGAAACTATCTTGTCCATTCTATGGCTGAACAGAAATCCCCACTACAGTCATCCAAACCAGGACTTTGCTTGAAGAGCTCCAAGTTGGAGTGAACTGGCTATCTCCTAAAGCAACCCATTATGTTTTCAGATGATTCTAATTATTAGCAAGTTTTCTTCATATCATGCTCAAATCTTTTATTTTACAATTCCACCCACTGCACCTAGTTTTACCCCCCAAAAAAAGTCAAAATGAAACTCAAGAGTTTTCTGAGTATTTTAACAATAACATTTTTTTCCTATAGCATTTTAAAAGAGTTCTGGAAGTTAAATTATTTTTTTAAGTCTTTCTACCTTTCCCAGGATGGAAATTCAGGTTCTACTCACAGAACAGATGCTACTCCAGTAGTCACAGGAGCTTTGACTTTCTCCATATCCAACCTGGGTTGGTTTTCCCCTCTTTAAGACCCCTGATGTCCAGGGTTTATCATATTAATGTCAAACTCAATGTGGACATTGATCAGCTTAGCTCTCTGGAGCTCAAGAGATTTGCCAGTTTTCACTTCCCTTTAACAGCAAGCATCATAAGCATCTATCACCACATTCAGCTAGAAGTTACACATTTCCCCAAATTCACACAACTATGGGATATAAAACTGTATACCCTTTGATCCAGCAATACTAGTACTAGATCTGTACCCCAAAGAGATCATACAAAAGGAAAAAGAAGCCATATATACAAAAATATTTATAGGAGCTCTTTCTGCGGTGGCAAAGAATTGGAAATTGAGGGGACACCCATCAATTGGGGAATGGTTAAATAAGTTGTAGTATATGAATATTATTGTTCTATGAGAAATGATGAGTAGCTGAATTTCAGAAAATGCTGTAAAGACTTACATGAACTGATGCTGAGTGAAGTGAGTAGAACCAGGAGAATATTGTACACAGCAACAGCAACATTGTATGATGATAAACTTAGCTATCTTTGATAGACTTAGCTCTTCTCAGCAATGCAATGATACAAGACAATTTCAAAAGACTTATGATGAAAAATGCTATCTGCATCCTGAGAAAGAACCATGGTGTCTGAATGGAAATTGAAACATACTATTTTTTTGGTTTTTTTCTTTCTCATAGTTTTCCCCTTTTGTTCCAATTCTTCTTTCACAACATGATTAATGTGGAAATATGTTTAATATGATTGTATGTGTACAACCTATACCAGAGCTTATAAAAGTGATTGCTAAAATTTTTAATTAATTTTTTTAAAGGAAAAAGAATGATTCCTGCACTGGGCACTAATTTAACTAGGATGACACTGTGAGGTTCTTTCTAGCCTAAAGTTCTGTGAATACATAGGTGACAGACTACAAATTTTACAACTTGTTTAGCAAGAAGTCCCCTACATTGAGAGAAGCAAGATATGATCCAGAGCAATGAACTCTGAATCAGTCATTGTCACTGACAGAAATTCAGCAAATAACTCATACCCTCTAAGCCTCAGTTTCCTCATCTATATAATAGAACACAGAACACTATAATGGAAATAATGTTGGATTTGTAATCAGGAAAACTATGTTCAAATTTTGGCTCTACTATTTACTAGCTATATTTATGATGTTAGTCAAGTCACTTTATATCTGAATCTCAGTTTCCTCTTTGTAAAGCAAGGAATAATATTTATACTGCCTACCATTCGGGAAAGTTATATGGGAAGATCTTTGTAAACCGATAGAATGTGACTTTTTAATAACACATCCTAGTGTTGGTCTAATGAATGAATGTGGTAAGCAATGTGAATATTCATTTATAAATCGGTGACAATAACAGCTGATACTTAGGTGGCGCTTTAGGTTTTCAAAGCCCTGCTTTACACGCATTATTTCATTTAATCCTCACTGGTACCATTAGTAGTTCCACTTTTTGGAAGAGGAAACTGAGACGCAGAGAGGTTAAGCGATTTGCCAAGACTCACACTACTAGTAAATCTCAAATTCTGGGCCAGAATTTGAATACAAAATTTCCTAACTCCGAGGCCAGCTATGAAAAGCTGCCTCTACGGCGCAATATCATTAATGATGAGATACAAACTCCAATAAGTAAAAGTCATTATTTCTATTTCATCTACAACACGGGACTGGATTAATTAGCTCTCAGCAAAAACTTAAAGCAGACGCACTGAGCTTCTAGATTCACCAGGTTGGGAAAAGCAGCATGTCCCAGATGGCCAAAAAGATTGATGTCCAGTCCTAGCTCCGATGCTTAGAGCTACGTGATCCCAGACCTCAGTTTCCATAATTGTAAAATGGGAACAATAATCTTTTCCACTGCCTGTCTCCCAGGGCTATATGACAAGGGAATTTTGTAAATCCAAAAGTGTTACAGAAATGGGAACTATTATTATAGTTAGAGGAAGGAATAGGCTGGCTTGGCCTTTTCTGGATCGACCCCAGAGCAGCTCCAACCCACTACAAGACACAGTCTGATGCCTGGGAACTTTCTCCTGACTTGGCAGCTGAGCTGTGGGGGCCTTTTCACACAGGAACTAAACAAACGTGGCTGTCAGTGCTGTGCTCAGGGCTCTCAGCCTCAGGGTCAGGTCGCTCCGAAAAGGAAAAAAAGTCAGACACTAAATGAACAAACTCAGGCAGGAAAAAAATTGCTCCTTGATTTTCTCAGAACTTCTGGATATCAGGTCTAGGGCCTGAGCCAAGGGCTGTCATCTGGCTGACTTTGGAACAGTATCACAGCCTGGGCACAGGGGAGCTTAAGCACAGTGGGATTTGTCATCTCACTGACACCACTGGGTAGAACACGGGAAAGGAAAAGGCTGTCACACTCACACACGCACACACACACACACCAAACACACCCACACCCACACACCCCCACACACACACCCCCCAAACTATAGAATGAAGCCAAATATCAGCTGATAGCCAAAACAGAAAAATCTATCACAAGTAGATTTCTCAAACCAGCCCTTGGTTCACTAATGCATTCAACAACCATTAACTGAGCATCTACCATCCAATCCTAACCCAATCCCCAAAAATACTTTTATTAAGTGTCTGCTCCATGCAATATACTCTATTGAGTACTTTGGAACTAGAAATTACTGATCCACTTGGACAGTTACAGAGGGGGAAGGAGAGAGGCTGCATAATGACTCTCTGAAAGCTGTCTCATTAAGTAGTGAGTTCCTTTCACTAGAGGTGTTCCAGAAAAGACTAGTTAAAGACTTGTTAGAGATGTTGGAAAGGGGATTCCTGATCAGGTACAGGTCAGATTCAAGGAAGAAAGAATTGGAAAGAAAGGGAAAAGTCATGAAGAGGCAGATTTACAATGGGAGCTTCAGTCAATCATGAATTCCCCCTTTCCTGGAGGTCTTCAAGTGGAGGCTGGATGTCCACTCTTTGAGGATACAAGGGGGACAGAAAGGCTCCAGATTCCATGTCCTCCCAGATGGTTCTAGCTTGGATATTTTGTACTTCTATGAAGACACTGTCCCTGATTTCAAAGAGCTTAAAATCTAATAGGAATTATAATGCATACCAAAATAAGGTATGGGATAGAAGGAAGAGAGGGAGAAAAGGGAACAAACAGTTGCTGTGTGCCTACTACGTGCCAGACATTGTACTACATTGTTGTTGTCCAGTCATTTCAGTCATGGTTTACTCTCCATGACTCCATTTTGGGGTTTTGTTGGCAAAGATGCTGAAATGATTCACCAGTTCCTTCTCCAGATCATTTTCCAGATGAGGAAACTGAGGCAAGGAGGGTTAAGTGACTTGCCCACGACCATGCATCTGCTAAGTGTCTGAGGCCAGATTTTCACTCCCAAAGAGGAGTTTTCCTGATTCTAAGCCCCCTCACAACAATCTCTGGAGATAGCTGCTGTTATTACCCCTATTTTATAGTTGAGAAAAGAGAGGCAGACAGAAGAGAAGTAAATTACCCAGGTTCACATAATGAGTAAGTGACTAAGGCCAAATCTGAACTCAAGTCTTCCTAATTCCAGGCCCAGCACTCTCTCTACTACATCCCCTAGCTGCTACTGCGAAAGAGAGCTGCAAAGCACCATGAGGCCAGAAGAAGTAACAGAGGGGACAGAGGAGCTAGGCCTTCAACAATAAGTAAGCCTTCAACAGCTGGAGGGGCTCGGGGAGGGGCGTAATTCCACACTGGACATGGAATATGGAGTAGCAGAGATCAGCTGGGAATCAGAAGACTGAGGCCCTACCACCTATTAGCCAGTAGCCTGACTCTACCATCTCCCTTCTCTGTCTTACCTTTACCTCACTCAGACCTTTGCATGAGAGCTGTTTTCCAGGCCTGATTCGCTCTCCCTCCTCCTCACCTCTGCCCCTTGGCTTTCTCCAAGATTCAACACAAATCTCATTTTGCACAAGATGTCTTCCCTAGCCCTTCCTACCCTACTTTAGTGCCTTCCGTCTGACATTACCAGTCCCATACAGACCTTGTATGCCTATGGTCAGCTAGATGATGACACTATGAACAGAGCGCTAGACTTAGAGTCAGTAAGATCTGAGTTCAATTCTACCCTGGGCAAGTAACTTATCCTGTTTGTCTCTGTTTCCTTAAATGTAAAATGGGGATAATGACAGCACCTGTCTCCCAGGGCTTTGGGGAGGATCAGATGAGATTGTATTTGTAACGTACTTAGCACATTGCCTGGCACATAGTACGTTTATATAAATACTTATTCCCTTCCTTCCCTCTCCCCTTGACTATACATAGTTCTTTATATCTTATCTCCCCCATTAGAATTCATGCCCACTAAGGACTGGGCTGTTTTTTTGCCTATATTTGTATCCCAGAACTTAACAGAGTGCTTAGCATATAGTAAACGCTTAGTAAATGCCTCTTGACAGACTAAGCGTAAAATGGAGAGATTACTTGCCCTACATAACTTACAGAGCTGTTGGGAAGTTACAATAAAGTTGATATATATAGAACACCTTACAAATTACAAAACATTACATAAAGGTCAGCTATTATTAATTTTCTTATTCAATGAAAAAGGAATGTAAGCAAAGGCAGGGAAGTGGGGAAATTTGGGCAAGGTTTGGCTCAAATATAAAGACCATGGCAGGGAAGAAGGCAAAAGAGAAACATGTTTGGAGAACTGTACTGGAATAGGGTAGTGGAGAGCCTCAAATGTCAGACCAGAGACTGGACTTTATTTGGCAGGCAAAAGAAAAGGGAGATGGGGACAGCTGTCTGTGATAGATTGTACAGTGCAGGGAAAGAAAACAAGAAACATGTTGGCATGCTGCATTCCACACGAGAGAGGCAACCTGTGGCTTAATTTAGCATCTCAGATTCAGCGCTCGCTGTAACAGAAAATAACTGTGTCATTAGCCACCCACTGCCAGCCTGGGATGATGGCTGCTTCAACAGGAAAAATCTTATTCATATGAATTACCTTCTCCCTTTCAGCTTACTTGTTCATAGAATCACAGTCTCAGAGTTTTTAGACACCTGAAAAACTCCCAAGTTCAACATATGGTCCAACAGAAATGTTGTCTACAATCACCCTCACGAGTGGCCATGGAAACTTGACTGCCCTGCCCAGAAAAGATACGCCTGTTTTTAGGTAGGTTGGGTCCAGCAGGTCCATCAGTCAGCTGGGTACAGTGATAGTTACTCCAGATGGCATGCTAAGTGTGGGAAGGATCCTACTAAACCTACAGAAAAGACTGGAGGGGAGAAGAGGGAGAGAACAAGAGATTAGCTTTTAACCCTCTTAAAAGAGACCCCATGAAAGCAGGAATACACTTGTTCTGCTCAGCCCCAGTAGATACACTAGCAGTGATGCAGGGAATCACACAGAAGCCAGTTTGGACTCAATCAAAGCAAAAATTTCCTAACAATTAAGGCTATCCCCACATGGATCAGCTGGCTGCAGCATGGAGGAGCGAGTTTCCAGGTACTAGAGACATTCTGATGGAGACGAGACTAGCTATGCCTCTAGAGAAGTGGTATAGAAGAGATTCCTGCATTAGGCTTGGGAATTGAGGTCTATGTCTTCAAAGGTCCTTTCCAACTGGAAGACTCTACTATCGCAGTGTGCTGAGAATAAAAGGAAGAACTGGTTAAATTCAGGCCAAACCCTTTCAATTGCCTTTATCAAGTCCTCAAAAGGGCACCTTTATGCTAATAGTTGAAAAGATCAGCCCAGTCACATTTTACTCTGTGTGTGTGTGTGTGCATGTGCACATGCATGCATGCACACATGTGCCCATTTGAGGAGAGAGAGAGAGAGAGAGAAAGAGAGAGAGAGAGATGGGAGAGAGAGATAGGACAGAGATTGGAGAGAGGGGAGAAAAGGAAGGAAAAGAGTTAGGGAGGGAGGAAGAGGAGAGGATGGAGAGGAAGACAGAGACAGAGAGAAGAGACAGAGAGATGGGGAAAAGAAATAGGAGAGAGAAGAGGAGGGATGGATAGGGAGGAAGAGAAATAGAGACAGACAGAGTCTGTATTTAGACTATAAAATCACAAAACCTTAGAGTTTGAAGAGACTTTCTCAAAGCATCTGGTTCAGTCTGTCCCTGAACAAGAATTCCCTCACCAACATCCCTAGCAAGTAGCCTGCAACTGTTTCTTGAAGGTCCCAAGCAAGAATAATTCATTCCAGGGGCAGTCTATTCCAAACTGTTCAGGAAGTTTCAGGAAGGCCTGAATGTGCCCCTTTGAAACATCCACCCACTGCTCCTAGTTCTGCCATCTGTGGTCAATTCCAATTGTAATTCCATAAAAACAGCCCCTTCAAAAACTGCCCTCTTCTCTCATCCTTGCTCCCAAGTCACTGGATAACAGATTGCAGACTAATCATCCTCAGTTTCTCCAACTGAGAAGCCTCCTCTTCATAGTTTTCAATATCTTTTTAAAAATGTGACAGAAATATAAGGCATGGTGGGGTACAGCAGAACTATCACCTCCCATCTTACTGAAACAGCACTGAAATTTGAACAATTGGCTCAAACCAGTACCAGCTAGCTCAAGCATACCCATACATAGGGATAAAGAGGTACTTTAATGATTGGGAAAAAGGGGGGAAAGAATGGTACTGTATTAGATTACAAAATACTGAGTAGCAATCAAAACTATCCAAAAGTGGAATGAGCAACCTCACTTTGTAGAGAGATACCCCATCACTTGAAGTTCAGAATGGAATGCCAGCTGTGAGGAATGTTTCTTCCTTCTATTCAAGTTCTCCTGTGTAGTTATGTGATGCAGTGGATAGAGTGCTGGACCTAGAGTCAGGAAAACCTGAGTTGAAATCCAGCCTCAGATACTTACTAGCTGTATGACCCTGGACAAGTCACTTAACCCTGTTTCCCTCAGTCTCCTCATGTGTAAAATAAGAAGAAAATGGCAAATCACTCTGGTATCTCTGCCAAGAAAACCCCAAATGAGGTCACAAAGAGTCAGATACAACTGAAATGACTGAACGACCATGAGTTCTAGAAAGAATAGACCAAGAAAGAACTAGAACCTTTGAGAAAATATTACCAAGAGATTTGAAATTTTCATTTATTTATAATTTGGATTTTCCTCATAGTTTTAATTTTTCTTTATTTATAGGTATTTGTTTATATGCTATATCCATCCCTCAAGAGTTGCCTGAACTGCCCTTGACCCTGAGGGAAGGAACTGTCATTGTTCACGCTGACACCAAGCCTTCTGTTCAGTGGATGTTTAACAAATGTAAAGTGAATTAAATTGACTAGAGGCTTAAACAAGAAAAAATTGAGTGAATTCACAGGGTTGCACCTCTCAAGAACAATACAGTTGGAAGGTCAGGAGATAGAAGCTTTTGAGTCCAATACTGACTGGTCCCCAATGTCTAGGTACAAATTTAGGGAATATCACATATACCCTCAACATATACTATCAAGACTCAGCATAAAATGCAGAGAAATCATCATCATAGAAATCATCAAAAAATCATAAATCGACTTTGTGATTTGGAGTTGTTCCACTGTAGCATGAAGATGATAGAGTCAGAAATTTAAAATGAAAAGGAACTTTAGAGGTCATCAAGTCCAGATCTTTATTTTACAGGTGAGGAAACAGAGGCAAACAGGGTTTAGTGACTTGCCCAAAGTCACATAGCTCCTAAGTGTCTGAGGCCAGATTTGAACTCATGAAGATGAGTCTTCCTGACTCCAAGCAGGAAGAACCCTGGAAGATCCAGTAAGAGTCAGAGGATCTTAGTTGGAATCTACACTCTGCTACCTACTTATCTGTGTGATGTCAGATAATCACTTAACATCCCCCAGCCTCAGTTCAGTCATCTCGAAAATGAGGGGATTGAGTTGATAACTCTATGGTTCTTTGCAGTTAGATATGGGAATCTGTCATTATAAATAACAGAGGAGTTTGAATTCATCTCTGACTCCAAATCTAGGGCTCAGATATCAAAGGTAAAAATACTTGGAAAATCTTAAAGCACTCTAAAATTATAGTGTAAATAAGAAAAAAAATAGGAGAGGCTAAAATCCATCAACCAACCAGTATAATGTCTGTCCAATTCTTAAGCAGAAGTCATGGTAAATACAAAATTGGGGGGTACTAAAGATAACTGGTTATCTTTGAAATTAGCCAGAATTTGGACTCCAATTGGGTTTACATATACATAACAGTTTCTTAGGGTAGCTAGGTGGCACAGTGGATAGGGCTTGGAAACAGGAAGACCCATCTTCCTTAGTTCAAATATGGCCTCAGACACTTATTAGCTATGTGACCCTGAGCAAGTCACTCCATCCTGCTTCCTTCAGTTTCCTCATCTGGAAAGTTAGTTCTGAAGGAAGAAATGACAAACCACTGCGGTATATTTGCCAAGAAAACACCAAAGGGGATCTCAATGAGTCGGACAAGACTAAAATAACAAGTTTCTCAAATTCCAAAATAACTGATTTACCATTCACAATAAACCATCACCACCAGTAATGTTAAGAGAATCTGAAGCTCTTCCCTATCCCTTAAATAGGTCCATGTGTCTTGCTTTGAGCTTTGGCCCAGCCCACAGTCTGAGTCACATGACGCCCATGGTGGGAGGAGTTTGCTGAATGGGTAGAGCAGGAAGTTAGAGTGAGGAGGAGCTAGGAGAGAGGCAGTAGGCAGAGCAGAGCAGAGCAGCTAGCATGAGTGAGAGAGGGAGTGATTTTGCCCAAGGGAGCTAGTTTGTAGGAAGGCCTGACACAGAAGGAAGGAAGGCTTGGGGATGGCAGTCCTCCCTGTATTGGTTATGTGCACAAGCTTCCCTGTTACCATGATGGATCTGGCTTTCTGGTATCTGAATAAATATCTTGGTTCCATCTCTGAGGAAGACAGTTTATGTTTTTGAGAATTTACCTTGGAAATATGCATGCACATCTATAGTTACTGCTGTGGGTATTGCATTGGTGTTATACCACTCTAACTTTCTTACCTCCAAACTTTTCCATATGTTGTCCTCCCCACCCCCACCTGTAGTGCCCTCCCTACTCTCTGGTGATCCAAATTCTACACATTCTTTCAGGCCCCAGTAAAGTTCCATAATTTCTAAGAAGCTTTCCATGACTGCTCCAACCCCAAATACTCCCTCCTTCATGTGCACTGACCAAGGTCAGTACCCAGGTAAATACAAGGTAAAATACCCAGAAGAGCTGTGTGACCTCTAACAGGTCATCTTTAACTATGTGTGCCTCAGTCCCCTCATCTGTTAAAATTGTGTCGATGATAATAGTTGTGCCATTGCCATCAAAAGGCAGTCTAGAGAATTCCATCAGACAAGGTATAGTTCTACAAAGCACATCTTCATTTCTGTCTGGGCTCCCCTCCTGACTCTTTAGATTTTTCTCATCAAGACATAGTGGTCTCCTCAATGGGAGTTCACTTAGCCCTTGCGTCCCCTTCCTTCCATTGCCAAATTCTTCCCAGAACTTCCATTTTAAGGGAAGTGCTCAGGCTATACTTTACTCTTCTCTGAGCTCCATTACACCATGCTCTGACAGGGGTATTCCTCTCCATATACAGTACCTTTTTCATGTATTGTCTGCCCCTGTCAGAATTTAAATTAACCAAATAAGAGATTGACATTATTTCTGCTTGTATTTTTATTTCCAGCTCTGAGCATTATGCTAGTGCACAATAGTTGCTTTAGAAATGTTGGTTGCCTCAACGTGGCAAGCCACAAAGCATTAAATCAATGTAAACTTAGTAACATATGGAAATTTTACTTGCTATCCAACATTTCTGTGCATATATCCTATCTCCCCAAATAGGCTCTAAATGAACTCCATGAAAACAGAGACAGTCTCCTTCATCCATGTTTCCCTCCATTCTGCTGAATGCAGTGACTTAGACATAATAAATACTCAGGAAACTTATAGTGATTGAAGGATGTTGATGCAATATTTTGGATTCCCACCCAGCCTGTGAGATTGTGAAGGGTCCTCTTTTCCCAAAGATCTTCTCCCCTCCTTGCCTTGCCCTACCCTAGAGGAGCCCAAGGCCAGGCCTGGACTGGGCCAGGCTTCCCAGAAACTGCCAAAAGTCTGGGGGGATGGGTGGCTCAAGATTGGCTCATTTTCTGTGGTTTTCTCACACTTGCTTCCTGGTCCAGAGTTGGGAAAGCCTCTGAAACAGCTGACTTTTGCCCAACGCCCCCCTCCCCAAACATTCCTTCTTCCCCAACCTCCAGACCTTCTTCCCTAAAGGAAGCTATTTCACTATGAATGGTTTGCTGAAGCCAAGGGAAAAACTATGGAGGAAGCAAGGAGGGAATTCTCCCTGCTCATTAATTTCATTCTCACAAAGAATAATTCAGGATAAAGAAGATAATTGCCACATTGTTCTTCCTCTGGATAAAAATAGTGATCCTGATGGTAACAGCAGCTCCCACTGCCTGACTTGAAAGGGAAGGCTAGGCTTTCTTCCCCAAGGAGGGCATCTTGTACTTCGTGACATTGCATGCAGACCTCTGAACTGCCTTCCAAATCTTCAGTTCTAAGACTCGAACATACAGCTGGGCAGATGAGTCCAAGGATGAAGACATTCATTCTTTAAAAGAGATCCCTATCTTTCCCAGTCTAGTTTTATTGAGCACCTTTTGCTGTGTCTTGCATTGTGCTTATGGCAATGGGGGAGGCCAGAGGAGCTAACCATTGAGCACACAAAGAAAGGCGGAAACAAGGTTCCTAGATTTAACGAACTCACTTTCTGGGGACAGCTAGTGGATAGAGCACCATCCCTGGAGTCAGGAGAACCTGAGTTCAAATATGGCCTCAGACACTTACTAGCTAAGTGACCCTGGCCAAGTCACTTAACCCTGATTGTATCAAAAAAAAAAAAGGAATTAGAAGCCTCTGTCCACAGTCTAACTGGGTAGATGGGTTCGTCCTTCATTGCTAAAGAAGACCATGCCATCAGAGAGATAATGACATGACTTGCACTTGACTTTATTTTGCATGAGGGAAGGCTGTGCAGGTCATCAGCGTCACTTCCCCTCCAGAGCCATCTGAATCCAGTGACCAGATGTTCATCAGGATGACTGGAGATGACCCAGGATGAGGCAATTGGGATTAAGTGACTTGCCCAAGGTCACACAGTTGGTGAGTGTCAAGTGTCTGAGGTGACATTTGAACTCAGATCCTCCTGACTCCTGCTCTAACCACTGCACCACCTAGCTGCCCCTAATTGGGGAGACAGAACAACACAGAGGACATGTGAGAGAGCAACTGGGTGCTCTCAGAAAGGGGGCAATGGACAAAGGCAAAGGGCATTGTGAAAAGAGCGCTGGACTCAAGCTCAGAGTTTGAGTCCATCTCTGCCACTCACTAGTTATGTCACAAGCTCTGCAGGCCTTAGTTTTCCCCTCTCTAAAATACAACTTGAATTTCTTGTCTCACAGAATTGTTTAGAGGAAAATGTTTTTAAAACTTGAAAGTACTCTAGAAGTAGGAGCTATTATGAATAATGAAAAATCATGCAATACAATACTAGTACAGTCAGAATTCAGAAAAAAGACTAGGAAGTCAGAAGAGGCCTCGTGGAGAAGGCAGACTGAAGCTGGGCCCCAAAGAAGGTGAAGGGTCTGGCTATGAAATAAAGAACCAACCCCTACCCCTCTGAATCCTTCTCCAAGCCCCTAAAACAGTTGGTTTTATTTCTGTTTTTGTTTTTTCACCTAATCTTGACCTGGATGTCCTGCAGACATCTAAATTCTACCTATCAAAAACTGAACTCTATCTCCTCTGCCCCACCTCCAAGGCCTCCTCTCTTCTACCTTTCCCATTATTGTCAAGCATGCCACATCTTCCCAGTCCCTGATGCTTATATACTTAGGGGTCACCTTGCTCTCTTCACTCTCTCTCACATCCATTTTCTAATCTGTTGCCAAATCCTAACAATTTTACCTTTACACTATCCCTCACATACTCCTTTCTCTTCTGACACTGCCAACAGCCTAGTACACCTTCATCACCTCATCCCTTGACTGCCTTGATCATCTGCTGGCTAGTCTCCCTGCCTTCAGCAAGTCTCTCCCTAATCAATGCCCCACTCATCTGCCACAATGCAGTTAGGGGAGCAAGGGTGGGGACTGACCATGTCACAACCTAGTCAATAAACACCAACCGCTCCTTATCTCCAGGATCAAATAGAAAATTCTTTATTTGCATTCAGAAACCCTTCTCAACCTGACCCTTTCCTACCTTTCCACCTTCTTCCCTTCCATATACTCCTGGAACCAGGAACAAAACAAGCCATCTCCTGATTCCTGGCATTTTTACTGGCTCTTCCATTCATCCCTTCTTCATCTCTACCTCTCAACTTTTCTAGCTTCCTTGTTTCCTTTAAATTCCGGCCAAAACTCCACCTTCTATAAGAAGTCCTTACCAATTTCCTTTAAAGCTAGCATTTTCTCTTTGTTAATTATCTCCCCTCTATCCTACATATAGATCTCATTGGCATGTTGTCTCCCCCATTAGACTTCGAGCAACTTGAGGGATTTGTATCCATAGCACTTAGCCCAGTGTCTGGTACACAGTAGGCGCTGAGTAAGTTCTTGTTGATTTAACTAACCCATTCTCCATCTCTTCATTAAGACAATCCACAGGAGCAAGAGGTAGGAAAAAAATGTCATACCCCACACTTGCTAAAGAAAAAATAATGGTTGGGCTCCACTCTGACACAGCCCTGAAAAGAGAGCAAGTACAAAACTTCTATGGACTTCAGTTTGCTGAAACTATAAAATGGGTACAACAACAGTGTCTCCGTTCTAGCTTGAGATAGCTAGGAAGAAGACCCTATTCCTCACCAACATGTTATTATTCAAATAGAATCTTAGAGTTGGTTATCTAGTCTAAATTCCTATTCAGTGAATAAGGTATTCTGTCTACACAATTCCTGACAGAGAAGCCTTACAATTAATTTCCTAAAGGAATCTAGTCTGCTCTCAGCCCATTCAATTCCAGGTCCATCTGCAATGTCTAAGTATACATAATAATGAACAAGCTTTCTATTCCGTTGTCTGGACACAGGCATCCTACACTAATCCTACACTAATAGGTTTTTTCCTTTGCAAATACTTAGATTGAGCTCTTTCAACTTGTGATTATGGATCAGCAATGTTCTGGGGTTTGATGCAGTGACAACAATGATGTTTCTAATAGAAGACTCCAAAAGTCCTCAACATAGCAGAGTTTCTCAACATAGTGTAAATGAACCAATGTTTTTAAAAATATATTTTGATAACTGTATTTCAATAGAATTGGTTGCCTTGTAATCTTGTGTATTTTATTTTATTCATTTAAAAGAAGTATTCTGAGGAGGGCTGCATAGGATTCAAAGTGGTGCTCTTTGTATAGGACCATGTCCTAGATCTCCTCCATGACAGTGACAAATATCTTTGGTTGGAATGCAATTCCTTCTCTTAAGTCTCAATATTAATGATCCAAGGATCAAATCAATCATAAGCATTTGTTAAGAGCCTACAATGTGCTAGCCACTGTGCTGAGCACTGGGGATACAACAGGAATACAAAGATTTTTGTGTCCTCAAGGAACTTATATTTTAATGAGGGGAAAAAAAATACTTGTGGAGAGACAGAATAAGAGAAAGAAATGAAACTGTATACAATATAGATATAGAGGTAGATTGACAGACAGATAGATAGATGTATAGATATGGATGATATAAGAAGGTATTTTCTGTTTTAAAGAGGTATATTCTACCTGGAAAGACTTACTGATGTAGAGTGAAGGAAGCAGAACCAGGAGAACATTGTACACAGTAACAGCAGCATGGCGCCATAATAATAAACAATGGCTTCTTATCATCTTTCACAACGTGGCTAATGTTTAACATGATTGTACATGTATAACCTATATCAGATTACGTGCTTATCTTGGGGAAGGGGGAGGGAAGGGAGAAAGGGAGAAAAAGTTGGAACTAAAAATCTTACAAAAATGAATGTTGAAAACTCTCTTTACATGTAATTGGAAACAAATAAAATACTATTAAGTGGGAAAAAAAGAGATATATTCTGTATGGCACGATATCACC
This sequence comes from Potorous gilbertii, assembly GCA_028658325.1. Lineage (NCBI taxonomy): Eukaryota > Metazoa > Chordata > Mammalia > Diprotodontia > Potoroidae > Potorous > Potorous gilbertii. Next base: position 173,173,357 of record CM053773.1, read on the forward strand.
ACAAGCCCATGCACAGATCACAGCAGGTGTTAACACTACTCCAGCAATGTCTCTGGTTGCAGGGGGTAATTTGCCATGCGCCATCTGAAAGTCTGGTTAAGAATTCTCATGCATGAGATAGAATGCAGGAGCACTCAATCAGGATGCCAGAGAGAGAGTAGAAGAAAAATGGACCACAGGCTAAGAATCTGCCTTAAAGATGCATCTAATTCCTATCACCATTAACCAAAGGCTCTACCTCTTTGCACCAGGAAGCAATTACCATATACATATTCTCAGTTACAGTTCCCATCCTGGGAAGACACAACTGCAAGACTTAAATGCTGCACATATCCAGTACTGAGATATAATGTTTTTTGGACTTTGGTTCAATGACTAAGCAAGCTGCTAAAAGCCCTTCTAATTATACCCTGCCTCTAGCCCTCTCTTTGCCATGACATGATAGCACTCAAGATACTGTATCAAGTGAGTGGACCCCTAAATAAGTTGAGATTTTTCGCCTGTTCTAAATCACAGTATCAAACTAATATGCCAGGATGGAAAGGGAAGCATAAAGGCCTGCTTTCCCTAAAAGTTTCAGAAATCAAAGTTTTAGAATGGATGATTATCTTATTGCATTAGAGATTTTGCTTTTTATTTTAAATAACCATTCTTTTTCATCATCATGATGCCATGGGATTAATTCTGACTGGTTTGGGAATGGATCAGTATAGGGTAACAAATGATACCTGAAAAGATGGTTAAAAATAACAGGTCCTGGCAACTCAAATGAGGCCATAATGTTCTGGAGAGACAGAATGGAAAAGATAAAAAAATAAGATCAAGGAAAAAAACTTAAAGAAAAAGTCTTTCCACCCCATCTCCTACTCCAATCTGTGACTTCAAAATACATAAAAGACCTAACTCAAATTCACTTACTAAAAAGATAAGATTTATGGACACTCTCATGGATAACAAAGGCCCAATGCTGGGGATCAAGATACACAGTCCCCACTCACCCACTGACTGACTGCCTTTGTGACCTTGTATCTCAGTTTCCTCTTTGGTAAATTAAGGGAGTTTAACTAGATGATCTCTTCAGTTCTGGTCTAGCCCTGAGAGTTTATATTTTAGGGTCCATTCCATTTCCATTACTCAGTATTCCATAGCTTAACTTTATAACATTCTCTGTTCTGTGATCCTTTCAACTTCAGAAGTCTAAAATTCTTTCTTCTCCCTTGAGTTATCTGCCTTTTTCACTTAAAATGGGAAGGAGTCCTGGAAAGCACCAAAGAACAGTCAAAGCCAAGACCCCAGGAGATGAGGGAAAAGGACAGGACTTTCTAAGAGTTCCTACCAGAGAGAGAGCAAATTTGGGGATAGGGGTACATAAAAATACATATATATGTATATACATATATTTATAATATATTATATATATAATATTTTAACATTATATATATATAACATATAAATAAACCCTAGTTTACCTCCAGGTAGGACACTCCAGATAGAGGGAAGTTATATTTGTGAGAGACAAAGGCAAAGACAAGTGTGCAAATTAGTTTGAGCAGAGGAAGGAATCACAGGCTGAGAACAAAGAGCTATCTTCTCAGGGAAGCACCTTCCAAAGTGAAGAAGGCTCTCAGGGCCTCCTGAGGGCTTCTTTCCCAGTATCCATTCCAAAGCATCATTCAATTCCACCAATAGTCAATCAGTTACTATGTGCCCAGCACTGTACTCAGGACCGGGGAAATAGAGAGAAAAGCAGAAACAATCTCCTGCCCTTGGTGCACTCACACTCTAATAGGGGACACAACATGTGGATCTCTTAAGTTCGTACAAGGTTACCAGGTGGGCTTGGGGCATAGCAGGAAAGCACTAGGAGCCTCCTACGGAAGGTAGTGAATGAGATGAAGCTTGAAGGAAATCAGAGATTCTGAGAGGCAGATTAAGGAGCAAGAGTTTTCTAGGCATGGAGGCATGAAGATGGAGCATTTGAAAAACTTCAAAAAGGCCAGTTGGGCTGGAACATAAAGTCTGTTAAAGGCAGTAATGCATAATAAGGCTGGAAAAGTGAGTTGGGGCCGATTTGTGAAGAACGTTACATGACAAAGGGAAGGGGGTGGGAATTTATGTTGGATCCTGGAAGTTTCAGGAAGCACTAGGTTTTATGGATGGAGGCTAGGAGGGTATGCACTTCAGGAAAAGCTGCGTAGAAAGTCATGGAGACAAGATGGGATGCTGGAGATTAAGAACACCTAAGAAGCCAGTTTGACTGGAGCAGACTTTGTGAAAGGGAATTATTAGGCCATCAGCCTAGAAAGGTAGGCAAGAGTTAGATTGTGGAGCACTTTAAAGGTCAAACAAAGAATTTTGCATTTTGTTCTAGAGGCATTGAAAGTTTCTGAGTTATGATGGGTAAAGGGTGATGGTCATATCTGTATTTTATGGAAAGCAGAGAGATGAATCAGGGAGAGCAACTAGGATCCTTTTGCGATAATCCAGGCAAAAGGTGAGGACTTGAACTAGGATAGTAGTTGTATGAGCATAAAGAAGGGGGAGTATATTACGAAGATACATTCAACAAGGCTTGGTAGATCCTTAATTGGTTCTGAGGATTGTGGGGGGAAAAAGAAGACAATGTTAAGGTTGAAAAACAGAGTGACTGCAAGCATGGATAGTGTCATTAGAAGAAACAAGAAAAACACAATTACAAAACACTTTTCACCCAAATAATGTCAGATTTGAATAACTGTAAAACTATTACATGTTTATGGATAAACTAAGCCAATATAATAAAAATGACAATTCTATCCAAATTAATCTGATTATTCAGGGCCATGCCAATCAAACTACCAAAAAAGTATTTTATAGTTTTAGAAAAAATAACAAAATTCATCTGGAAGAACAAAAGATCTCGAATATCATGGGAATTACTGAAAAAAAAATGTGAAGGAAGTTTGCCTAGCTGTACCAGCTCTCGAACTGTGTTACAAAATGGTAATCAGCAAACAACCTAGTACTGGCTACGTGACAGAGTGATGGATCAGTGAAATACATTAGGCACACAAATGACCACAGCAATCTAGTATTTGATAAACCCAAAGATCCAGGCTATATACTCACTATTTGACAAAAACTGCAAGGAAAACTGGAAAGAAATTTGGCAGAAACTAGGTATAGAGTAACATCTCAACCATATAACAAAATAAGGTCAAAACAGGTATGTGATTTAGACATAAAGGGTGACACCATAAGCAAATTAGGGGAGCATAAAATAGTTTACCTGTCATATCTATGAAGAAGGTAATAATTTATGACCAAACAAGAGATAGAGAGCCCTAGAGGGTGTAAAATAAATCATTTTATTACATTAAAATAAAAGTTTTTAAAAAATAAGTTTTTGCACAAACAAAATCAATGAAGCCAAACTTAAAAGGAAAGAAGACTGGGGCAGGGGGGAATTTTTACAGCAAGTTTCTCTAAAAAAGGCTTCTTTTCTCAAATATATAGAGAACTGAGTCAAATTTATAAGAATATAAGTCATTCCCCACTGATAAATGGTCACAGGATATGAACAGGTAGTTTTCAGATGAAGAAATCAAAGCCATCTAAAGTCATGTGAACAAATGCTCTAAATTACTACTGATTAAAGAAATGCAAATTAAAAGGACTCTGAGGTACCAATTCACATTTATCATATTGGCTAATATGACAGAAAATGACAAATGTTGGTGGACATATGGGAAAACTGGGAGACTAATGCTTGGCAGAGATGTGAACTGATCCAGCCATCCTGGAGAACAATTTGGAACTATACCCAAAAGACAATCAAACTGTGTATATTCTGTGATCCAGCAATACCACTACTAGTTTTGTATCCCAAAGAGATCAAAAAAAGAGGGGGCGGAAATAACTTACATGTACAAAATATTTATGGTATCTCTTTTTGTCATGGCAAAGAATTAGAAAAGGAGGGGATTTGCGTCAACTGGGAAATGGATTGTGATGAAATACTAATGTGCTTACAGAAATGATGAGCAGGTTACTTTCATAAAAACCTGGAAAGACTTACATGAACTGACTAATGCCAAGTGAATTGAGCAGAAGCAGGAGAATACTATACACAGTAACAGCAATACTGTACAATGATGAACTGTGAATGTCTTAGTTATTCTCAGCAATAGAATGATCCAAGACAATTCTAAATGACTTGTGATGAAAAACACTATCCATTTCCAGAGAAAGAACTGACAAAGTCTGAACGTAGATCAAAACACACTATCTTTTGCTTGATTTATTGGAGGGAGAATTTTGTCTGTGTTTTCTTTCACAACACGACATATAGAAATTAGTTTTACATGACTGTACATGTATGACCTATATCTAACTGCTTGCCTTCTCAATGGGGGGGAGGAAGGAGAAAAATAATTAGGAACTTAAACTTTTAAAAATGAATGCTAAAATTTGGTTTTTTACATGAATTGGAATAATAAAATATTTAAAATAGAGAAAAAAGAAATGGGAAAGTTTGAAGGAGGGTCCCACTATGACATTTTAGATGCCTATCGAACATCCAGGTAAAAATGAAATACATGTAATATTTTGCAGATAAGGAAAGTGAAGCACTTAGAGGTTATAACACTTGTCTAGTGTCATACAGGTTTGAAGTATCTGAGGCAAGATTTGAATCTACCACTCCCCAAGCTAAATTATGCTACCTTCCAAGATAATGTACAATGAGATCATCCATTAGGACATAAGAAGTGCTATGATGGCCCATAAGCAGGTCCATAGCTGGGGAGTTGCAACTGGAGATCATTGAGACATGCCATCATTTGATGACTTGCACACATGTGGCATAATTACAACAACTGACATTTATATAGCACTTTGCAGTCTGCCAAAGGATTCACATATAGCCTCATAAGTCTATGAGTTAGGTGTGACAGGTATTCTTAACCTTATCTTAAGAGTTTTTATTGTGTAAAAGATCATAGAAGACACATGAGATGGGAAGAAGAGATGGGCCAGCAATCGATGGAAGGTGGTGTGTGCAGTCAGTCAACAAGTCTTTAGTAAGGACTCATTGTGCATCAATAACTGTGCTAGATGCTGGATAATGGATACTCCTGGGAGTCAGGAAGACCTGGGCTTGCACCCTGCCTCAGACACATACTAGTTGCATGACCCTAAACAAGTCACTTAACTTCTGTGGGCCTCAGGATGTCATCTGTAAAATGAGGGGGTTGGACTCAATGATCGTTAAGGTCCCCTCCAGTTCCAAATCCACAATGGGACCCTAAATTTCACTGGTATAAACAAAAATTTTAAAAAACAGAGAAAGGTCTCTAGTATTTGTAAAACAGTTCACACATACATGCCTGGCACATAGTAGGTGCTTACTTAAGGTTTGTTCCTTTCCCTACTCCCCTTCCCTTTGAGTACTCTAGGTGGATCCTCCATGGAGAATTTACAAAAAGCTGTGGACAACAAACAATCAGAGCAAAAGGACAGATGGCTTTGCATCCCATGAAGTCCCAAGAAATTCCTGACACTGACAAATACATTTGTCCTTCTACCATCTAGCTCCTGGCTATGGTCTTTGAGTCAAAGATACTGACAAACTAAAGCTCACTTGGAAGAGTATGATGAGGATGGTGAGGGGAACAGTTATCAAGAATTTTTAATTTGGAGAAAAGATATAATTTCTTTTATCTTCAAGTTTCTGAAGGACTCTCAGATGAAAGAGTTTAGACTTGCTTTGCCCACCAGTGTACAGAAGTGGCAAAGAAGTAAAGTGCAGCTCAACAGAAACTTCCTAATGACAAAGATGTCCAAAAGTAGAAGGTACTGCCCTAGCAGGAAGTGGGTTCCTCATCACAAGAGGTCTGTGAGCAAAGGCTGAATGTCCACTTGACCAAAAGGCTGTGGAGGGGAATGCCTCTTCAAGCTAGCGGTTAGACATGATACCTGCCAATGTCCCTTCTAGCTCCAAGTTTAAGAGGAACAGAGCATCCAAATCAGAAGTGATTGTCTCATTTTTTCCTTTTTTTGTGTATCTTTAAAAAACAGTTTCTTGTCTAAAAGAGGAAAAGGGAGGGATGTTGGGAACAGTAGGAATTATAATCATGTAAAGAATATCAATAAAAATTTATTACAAACAAATAACAAAGTTATAAGGAAAGGGGAAAATGACTGTTCCCTGGTCAGGACAGGGCCCTGCTCAGACCAAATCTAGAATCCTGTGTTCAGTTTTAGTTATGACATTTCAGGAAAGATATTGATAAGACATGAGAACAGAGAAACAAACCAGGATGATAGAAGCTCACAAGATCAGGCATATGAGAAATGGTTTAAAGAACTGGGGATATCTGGTCAGTAGAAGAGAGGACTCTAGATTGATGACCCTACCACTCAGGATAGCTGTCTTCTAGAATCTCAATGGTCCTCACCTGGAAGAACTGCATTTGTCTACATGGCTCCAGGAAAGACAGAGTTAGAAGCAATAGATGGAAATTACAAATAAGCAGATCTAGGCTCCATGTGAGAAAAAAATTGTTAAAATTCAGAGCTGTCCCAAAGCAAATGAGATGCTTTAAGAAGCACCAGATTCATACCCTCCCCTGGGGTCATGGTATAAAGGCTAAATGACCATTAAAGGTTGTTAAAGAGGGAAGGTCTTACTCAGGTACAGGTTAGACTAGATGCCTCTGAGATCCTTCCCAACTTAAGATTCTGTAATTCTATGAAATCCTATGATTTTTAAGTCTTTCTTCCCCCAGGAAATCTTCTCTGACCTTCCCTCACACCACCCCTACCCCTGGCCCCATCCTTAGTCTGAGCTTGCTCTACACAAGAGGTGGAAAATCTGGGGCCTTGAGGCCCCACATGACACTCTAGGATCTCAAGTGGGTCCACATGGGACCTCAAGACCACAAGTTCCCCACCCTTGCCTTACACCAACTAGCCAAACCATACCTGGGCCAACCTGTGGCCCCCAGAAAAGCTGGTCTCAGCACTAGGAAGTTCAATACTCAACAGCTGCGAGCTAGCTGGGCAAAGGGCCAAGGAAGAACAAAAAAGGCAGGAGGAAGGGACAGAGAAAGTGACCCATGATGGGAAGAGATTACAGGAGCTAAAATGTTTAACTTGGCTGAGGTCCTGACTCGAGCAGTGGGGGAGGGGAAATGGGATAGAAATGCAGGGCAAGTTGCAGCAAGTGCACCCAGGCCATGGATGCCAGGAAAGGAGAGGGCCCCTTTGCTGGAGGGACTTCTCCAAGGTAGGGTGGAGGAAGAGGGTGGAACCAGGTAAGTTCCTCCTAAAGTGGCTGGGTGGGTTGAGGGGAAAATTTCAGGCCAGAGTATCAGGAAGCATTTCCTCACCCATCCCCAGCCTCAGCTCCCTGTTTCCCAGGAAACATGTGAACCATTCCCAGGGCTTTGAAGGGAGGGGGTGGAGAGGAGACAGTAAAAGGGGCAGGTCCTGTGGGGATCTGGGGAGGCCCAAACCAGGGCAGGGGAGAAGAGCCGGTCAGGGCTCCCACCTCTGATTCCTGGAACCATTGGGACAGACCTGACCTCGATGGGGCAGCAGCTGCTGACAAACTGAACTAACTCCTTTCCCTTCCCTAAAAGCCAAGGGGTGGGGGGAGGGAGATACAAACATAAATCTTAGAAATAATCTGGGATGGATCCAGGAAGAGCCCTAGAGATCATGGAGTCTAAGCCCTTCATTTAACAGAAGAGGAGAGTGAGATTCAGAGAGGGGAAAGGTCATACAGTTAATGGCCTTTTTGCATTTTTTTTTCTTGGAAGACTTGGAGTTAGAAGACCTGGATTGAAGTACCAGCTGTGCTCCTCACTAGCTGAGTAATGCTGGACAAGCCGTCAGAGCCTCAGAGCTCTGTAGAACTGAGATCTCTATAGATTCCACAGCCTTGGAGGTCTATAAAAGGTAATGGGACAAGCTGTCCCTTCTGGGTCTGGTGGTCTACAAGTTCCATACTGCTGATCTCCTTTGCCACTAGGATGTCCCATGCGCCATGCCCAAGGGTCTCCAACAATCCCATAAGGATCCCTGAATGACTTCCTCTAATCTGGTCCTGAAGCTTCCAGGCCCTCTACCAGTCCACCAGGGAAAATGTGCTGGAGGCAGCCTCATGCACAGCACTGGTCCCATGACAAACCACACTGCCACCCCCAATCAAGAACCTGTAAGGGCTCTCTGTTAACATCCAAACTCCTTTGGCTTCACATTTAAGGCCCTCCATAATCTGGTTCATTTCCAACTTTAGCTCATGCTACTCCCTTTCATATACATCACTCTCCAGTCACATTGGACCTAGGATGCCCATAAGAGGATGGAGAAGAAATAAGCATTTATATAGTGCCTATTATGTACCAGACTGTGTGTTGAGCATTGTACAGATAATATCTTACTTGATTCTCACAACAGCCTTGGGAGGTAGACACTACTTACTGTTCAGTCATTTTTCAGTTCTGTCCAACTCTTTCTCACCCCATTTGGGGTTTTCTTGGCAGAGATACTGGAGTGGTTTGCCATTTCCTTCTCCAGCTCATTTTACAGATGAGGAAACGGAGGCAAACAGGGTTAAGTGACTTGCCTAGGGCCACACAGCTGGTGAGGCCAAATTTGAACTCAGGAAGAAGAGTCTGGCTGACTCCAGGTCCAGCACTCTATCCCCCTTATGCCACCTAGCTGTCCAACCCATGTGCTACTGCTGAAGGTAATGGTAATCATTATAGCAACGAGGAGGAGGAGGAGGAGCAGGAGGAGGAGGAGCAGGAGGAGCTTCCTGTCCCTCTTCTTCATTTGTAGGCAGTTAGGTGGTACAATGGATAGCGCACTGGACCTGGAGTCAGGAAGACCTGAGTTCAAGTCTGGCCTCAGATACTTACTAGCTGTGTGATCCTGGGACAAGTTACTTAAACCTGTTTGTCTCAGTTTTTTCATCTGTAAAATGGGCTGGAGAAGGAAATGACAACTACTCCTGTATCTTTGCCAAGAAAACTCCAAATGGAGTCACAAAGAGTCAGACGTAACTGAAACTACTGAATAACAATACCTACCTGTCTTATAGTCCCTCTCAAGACTGTAAATTCCATGAAAACAGGAACCGTGTCTTGTTCATCTCTGTATCCAACACCTTAGCTCTGTGCTCACAATTTTCATTGTAAAAAACATTCATAAAGACTTGAGGAATGAGCTGGGGGTGAGAGAGAGAGAGAGAACACAAGTGGTTATGGGACTAGTGACCCTCAATGCAAAGTCTATTTACTAAAGACTCATTAGTAATGAAGTAAGTTGACAACTAGAACAAAATGGCAACACAGAAACATGATGAAACATGCTTTTTGTTGGCTATATCTGTGTGGTGTGTAAAGGCGCCCGTAGTTTCACTTTCATGATGGGTCCCACTAAAATACCTTTCACCTGAATGGCTCCCATTCCCTCTCTCAAAGAATTCACCAGCCCTAGCGTTTAGAAGATGCTATGTGAGTACAGAGTGTGTGCTCCAGGCCCAGAACACACATTTATTATTTTAAAAAATACAAAAAGAATTCATTCCCATGCCTTTGCACCAGGTGTCCCCTGTACCTGGAATGCAATCTCTCCACACCTCTGGTTCTTGATTATTCTGGATTCCTTCAAGTCTCATCTCAAAGCCCACCTTCTACAAGAAGTCTTTCCTAGTCCTCCCCACTGCCAATACCTTCCCTTTTGAAATTACCTCCCTTCTCCTCTGTACGTATCTTATATGTACCTCATTTATTACATGTCATCCCCCCTCTTCCTCCTTGAAGGGCTGTGTATCCCCCAGCACTTAGAACAGTGACTAATACATAGTAAGTGATGAATAAGTGTTTTTGATTGATTGATAACTATAGAACATGAGAGCTGAAAAGGATTTTAGAAAACCATCTAGTCCAACTGCCACCAACATTCATGCCATTTCAGAAGAGGAAACTGAGGCACAGGAAAGGGAAATGCTTTTCAAAATCATGGAATTTCAAGATCTGAAAAGGACCTCAGGAGTTTTCAGTTCCAATCCACACCTAAACAGGAATCCTTTCTACAACACCCAAAGGGCCTCAACCTTTACTTGAAGACTTCAAATGAAAAGGAACCCAATTTGTACACTGAACATCTAGTACAATACTTTGCACATAGCAGATCCGTAGTAAATGTTTGATGAGTTGAATCAAGCTGTGGGAATAAGGAAGAGTATATTAATATATGAATATGTTGAATCATGATAAGGTATCAGTGGAATGTAGGCAAGTCACTTCACTGCTTTGAGACTCAGCTCTCCACATCCATAAATTGAGAGGAGTTAGAACAGAAGACTTCTTAGGGTCTCTTCCACTTCTTGATTCTATGACATCATGAGGCAACTCGAACTTTTGAACAGTGTTCATTATGTCAACCTTAAATTTGCCTCTCTGCAATTCTGGTCACTGCACCCAGTTCTGCTCTCTCAAAGCAAACAGAACAAATCTCATGCCTCTTCTGTATTTTGGCCCTTCAAGTACTTAAAGATAGTTATCACATGCCCTATGTACATTCTTTTCTCCAGATTTTTTACCCAATATTTATATGGAATGATCTTAAGGTCCTTCACTGACCTGTTGTCTCTTTTCTGATTCCTCAGTTTATTAACTATCTTTTCTAAAATCTGGTACCCAAAACTGAAATTACTGGTACAGTTCCATCTCTAGATCAAGGAAGCAAATTATCCTATTATATTTATACTGAAGACATTATGTACACAAATCAGAATGAACTAAGACCACCAAGCAAAAACAATAACTGGGCACTGAACACTGGACTAGGTACTGAAGGGGATACAAAGTTTAGACAACATACTGGCCTGACTCCATGACACTTATAGTATTGTATGAGAATAAGAGAAACATAAATAACTATAGAGAGGTACAAGCAAAACATATGTGAAGGATCCACATGTACAAAAATATTTATAGCAACTCTTCGTGGTGGCAAAGAACTAGAAATTGTGGGGATGTCCATCAATTGGGGAATGGCTGAACAAGTTGTGGTAAATGAATGTAATGGAATGCTATTGTTTCATAACAAATGATAAGCAGGCTGATTTCAGAAAAACCTGGAAAGACTTACATGAACTGATGCTGAGTGAAATGAGCAGAACCAAGACAACACTATACATGGTAACAACCACATTGTGAAATGAATGACTCTAACAGACTTAGCTATTCTTAGCATTGTAAGGATCTAAGACAACTCTAAAAGACTCACCATAGAAAATGCTACCCACATCCAGAGAAAGAACTTTGGAGTCTGAAAGTGAATGGAAGCATACTATTTGCTCTCCTTTTCTTCTGTTGTTTTGTTTTGTTTCTTCTTTCTTGTGGTTCCTCTCATTAGTTCTAATTCTTCTTTACATTATTATTAATGTAAAAATGTTTAATGTGAATGTAAAAGTAGAGTCTATATGAGATTGTATTCCATCTTGGGTAAGGGGGAGGAGAAAGAGGGGAGGGTATATTTAAAACTCAAAATCTTATGGAAGTGAATGCTGAAAACTAAAAATCAATCAATTAATTAATTTTAAAAAACACTATGTGAAGTCAAAAATAAAAGTGGGTGGTGGAATGACTTATATTAAGCTCAGAATTTTAATGGGGAAGACATCAACCTAAGTTAGATTTAGGTAAATATAAACTCATGCTAAGTAGAAAATGTGAAGACTGGTAAAGGGCATTTAAAAATGTCTAGACAAAGAGAATTTTTCTTATCTCTCTTATGAGTGATAGTCTGCCCCATTCCATTTCTCCCTTTCTCCTCCCAATATTTTCCTCTCTCACCCCTTAATTTTATTTTATTTTTTTTAAGGATATCATCTTTTCTGATTCAACTCAACCTGTACTCTCTGTCTATATGTGTGTGTGTGTGTGTGTGTATGAGTGTGTGTGTGTAATCCCTCCACCTACCCAAATATTGAGAAAAGTCTCAAGAGTTACAAATATTATCTCTCCATGTAGGAATGCAAACAGTTCAGCTTTAGAAAGTCCTTTATGATTTCTCTTTCTTGTTTACCTTTTCATGCTTCTCTTGACTCTTGTGTTTGAAAGTCAAATTTTCTATTCAGTTCTGATCTTTCCATCATGAATGCTTGAAAGTCCTCTATATCACTGAATGACCATTTTTTTCCCTTGAAGTATTATATTCAGTTTTGCTAGGTAGGTGATTCTTGGTTTTAATCCCAGTTCCTTTGACTTCTAGAATATCCTATTCCAAGACCTTTGTTCCCTTAATGTAAAAGCTGCCAGATCCTGTGTTATCCTGATTGTATTTCCACAATACTTGAACTGTTTCTTTCTAGATGCTTGAAATATTTTCTTTTTTGACCTGGGAACTCTGAAATTTCCTAGGAGTTTCTCTTTTTGGCTCTCTTTCAGGAAGTGATCAGTGGATTCTTTCAATATTTATTTTGCCTTCTGGTTCTAGAATATCAGAGCAGTTTTCCTTGACAATTTCATGAAAGATAATGTCTAGGCTCTTTTTTTGATCATGAATTTCAGGTAGTCCCAAAATTTTAAAATTGTCTCTCCTGGATCTATTTTCCAGGTCAGTTGTTTTTCCAATGAGATGTTTCACATTATCTTCTATTTTTTCAATCTTTTGGTTTTGTTTTTTAACTTCTTGGTTTATCTCATAGTCATAGCTTCCCTGAATTCCACTCTCATTTTTAAAGAACTATTTTGTTCAGTGAGCTTTTGAACCTACTTTTCCATTTGGCTAATTCTGCTTTTTAAAGTATTCTTCTCCTCATTGACTTTTTGGACCTCTGTTTCCAACTGAGTTAGCCTATTTTTAAAGGTGTCATTTTCCTCAGCATTTTTTTGGTTCTCCTTTAGCAAGCTGCTGACTAGCTTCTCAAGCTCTTCTATGGCCTGAGCCCATTTCACACTCATTTTGGAGGTATTAGAGGCAGAAGGCTTGACTTCCTTTGACAGTATGTATTTTTCTTCCTCATCAAAAAGGATGGAAGGGGATACCTGTTCACCAAGAAAGTAACTTTCTATGGTCTTATTTTTTTCCCTTTTATGGTCATTTTCCCAGCCAGTTATTTGACTTATGAATTCTTTGTCAAGAGGAGGGTCTTACTGCTCCTCCTCCCCACAGGATCCTGCTCAGGACTGAGATTCAAACCAGCTGCTCAATTCCCCCAGAGGCTTTAATCTGAGCAACTCAGACAATGAATCCAGGTTGCTTCTGCAGCCACCAGAGCCGCCTGCAGCCAGCTGCTGCTGTTGCCGCTGCCTCTGCCACCACCTAGGGCCAGTGCTGGGGGGGACCCCTGCTCCCCTTTCGCCACTGGGAAAGCCCTCCCACCTTGACCTTTGAAGCTTTCTTTGTTGCTTGTGGGTTGAGGGATCTGGGATCCTCCTTGCTGGGGATTCTGCTTCAGAGGCCTGTTCAGGTCCTGTTCCTCCCCATGCCATGTAGCCAGGGTTGGGCTCTGCTCCACTCAGTGTTCTGAAATAGACCTTTCCTGTCGGCCTTCCAGGTCACCTTTGGCTGGAAATCTTTTTCACTCTGTCATTCTATGGCTTCTGCTGCTCTAGAATTGGTTGAGAGTCATTTTTTACAAGTATTTTGTGGGCTGTAGGGGAAGCGTTAGAGTGTATGTGTCTTTCTACTCCACCATCTTGGCTCCACTTGAGAATTTTTCTTTAATGTATACTTTCGGATGGTAATTTGTTTCCAAATATATTCTTATGGAGCACAAATTGATTAACATACAACTGTTTTCACTGGCTTTATAGAAAAGAAAAGAGGGTTACCTATGTGATGCAATGGATAGAGCACCAATGCAGGAGTCAGGAGGACCTGAGTTCAAATGTCACCTCAGACACTTGACACTCACTAACTGTGTGACCTTAGGCAAGTCATTTAACCCCAACTGCCTCATCCTGGGTCATCTCCAGTCATCCTGATGAATATCTGGTCACTGGATTCAGATGGCTCTGGAGGAGAAGTGAGGCTGGTGACCTGCACAGCCCTCCCTCACTCAAAACAAACAAGTCATGTCATTATTTCTCTGAGGGCATGGTGTTCTTTGGCAATGAAGAGTGAACAAACAGAAAAGAAAAGAAAAAGTTGACTGGATTAAGTTATTTCTCAAGAATACTAACAGGGTTCTGGAAGATAAAAGAGCAATCATAAAACAGTACCAAGAAACCCAGTCAATCACCAAGTGTGACTAAGCAAAGGCAAAATGAAAGAGAGTATATGGCCTTCTGAGGGATTTTTCGCAATGGCCCACTCTAGAAGTTCATTTCAGGGGCTACCTCCTAGGAAAAGCCTTTCTTGATCCCCTCAGCTATTAATATTCTCTTCCTCCTCAAATTATTTTGTAGTTACCCATTTTTATATAAATTATACCCTCCCAATATATGCAAACTCTTTGAAGGCAGGGACTGATTTATTTTTCTCAATCAATAAATATTTATTAGGTACCTATTATATTCCAGATATTGTACTAAGGGCTGGGAATATAAAAAGAGGCAAAAGATAGTCTCTGCCCTCAATGAGCTTATAATCTAATGAGGAAAACAACATGCAGTATATACAAATATGTATTATATATATATATATATATATATACACATCAATATGCAATATATACAAATATATTTTGTATATGTGATATATGTCAACATGCAATATATGCAAACATATTTTATATGTGTCAACATGCAATATATGCAAATGTATATTTTATATATCATAATATGTCAACATGGAATATATACAATAAATACAAAGCAAGCTATTTATAGAATAAATAGGAAATAATCAGCAGAAGAAAGGCACCAAAATTAAGAGGGGTTACAGAAAGCTTCCTGTAGAAGGTGGGATTTTAATTGGAACTTAAAGGAAAGTGAGTACTTAGAGTTAAGGAGAGAGAGCATTCCAGGCGGGG
>CM053773.1:173188833-173240458 GCA_028658325.1 Potorous gilbertii
GGGGTGGAGCGGGGGACAGTCAGAGAAAATGCTGGAAGCTGAGAGATGAGAGTATCTAGTACACGTTTTCTCGTTACATTCCCAGCACAAAATGCCTACTATGTGCAAAGAACTGTTGTAAGTGAAAAATGATGGGAACCCATTCTAAGCTATGTGAATCATATAAAGAAGAATAAGATGGGACAGGAGAAGGTGGAAACAGAGGATAGAAGACAGTTAAGCTTAGTTTGGTACTTGGAGAAGGTACAAGAGACTAGGTTGAAGTGAAACTGGGGAAGTCTCTGAAGACCAGGATCAGGAGTTTATTCAGTAGGTAACTAGATGCAGACATATATAGGAAAATTATAAGAGCCTCTAGTGGGTGATGAGGAGGTTAGGAGGGTGGGAAGCTGTTATAATAGTCTAGGAGAGAGGTGGTTGGTTAGACCTGAACTAGAGCATCCTGAACTAGGCATAAAATGTGGGGGAGGGGGGAGCAAAAAGGCGCATCTTAATCAGCAGGCCAGTGTGCTTCCCTTCCAAAGGTCCTATGAGACTGGCAGTCCCTGAAATCACCATAATTCACAAATACTCTTTACAAAGTACTTCGCTACCTATAAATGTACGATGTTTGCAGTATCTTCATAGAATCTCAATGTCAGAAGGGCCTCCTCCACAATTCACTTCTGTTCTGTCCTTCCATTAGCTGGAGGTAACATGGCTTCCATAATCTAAACAGAGACTGGGATAGAAAATCATGAGCCAGGTTCTAATCCTGGCTCTATTATTCACTACTCCATGGCCTTAAAAACTCTATGCTTCATTTTATAATTTTTTAAATGAGGAAAGAGAATTTAGACTACATGATATCCCCTAGGACTCTGCTATTCTGTATTTGATATTCTATATTCTTTCAGCCCTTACATTCTGCATGATAAAAGTCTTCTTTCACTATGAAAGTCAATATTCTATGATTTAAGTCCCTTCCAACTCTAATATTCTATATTCTAAGATCCTGTTGATTTTTAAAATTCAAAGAGTTTTATTAAACCCATTTTACAGATGAGGAAACTGAGACTTGGGTCTTAGATGTTCCCACATACAAACTGCTCTTTGGTATGGGACCTGGAGTCTGATCCCAAATTTCCTAATTCTGATGTCATGCAGTCTACAAGAAATATCCAATCTTGAGAAGACCTACCTAATTTAAGAAAGAGTATCTGGAAGTCAATCTCTCCACTACCATGGCCAGCACAGCAAGGACCCAGAATACAGAGGTAAAATGTTGATACAGCAGTTGGGAGTCAAGCCAGACCTGAGTGGGGCCCCATGAGAGAACATGGTCTCCCCCAAGGCAGGCTGAGGCACAGCCCCCCTTGCCCAAATCCGACCTCTGATCTTCAGCCAAACCCACCCTTCCCTGCCCTCAGGGTGAGCCTGTCTGCAGTAATGATATGTTCCAGCTTAGGACAGTTTGTTCTTGATGCTTGGAGCAGGGACGGGTGGGGCTCGGGAAACTCGTTGACCTCCTTTAACTCCATTCCCTAAGCCCGCATCTTGCCAAGCAAAAAATCTTCCCATCTTTCCTCCCTCCGACCTCAATCACCCCAGTCGCCAACCTCCCCCAATCCCTTCTACCCTCCCTCCTGACAAAGTGCCTTTTAGGAAGAACGAACTGAACCATGAGAAAGTTCTTTATTCCAGCCAAAACACTTAGAATAACTAATCTGGAGATAGTACAGTTTAGTGAGGAGTCTATCTAGAGCCCTAGGACCAGGCTGACCTATGACCTTACCTGGCTTGAGATGCAGAGCACAGTGGGTGGTGAGTGGGGAAGAAATAGGGTAATGCAACAGAACCAAGTAGAATGACAGAATCTACACTTGAATGGGACCACTCTCTCAATTCCAACAGTCTGGTCCAAACAAGTAATGCCATCTTCCACATCCCACAAAAGTAATCACCAGTGCCTTAGCCCAACCAATCGTCAGTTTTCTCTAACAACAAAAATTAGCTGACAACCAAGATGCTCAGTTTGACAAACACTTATATGTCTGCTCTTTGCAAGACACTATGATACTGAAGACACTGAAGACAGAAAGAAAAATGAAGGTCTCTGACCAAGGGACTTATATTGTATGAAGAGAGGAACAATGTATACACACACGTAAATATAATATAAGAAAAAATGGTGGAGGGCAAGAGCACCAACTAGTAGGGGATTGAAAGGAAGTGTCATTTAATTTATGTCTTGAAGACAAACAAGGATTCTAAAGACAGGATAAGGAAGGAGAGCATCCAGCAGTGGATTAAGTGGGGATAAGTAGGTAAATAATCTGAGAGCATTTAGCTGCCCTTGGATGAACTAAATTCTTGGACTGAAAGAACCAGCAGATATAACCTCTATTCTCTTCACTGTCAAAGATCTCCAAAAGATCCTGGAACACAGAGCAATAGAACAGAATTCAAAAAGGACAAATGTTCCAAATTTTACGAAAGAGTCTGTAAAATACAAACTTGACTTCTGTTTCTGTCAAAATTCCAAAATGTATTATTAAAGGATCAGTTAGTGAACATCTAGGAAAGTGAAAAAGTTTTTATGAACAAGCATGGACAAATTCACCAAGCGTTTTGTTGTTCAGTCTCTTCAGTCATGTCCAACTCTTCATGACTCCATTTGGGGTTTTCTTGGCAGAGAAACTGGAGTGGCTTGCCATTTCCTTCTCCAGCTCATTTTGCAGATGAACTAAGGCAAACAGGGCTAGGTGACTTGCTCAGGGTCACACTGCTAGAACATGGCTGAGCCTGTATTTGAACTTAGAAAGATGAGTCTCATTGACTTCAGGCCTGGCCCTCTATCCACTGAGTCAACACTGAACTAAGTCATGCCAAACTACATGGTTTCTCATTTTGCCAGACTGGTAGACTGAAGGTAAGCTATACGGAATAGTTTACCTAGATTTTATTTAGAAACATATTTGATAAAGTCTCCAAGGCTATTGTTATGGGAAAAGAAAGTGATGTAACCTATACAATAGTACAATTATGGAGATACAGAGCTGGCTGAATGGTGAAACCCAAATTGCTTTTAATGGTTTGAGATCAACTTAGTTCAGGGAATCTATGCTTTGTGCTGCGATGCTGAACATTTTTATCAACGACTTGGATAAAGATGTACACAAACACTTCTCAAACCAGCAGGTAACACCAAATTGTGAGGGATGCTAAAATCTGAACATAATTCAAAAAGTTCCTCACATGGGGCCAAAGTTAACAAAATGAATTTTAAGGGATAAATATAAAGCATTCCACTTGGGTTTAAAAAAATCAATTTGACTCAAAAATTTAATAAAAAAAATCAATTTCACAAATGCAATATTGGCAAGACAGTCAAAAGTTCCTTTGAAGAGGAACTGAGGGTTTTTGTAGACTGAAAGTAAGCTCTATGTGAAGACTATGACATGGGAATCAAAAAAGTCAATGTGGCCTCAGACTGAATGAAAAGAGGTATGGTATCCAGCACAAAGAAGGTAATAGTCTGATTATAATCTTCCCAGTGCCATTTTTTGTGAGAATGTATGCCAGATTCAAGGAGGGAAGGCTTTGTTACTACTACTCATACTATACCATTTCAGTAAACGCCTTTGTTTTTTAAGCTGATTGTTTCAAATGACTATTAAAGGTAAATACAATAATAGGAGCTTATAAGTTACAGTTTTAAGAGTATGGTCCAACAGAAATATGCTGAATCTAAGGTAGTTGTCCTCCAAGAAACCCAAATTGCAAGTATGAATGTGTGAAGGGGACAGAGAGAGGAGGAGAGAGAACCAAAGAGAGATATACAGGGGGATATACATGGAACAACTAGTAGACTAGTTGTGACTGGTCAAGACAAGAGCTAGTCAACAAGTATTTATTAAGTACCTACTATGTGCCAGGCACCCTATTAAGTGTTAATATTGTAAGTACATGTAAGGAAGTAATATGAAATAAGATTGGAAAGGTATTTTATCTTAAAACAAAATAAGGAGAAACAGAAGATTTCTAAGAAGGGTAACATATTCAAATCAGTGTAATAAGAGTACCAACAGAACCAAGATGGCAGAGTAACAGCACACACTTGCTAGAGCACTGCCCCCAAACTCAGCCAAATACCTGTAAAAAATGGCTCTAAACAAATTCTGGTGCTGCAAAACCCATAGAATGATGGAGTCAAGCAAATCTCCAGCCCAAGACAACCTGAAAGATCATTGAGAGAAGTGTTTATGGTGCCACACTGGGGGCAGGGTACAGTCCAGTGTGGGCCATACCAACACAGACAGGACCTGAGCAGATCCTGGGGAGAGTGAATCTCTCACACCTGTGGCAGTTTCCAGACTTCAGGACCCCAAAATGCCAAGGACAAATTGGAAGGTCAGTGGAGAAAGCCTGTGGGACTAGAGTGGGAGAGTGGAGTGGTCTGGCCACAGTTCCAGGGCAGCAGAGGGGAAAGGAGTTGGAGGAACTCATAGCAGCAGCAGGAACTCTACACCCACAGATTGTGGGGGAATGGAGCAGCTGACAGTACATCCTCCACCTCCACTGGAAGAAGATATCTATCTTGACAAAGAGCTCAAAAGTCAAATAAATGGCTGGGTAAATAAGCAAAAGCCAGAAAAAGAATCAAGTTATAGAATCTTACTTTGGTGACAAGGAAGACCAAAACATGCAAATAGAAGAAAACAAAGTCAAAGCTCCTCCATCCAAAGCCTCCAAGAAAAGTATGAATTGGTCTCAGGCCATGGAAGAGTTCACAAAGGATTTTGAAAATCAAGCAAGAGAAATAAAACAAAAATTGGGAAGAAAAATGAGAGTGATATAGAAAATTATGAAAAACAAGTCAACTGCTTGCTAAAGGAAACCCAAAAAATGCTGAAAAAAACACTGTAAAAAATAGACTAACCAAAATGATGAAAGAGATCCAAAAAGCCAATGAAGAGAAGAAAGCTCTAAAAAGCAGAACTGTCCAGAGAGAAAAGGAAGTCCAAAAGCTCACTGAAGAAAATAATTCCTTAAAAATTAGAATGGAGCAGATGGAAGCTAATGACTTTATGAAAAATCAATAAATTATAAAACAAAACCAAAGGAATGAAAAAAATAGCAGGCAATATGAAATATCTCACTGGAAAACAACTGACCTGGAAAACAGATCCAGGAGAGACAATTTAAAAGTTATCAGACTACTTGAAAGCCACAATTAAAAAAAAAAAAGAGCCTAGACATCAGCTTTTAAGAAATTATCAAGGAAAACTGCCCTGATATTCTAGAACAAGAGGGTAAAATAACTATTGAAAGAATCCACTAATCACCTCTTAAAAGAGATTCTAAAAGGAAAGTTCCTAGGAATATTGTAGTCAAGTTCCAGGGTTCCCAGGTCAAGGAGAAAACATTGCAAGCAACCAGAAAGAAACAATTCGAGTACTGTGGAAATACCATCAGGATAACAGAAGATCTAGCAGCTTCTACATTAAGGGATCTGTTCATATATCATCTCTCCCCTTGTTACATGGCTGGCCTAGCCCACTTCTTTTGATCATGTATGTTCTTGATTTATAGGAATCAGACTCAGAACAAACTTTAGAAACAATGTGGTCCAGAAGTTACTGGATTTACTAAAGTTTAACTGTTTACATTCCTACATGGAAAGATAGTATTTGTAACTCTTGAAACTTTTCTCAGTATTAGGGTAGTTAGAAATTACATACATATAGACCAAAAGCACAGGGTGAGTTGAATAGTAAGGGATGATATCTAAAAAAATAAAATTAAGGGGTGAGAGAGGAATATATTGGAAGGAGAAAGGGAAAAACAGAATGGGGCAAATTATTTCTCACATAAAAGAGGCAAGAAAAAGTTTTGTCACTGTATGAGAAGAGAGAGGAGGTGACAGGGAAAAAGTGAACCTTACTCTCATAACATTTGGCTTAAGGAAGGAATAACATGCAAATTCAATTTGCTATGAAAATCTATCTTATACTACAGGAAAGTAGGGGAGAATGGGATAAGCAGGGGGTGGGGGAAGTGATAGAAAGGAGGGCAAATGGGAGAAGGGGGTAATTAGAAGTAAATACTTTTGAGGAGGTTTAGGGTCAAATGAGAGAATAGAATAAATGAGGGGCAGGATAAGATAGAAGGAAATATAGTTATTTTTTCACAACATGACTTTTATGGAAATCTTTTGCATAACTACACATGTATAACCTATATTGAATTGCTTTCCTTTTCAGTAGGGATGGGTGGAGAGGGAGGGAGAGAAGTTGGAACTCCAAGTTTTAAACATGAATGTTAAAAATTGTTTTTATATGCAACTGGGAAATAAGATATACAGGAAATGGGGTATAGAAATCTATCTTGCCCTACAATAGAGGGGATGGAGATAAGAGAAGGGAGTGGTGTATAAAGGAGGGCAGATTTGGGGAAGGGGTAATCAGAGTGCATGTTGTCTTGAGGTGAGTGTAGAGGAGAGTTGGGGAAAACATTTGGAACTCAAAACTTGTGGAAATGAATGTTGAAACTATAAGTAAATAAACAAATGTTTTAAAAAAGAGTACCAACTTGTCCATTGTGGCCACAGAATAAATAGAGGAAAGACCAGAAGTGAGGAACCCAACTAAGAGACTTTTTCAATTGTCCAAGCAAGAGGTGATAAAAACCTGAACTAGGGTAGTGGCTTTAATAGTGGAGAAAAGGAGACAGAGACATTATGGAGGATAGAAACTACAAAATGTGGCAACAAAAGCGATATGGAAGGATAAGGAAGAGAAAAGACTCTAGGATGACTCCAAGGTCACAAACAGGGGAGCCATCAACAGAAATAGGGAAGTGGGGTAAGAATATGATAAGAGGGAAATCTAGTGAGTTCCATTTTGGACATGTTGAAGTTAAGATGCCTAGAGAACAACCAAGTGGGAATGACCAGTAGATAGTTGTTAATATGGGAAAAGAGCTCAGGAGAGATAACAGGACTAGACAGGCAGGTTTGGGAGTAATTTGCACAGAGATTTCTAAGGAAGCTTACAGTTGAGACATCCTAGGATTCTATGATAGATCAGTTCCCTGTGTTTGAGTTTTTTAATAGGAAATATTTTTTTAAGTGACACTTTCAATAATCCCCTTGTCTATCTGAAATCTGACACGTTTAAGTCACAAAGAGCTACCTTTAAAAAGAAATGCTTTCCAAACTCTGCCTGAGTTTCACATAAGATCACTCCTATTTCTGTAAAATAAACCACAATACCCCTCCCCCTCAAATCTTCACCCCCTGTTAAAAGTTCTTCCTCCCCTCTATACTTCCCCAAGGGGTGAAAAGAGCATCTGGAAGTTCAGACCCTGAAATATTTGGCAGCCCTTCCTCAAACAAAGCGTTTATTTTAGAAGCCTCTCTGGGGCAGCTGGGAATTACCCAGGAGGCCAAGACTTGGGCTTTTCCCAGTGGATGACCTGACCCAGTTCACAACAGGAGGGCCAAGGCCACAGGAGAGATGGGGGCTCCCATCTCCAGGCCACCCAGTCCTCCAGTGAAAAGAGATCTGCCTCCAATCCCTTACAGAAGCTGTTGAATTCTCCAGGAGATCAATTTAATTGCTAAAACAGTAAAACCTCTACCTCACTTTTTTCTGGATGCTTCTGACATTTATATAGCATTTTATGGAAGGAAAGCACTTTGAACACATTATAATAATAAGAACTGCTGGTTCTAAAGCACTTTAAAGTTTGCAAAGAATTTTATGAGGACATTCTTGCTTTTGACTCCACAAACTCCCCTCAAAGGTACGATTAGTCTCATTCCAGAGAGACAAGGAAATAGAGAGTCAGTCAGATAAAGTGACTTAACTGTTCATGTCATAGCTAGTAAGCAGCTCAGGAGGAGATCTAAACCTAGGTCTTCCTAATTCCAAGGAGAACCCTCTATGCCCTACAATTTGAACACAGGCCCTCAGATTTGAAATCCAGTATCACCACAAATTTCAACTACATTGAATTACCTCCTGAGAAAAAGCTGGAAAGATACAAGCAGGATTCAAAACCAGGTCTTCACTGACTCCAAATCCAAAATTCTATCCATTACTGAAGGATGCTACCCACCTCACCTGAATACCTCTAGGGACAGGAAATTTATTACCTTTTGATAAACCCCATGTCATTGTACTGCAAATCTCACAGTTAGGAAGTTTTATTCCATTGAGCTAGGTTCTATCTATCTCATTAGGTGCTGGGCTCTCAGTTCTGCTCTAGGGACTGACTATACAGAAATCTTCTCCCTCTTCTATGAGAGTCCTTCCATCAGTTAGTCAGTCAATTAGCATTTACTGAGTTCTTACTATGTGACAGGCACTATGCTAAGCACTGGGAAGGAAAAAATCAAAAAGGTGTCCCTGATCTCAAAGAATTCACAATCTAAAATGAGGTGACAACACACAAGCAACCACAAGTTGTCCCTTCCACATCGTGACTTTCCCCTTAGTGGTTTTGCTATATCATGGGTCCACATAAGAAATTAAACAAGAATTCTGAGGCAGTTTTGCAGTAGTCACAGATGACACAGAGCCCATGACCAAAAGCAACCCAAATTTTACAATAAGGTACTGTAAATACCCCATAAAAGAAAAAGAAAAATTTCAGACTTCTTCTCTGATGTGAAGGGAAGGCCAAAAAATTTTACATTGATTTTTCAGATCATTGGGAGGGGGGCAGAGTGCCACACTCCTAATCTCTGAGATGTGGAGGGGATAACTGTATTGCAAACAATAAATATGCAGGATAAAGTAGGAATAGTCTCAGAGGGAAGGCACTAATATTAAGAAGGACATCTGGAGATGGTGGGCCTTTAGTTGGGACTTGAAAGAAGCCAGGGATGATAAGAAGTAGAGATGAACAGGGAGAGAGAGCATTCCAGGCATGGGGAGACAGCCAGGAAAAATGCCTGGAGTGTCTTGTTCACAGGACAGCAAAGAAGTCGGTGTCATTAGATCAAAAAGTAGACAGAGGGGAATAAGGAATAGGAATAAGAATGGCCTAGATTATAAAGGTTTTAAAGGCCAAACGGAGAATTTATATTTGATCCTGGATGTAATAGTAATAGCTAACATTTATATAGCATTTTAAGGCTTACAAAGCACTTCACAAATATCATCTCATTCTATCCTCACAACGACTCTAGGAGATAAGTATTTTATGGTCTCCATTTTCACAGATGAGTTTAATGACCCAGAATCCTATAGCTAGTAAATGTCCAAGGTCATATTTGAACTCAGTCTTCCTGACTCCAGAACCAGTGTATTTTAGCTAGCTATTTTGCCACTTGGCTGCCCAATAGGGAATCGTTGGAGTCGACTGAATGTAGGGGAAGGGTGCCACAGACTGGCACGGTCAGATGTGTGCTTTGGGCAAATCAATTTGACAGCTACATACAGGACAGTAAGCAGAGAAATGAACCAGAAAGACTAACCACTTAAGCCTATGGAGTTTTAGTTTCCTCATTTGTAAAAGTCCAATAATGCCTTCAGTAGTTACCTGAGGAGACTATTCACCGGGTTCTAGGTTTTGGTTTGTTTTGGGAAGTTTGCAACAATGGTCTTAGGGGTTGTGCTAAAAATCCTCTAAGGGCACCTTCAACAGCAAATAACGCCAGAATACTACCAGTAGTTGAATAAATTGCCCTGAGGGTTCATAACATATTTTTTTAATGGTTGTTGTTGAAAAGTATTCTCAGAATAAAAAAAATTGGAACTAATGGATTGGATGATCTCTTAAGTCCCTGCCAACTCTGAGATTCTGGGAGTACTTGAGACAGAGCTTTTGATCATTCTTTCATTGAAAAATAAACATTTATCAAAGCCACATTGATTAGGTGCATAATACGTTGAGTCAATGGTACTAGACGTGGTGTAGAAGAGAAGACTGAACTCTTGGGTGAGACTCCACAAACTACTCCTTTCCTCTACGCTCCAAATTTCCTCATCCTTAAAAGAGCAATGATAATTGTTATCCAATAAGCTAACTGGAACTCTAAAGCACCATTACAAGCAAGTTTTTACTGTTTATCATTTCTCACCCTCTCCCAAATACAGTCATGCACGGTGTGCCCCCAGCATGCCAAACCTTGGCGATGGTCATTTCCTCGCTTTGCCCATGCCCTGTCCCTCCCTCCCCATCTCTTGATCCAGGTAGCAATGGAGTATGGTAGAAAGAATCCTGAACTTGGGAGTCAGAAGGTCTGGGTTTGAATCCTGGAACTTATAAAGACTTTTATGAGCCGAGTGACTATAGATAAGTCCCAACCTCTCTTGAGCTTTTGTATGCTCATCTGTAAAATGAAGGGCTTGAGTTGGACAACCCCTAAGGTCCTGTTCAGTCCTAAATCTATCATCTGTGGACTATACTTGCCCTAACATGAATTAGCCTTGTGATCTGGGACAAGTTACTCTCTCTGGGTCTCAGTTTGCTCATCCATAAAATACGGCAGATGCCTGCGCTATCTAGCTTACAGGGGGTGCTGTGAGTACAGTAGATATTTGTAAAATTTTAAACTGATATAGAAATAGGAGTTGCTCATAGGAATTACAATGATATACAGTGACGAGAAGGATAAAAGTTTGCTGGTGGGGCCAAGGCTGGCACTGACAGTGGGCACAGAGCTATTGGCATATAGCCCTTGGGCACAATGCCATCAGTAGCAGTGAGATCAATCCTGCAGGGCAAAGGGAAGGGAATGGCACCACATGGAGGCAAGGCTATAGACACATGCATGGGAGAATGACCAAATCAGGCAATAGGAAGAAAAGCCAGGCAGTGGTGTAGGGAAGAGTCTATGGACACACGAGACTCTGTGTGCATGTATGGCAAATGATAAGCACCCCCTTCCTCCCAATTCTGTTTCCTGGAGAAGAGTTCTCTGAGCATCTATCTATTTTACAACTTGCCAAATGTTCCAGTGAGGCCAAGCCTCCATTCAAAGAGCCTGTCATGGTCAGGACCACAAAGAGCAGGGGACATCTGCAGGGAGCAGCAGCTTGGGAAAATCTGACAACCAAAGAACACAGAGTTCCCTTGTCTGAGCAAAGGATGGCAGTGACCCCATCTCTACTCCCCTCACCTCTCTGGAGAGCCTCTCTGATTCCAAAGAACTCTGCTCCCAACATTTCAAGCATCTCAAGCAGCGCAACCCCCTTGTACAGATGAAGAAACTGAGGTTCCCAGGTATAAAAGGATTTGACTGGTGTCTTGCTTGTTATGATGCATCCTCCAACCACCGTGAGAAGTGTCAAAGCTTAGATGTCAACTTCGACCTAATTAGCAATAAATTCAGTGCTTTTCAATTAACTCTACAACCCTGCCTCTCTCTCAAGGGGGAGCAAAGGGAGTATGGGAGTCAATCTTTCCAAAATAGAAGCAAGACAGCCAAAGTTATGAATCGAAAGCCATCATGAACAAAGACCTGAACAGAATGGCATACAAAAGGAACAGCTGAGGGGAGATTCATAGGAAGGAGACATGATGCTCACTCAGCCTTAAGGACTCTGGGTCCAATGGTGAGATAGATCCTGACAGGTTTCTCAGCTTTTTCTCTCTATTTTACCTCATTCTACCTAGCATTCCTCCAACCCAGAGACCAACCATTCCCTGACCCTTCCTTTTACACCACCCTCCTGGTTTTCTGGTCCTCCCTCCCACTAAATCTTAGAGCTAGAAAGGTCTTTGGAGCATCCACTACTACAAAAATGGGAATCCTCCCCTACCACAGGTCTGCGAAGTGGCGATGGGGCCTTTGCTTGAGATCTCCAGTGACAAGGAACTCACTACCTGACTTCCACTCTGGGATGGCCCAGGGATCTGGGAAGCCGGTTATCAAGTGGCTGATTCCAGTAACTACATAGTAGAAGAAAGAAGACAATACGTAGAAAACCGTAAGTTGAGAAACTTGCCTTGGAGGAGAACATCTGGATACAGTCTGCTCAGCTGTACTTTTGATCTACAGATCAAATAAAATAATAATCATAGCCAGCATTTATAAAAGGCTTTCAAGTTTGCAAAGCACCAAACATAAATGGCATTATTTGGAAGGTAGATGCTGTTGTTATTCTCATTTTACAAATGAGGAAACTGAGGTTAAGGGAGCTTATGGGTCTTGCTCTGGGCCACCCAGAGAGCAAGTGTCTGAGGCAGAATTTGAACTCAGGTCTCCCAGACTCCAAGTCCCGTGCTCTATCTGTGCTTCACCCCACTGTTTCAGTAACACTTGCACAGCCTATCAACATCTCTAAAAGCAGAGAAGATCCCCAAAGCACAAAGAAATAATTAACATTTCTTCTCCCTCCCCAAAAAAGGCAACCAAGAAGATACCAATGAATGCCAACCCACATGCCCGATTCTTTATCTCTATAAAGTCTTGACTGGAATGATCTACATACATACAAAAAGAATCCTTACAAAAATAAGAGAAAGGAAGAGGCAAGTTTCCAAGAAGGCTCCTCATCTTCAGAGTGCCCTGAATGGTTTATAAGAGGTATATTGAACAGTTGAAGCTGACTAATAGACAAGTCAAGGGATTCTTATTCTACTCTGTGTCATGGACCCCTGTGACAATCTGGTGAAGTCTATGGACCTCTTTTTAAAATAGTGTTTTTCAATGCAAAAATAAAATATGTGGTATTAAAAAGAAACCGGTGATATTAAAATAAAGATGCAATTTTTCCCATCTGAGTTCATGGACATCCAGAAACCTGGTGGTTTCTGAACCCCAGGTTAGGAACCTCTGAACCACATTATTTCTAAAGTTTGTTCTGAGTCTGATTCCTATAAATCAAGAACATACATGATCAAAAGAAGTGGGCTAGGCCAGCCATGTAACAAGGGGAGAGATGATATATGAACAGCCCAAGGATGGCACTGGTTCTCACAAAATATTTAAGCATCAGAGGAAGCTCTCTAGCACAGTGGGTAGATCCTAACGGATAAGGAAAAAAGTCATATGGACTCTCTCTTGAAAGACAGAGTGGTATAATCCACAGGATTTGGCATCAGGAAGACCTAAGTTCACATTCCATCTCAAATACTTATTAACTACATGAACCCAGGCAATCATTTAACCTCTCTGAGTCTCAGTTTACTCCTCAGTAAAATAAAGGGGTTGGATTCAAGGTCCTTTGGAGATCTAAATCTATGATCATTTGAGATGGAATAGATGGGGTTAGCATTTTCACCAAAGCAGGGGTATGATCATGGAGTACAAAAAGGGTTTGGAAAAGTCAGTCAGTCAACAAACATTTATTAAGAACCTACTATGTACTAAGCACTGTACTAAGTGCTGATAATACAAAGAAAGGCAAAATCATGACAGTCTCTACCTTCAAGGAGCTCACCTTCTAATTGGGGAAAACAACATACAAATAACTACATAAATGATAATGCAGAGTAAATGGAAGGCAATCTCAGAGAAGTATGATAAAAAGGTAAACTAGCATTACTACTGGGGCACCCACTCTGGAGGTTAGGGAAGCAGCTTTAAGGTCTCCTTTTGGTGAAACTAAAAATATTAAGAAATTCTATTTTCCTGTAACGGCCTCTCCAGACTCTCAGGGAAACTCCTTTGGAAAAGTGGATGATGACGAGGACCACTTATACCGAACTCTTCATGAACCCATTTGGGGTTTTCTTGGCAAGGATACTGAAATGATTTGCCATTTCCTTTTCCAGCTTATTTTATAGATGAGGAAAATGAAGCCAACGGGATTAAGGGAGTTATCCAGAGTCACACAGCTAGTAATTGTCTGAAGTTTCATTTGAATTCAAGCCTTCCTGACTCTGGACCTGGCACTCTATCTACCATGTCACCTAACTGTCAAGGTGGGTAGAGGATAAAAAGACCTTTCCTAAAGAAAAGAATTGAGTGGTAACTCTTAGCTCTAACCTAGACAAGATCACCTGCCTTTTCTACCCCAGAAGGACAGACATTAGGGCCTTCCCAAAGGAAGTGCTCTCTTCCATTGAAATAAAGGCATCAACATCAGTCTCCCATTCCATAAGATTCTCACTATTGATCTCTGGGAGGGATCCAATTGTTTCCTCAAGAGGAGGTACAGGATGGAATAAACACCTAGAATATATATTTTTTCTTATTCAAAATTCCTATGTTACCTGAAATCTTCTTGGGGTAGAAAGTCATATCAAAAGAATAATTTGGACTACACTAATTTGGACCTCTCTCCAAGCTAGATATAGATTAATGTTAAATAAAACCATTTCAGGAAGATTTGATTAGAATATAGGACTGGTATTCATATTTTTCTTTGACAAGATTAATACCTCTGTACTTTATTATTTTAACATATGCAGCAGCAATAGTAATTTCTATCTATGTCTCATTCCCTATTGGATTGTAAACTGTGTGAGGGCTGGGGCTGTCTTGGTTTCCAACTTAGTATGCTCAGTTTTAATGAAAGCACCTTGAACACAACAGACAATTAATATTTACAAAACTAAACTCTCAGGGACAGCTAGGTGACACAGTAGATAAAACACTAACCCTGGAATCAGGAGGACTTGAATTCAAATACAGCCTCACATACTTACTGGCTGTGTGATCCCTGGGCAAGTCACCTAATCCCAAATGCCTCCAAAAAAACCCCCCAAAAAACAAACTAAACCCTCCTTCTGAAAAGCAAGTTATTCAGGAGTTACTAACTGCACACTTTTTGAAAGATATGGTGATTCTGCAGAAAAAGAAAGAAAGAGAAAGAAAATTCAGGAGACCTTCAATTCAAATACTGTGAGACCCTACCAAAGCAGGAATCTATCTGAGACTCCATTTCTTAATCTATAAAATGGAAGCACTTCTATCTGTAATGCCCACCTCACCAAGATGTTCTGAGGAGAACATTTTGGAATACTTAAAGCACAACATAAATGTGAGCTGCTATTATTATAAACAAGGAGAAAGGAAAACAGTCCCAAATCCCCAGAAGGCAGGCTAATGCCTAGGACAGAGAGCGGCACTAGACATCTTTCAAGGAGGGGCAGAAATGGATTTCTATTTTTGATCCCAGAGCTGTCTCCTGGCAGGTTGATGGGCAGACTCCCTGTTAGCACTCCAAGGTGACCTGCATGGGGACTCTCAGCCCTGAACTCAGAGAGTCAGCCAGTCCAGTCACAAATGAGCACCAGAGTCAGAAAACCTAGATCTGAGATCTGCTCCAACACTCACCCACAGTACAAACTACTGAGTGACTTGTCTTCAAGATCTCAGTTTCCTCATCTGTCAAATAAAGAAATTAGACTAGAATCAGAGGTCTCTTTGTAAGTCTTATCCCCTGGATTTTAGGTTTAAACACTCTGTGGTTTCTATTTTAGGGTTCCTAACAACTCTTAATATTTCTCTGATTTAAGATCCACTCCACCTTCAACATTTTATGCTCTATTATAGGCCCTGTCACCTCTAACATTTTATGTTTTACATTCTAAAACAGAGCCACAGAATCTCAGACTTGGAAAGGACCTCAGAAACCATCTATCCCAATTCATACCTGAGAATTCCTTCTAAAATATCCCTAACAATTCAGTGTTCCTCTGACCCTCTAGAGGAGGCCTTAGCCCCACCAGCCTATTTCTGAACAGCCTAGGAGCCATAAAAATGATTTTTATAAAAACACCACCACCCACCTCCAGGTCCTTCCAAACCCAGGTCTGGAGCATGGGTAAGTGTCTGTGTCTGTGTGCGTGTATGTGTGTCTGTGTCTCTGCTTTGTGTCTGTGTCTCTATGTGTGCATCTCTGTGTGTGTGTGTGTGTGTGTGTGTGTGTGTGAGATGGACTCCTCTGTAGCAGTATATATATGTGTGTGTGTGTATATATATATATTTTTTCTTATAGGGAGAGAGATAGAAGGAGGGAGAAGGTGAGAGGGAGGAGAGGGAGAGAAGATAAAAATAAGAGAGATGAGAAAAATATATGTATATATATATATATATGTGTGTGTGTGTGTATGTATATATATATGTATAAAACCTAAGGGTCCTTTCTCAGAATAATGTTTTTAAACATATAAAATATGTGGGATTACAAAGGAAGACAAATTCATTTAAATAATTATCAATATATCTGTTTTTTAAAAAACATGTTCACAGACACCAAGTAAAGACATCCTGCTCTACAGAAAAAGCCCTGACAACGTCCCAGAGCAGCTTTTGACATTTCTATAGCTCTAATTATCAGGAAGTTTCCCCTCACAAGAAGCCTAAGGCAGCCTCTTGGCAACTTGCACCTGGCATCATTGCTTTTACCCAATGGATTCAAGCAGAACAGGCCTGATCCCTCTTCGACACAAGAGTCCTTCAAACAGCTGAATCAATGTTCTCTCTTCTAACGTCCCTGGGTAGCTCCTCTTCACCCCAGAGAGAAGCACATTGGAGAGATTCTCTCTCTCTTCCTCTCTCTCTCTCTCTCTCTCTCTCTCTCTCTCTCTCTCTCTCTCTCTCTCTCTCTCTTTCTCACACACACACATACACACACAAACACACACACACCAACTCCCAGTAAGGCAGCTTAGCAAGGCCTTGAACAAGGTCCCAAGAATGCGGGGGGCAATGAAGAGAGAGGAGATGGAGAGATGAGAAGGAAAGAGATGGGGAAGAAAAGAGTTAGAGAGGGAAAAGAGAAGAGAGGGAGGAGAGAGAGGAGGAGAGGGAGAGAAGCTAAAAATGAGAGAGATGAGAAAAATAAGACAGAGGAGAAGAGAGGTAGAGAGATATAAGGAGGGAGAAGGTGGGAGGGAGGCAGGGAGAGAGAATGGATAAGAGGGAAAAAGGGGGGAAAGAGAAGGAGAAGGAGAAAGAAAAGAGAGAGAAAAGGAAGAAAAAGATGAGATAGGAGAAAAGGAAGAGAGGATAGGGGAGAAGGAGGGAGAGAGACAGAGAAAAGGAGAGGAGAAGAGATAGAGGAGGAAGAAAAAAGAAAGGAGAGAGAGAAGAAAAAGATGAGAGAACAGAGAGAGAGAAAAGACTGACTTAACCACATTCCATTTCCAATAGCCTTTGTTACTCACAAAGCTGGGCCACTCACCAAAGGCTTCAGGAAATCCTGGATTATCCAGCTATTAGGTGGTAGATGAAGTAGTTTGGGCATGTTCCAAACCTGTAAGAACCTGATCAGAAAAGATGACCATGGTCTTACCTCAAAAAACCCTTAGTGCCCTTGGGCTGGGCTAGAATGAGGGGGCAGAGCAAATATAGAAATGACTCTGAAGGCCCTTGTTCTTGTACCTGCATCATAGTCAATCATGTAGCCCACTGGGTAGTGGAATGAACCTCAATATTCCATAATGCAGCTTCCCATTTTACAAAGGAAGGAAAAGATCAAAGAAGGCAAGTAGTGCAAGATCACACTAAGAACCAGTGGTGACTGTAACTAACACCAACATTTCCCCAACTCTTATTCCAGGGGCAAGAACACTTCTTAACAAATCAACGAAGCTCAAAACTTGAAGAGAAGGCAATAAGAAAGCTTAAAATGTCTAGTTCTATAGCAGTCACAAGCACAGAGGGCCTGAATGGAGAATCCATCAAAACATCCCCTCACTTAGAATTGGAGCAGGCGCAGTACTCAGGAGAGGCAGTGAATGTGATGTGGTGGAAATGGAAAGTGGGCTTGACTTGAGATCCAGAAGAACTTAAGACCTCTGGCATGTTTTGAAACTTGGCTTAAATGCTATTTCTTATGAGGCCCGCTGAGATAATGCCTTTTGGCAAAATTACTTGGTATTTCTTCTGCCTACACATATATACATGTTGTCTCCCTTACACAACGTAAGTTCATTGAAGGAGCCACATCATTCTTCTCCTTATATTCCCAGCATCTATTACAATACCTAGCACATAGCAAACATTTAGTGAATTAATCAAGAAATTAGCATTTATTAAGCATGTTTTCTGCAAGAGACACTGTGGTAAGCAGCAGAGGTACAAAGACAGTGTACGGCAATACAAAGAAAAAGTATAAACAAACCTAGTCTGAATCTGTGGTAGCAGACAACAAAGAGAGCTGAGTCACAAATAGTACTAATTAGGAAACTCCCTGAAGTGGCTGCATGTGTTTGGAGTCACACTAATTATGTAAAATATGGTAACTTGTTCCAGTTCTATGAAACTATATGGTACAAATTTGAATAACGTGATCACTTCAGGGGAATTCATTATTCACACTAGTCAGAGCCTAGTTGGACATAAATCAGAACATAAAAGATAAATAGAGGGTAGATTAAGGTAGCCTTAGAGAGGAAAGTCTATTGATTGATTGATTTGGCCTTCTAGAGAGGATTTAGGAAAGAGTACATGTCAGAATAACTCATGATGAGAGGGCACAGATGAGGATAGGATCTTCACCAGTAATAACTGTACATAGATCTCTGACACCTACTATCCACATAATGTCAGGCAAATTATTTCCCCTTTCTGTGCCTCAATTTCTTGATCTGTAAAAATAGAGACAAGAACACCTGCACATTGTCTACTTTACAAGGTCACTGTGAGAATCAAGTGAGATATTTTATGTAAAGCACATTTTAAGGCATAAGATGCTCTATGAATTTCTTTTTAAAAAATCATCTGGTCCAACATTCTCAGTGTATAGAAAAGGAAACAAAAGCCCATGGTTGGGAAGGTGAAGTATCATGACGCAATTGATTACAGTTTTCACAGTTTCAAGGAGTCTAATGATTCTTAAAAATAAACTTATCTAAAATGCAAAACCAAGAAATCTACATTTTTGTTAAAAGGTACCATAGAAGATTATGTATATAAATGACATAGCAACTAAATTCTTGAAGGAAAAGTTAAATGAGTTATAGGAAGAAACAGAAAGTAATACTATAATGGCAGAGGACCTCAGTTTACCCCCCTCAGTCCTAGATAAATCTAACCACAAAATAAACAAGAAAGACATGAAAGAAATGAATGGAATTTCAGAAAAGTTAGATGAGACACACCTTTGGAAAACAACGAATAAGAATAAAAAGAAGTTATACTTATTTCTCAACTGTGCATGGCACCATCACAAAAGCTGACTTTGTATTAGTGCATAAAAACTTCACAAATACAGAAAGGCAGAAATATTAAATGTATCTTTTTCTGACCATCATGTAATAAAAAATTGTTTTCAATAAAGGGCCTTTGAAGACTAGATTAAAAATTAAATGGAAACAAAATAACCTAATCTTAAAAATTCCTGAGGACCCCAGAGAACTTTCCTTTATTCGGGTTATAGCTATCAATATTTACTAGAGCAGAAATTAAAACTGACACATTTTAACACATTTATTTATTAACTTAAATAGCAGTAATAGAGGAGTTGCATGTTAACATAATATATTTTTATGAAAATCATCATACTTTTTAAGTTTAATGAGAAAAGTGGCAGTGTATTATGCTTCTATGCACATATCTTTAGCGTCTAGCTTAACAGAAGACAGCTGGATTCTCCTATGTGTTCTGCTTTCAACCATTGCAGTATGTTGTTTTGTTTTAAATATACTACAAAATCCAAGTCTCAAATAGATTTGTAGTTGGAAAAAGGAGAAATGGTTTAATAGGCATATGTCTTAGTACTATTATAAAAATAGATTTAACTCTACATATAGCCTAAGAAGATCTCAGGGACCCCTTTAGTCCTTTTCTACTATAAAAACCTGACCTAGAGCACTCAGATGTTAGATTACTTGTCCAGGGTCATAAACACTGGCTGTGTCAGAGGTAAGACTTGAACTCAGCTTTTCCCTGCTCCAAGTCAGCTCCCTATCCAATACACCACATTGCCTCTTTTGGAAATAAAGGATTATGGAGCTTAAGGTTTAAGGTACCTTACAGACCATCAACTCCAACCCTCTCACTTTATTTCTTTTTTTTTATTATTTTTTTTGGAGGCATATACAGTTAAGTGACTTGCCCATAGTCAGACAGCTGATAAGTATCTAAGGATGGATTTGAATTCAGATCCTCCTGACTCCAGGGCCAGTGCTCTATCTACTGTATCACTTAGCTGCCCCTAGCCCTCTCATTTTAAATTAGGAACCTGAAGCCCTACAGAGATGAAGTGACTCGTTCAAGGTCATCCTGGCAGTCAATCATTGAAGTTTACTGTCAAAGTCAGTCCCAAGTCCTCTGATACTCCCTCATCTTCAACATAAAACATCTTATATTCCCCTCTCAATTCCCATGGAAACCACTTAGCCCTCCTTACCACCTGCCTGAACTAACTTTTTTAAATTCTGAACTTAGATAGCCAATAAAATGAACATTTCTATGTACAAAGTAGAACAGAAAATGAAGATTATATATGAAAAGGTGAATCTCTATGATGCAAAGCTTGCTTTTCCTTTTAAATATATAATAAACTAAACATGTCCCTTTCAAAGGGGTTTTGCTTTCTGTTTCCTTCTGCCATTCCCTGTTCTCTCCTGTACATTATCTGAAAATTCTTCTCTCTCTCTCTCTCTCTCTCTCTCTCTCTCTCTCTCTCTCTCTCTCTCTCTCATCGCTTCAGCCAACTACTACAGCTGTTCAGGTGTGTCTGACTCATGGCATCATTTGAGGTTTTCCTGACAGAGACACTGGCATGTTTTGCCATTTCCTCCTCCAGTTCATTTTACAGATGAGGAACAGAGGCAAACAGAGTTAAGTGACTTGCCCAGGGTCATATAGCTAGTAAGCATCTGAAGTTTAATTTGAACTCAGGAAGATGAATCTTCCTGACTTCAAGCCTGGAATTCTATCCACTGTGGCACCGAGCTGTCCCTCTCTCCTTCTGCTTCTCCTGTAAAAATTTGGGAGTAGAAAAAAAAACCTTCAAGCAAAACAAATTCCCTCACTGACTATATCTGAAAAGGTGTCTCATTCTGCATCTGCAGTCTATCCCCCATAAGGAAGCAAATGGTTCATACTTCATCAGAGGACTTCTGGAATCATGGCTATGAGTGTACTGATCCAAGTTCTAAAGTCTTTCCAAATTGTTTTTGTTAACAATATTATTACTTTATAAATTGTTCTCCAGATTCTGCTCTTATAAGTCTTCCCAAGTTTTTTGGAAACAATGCCTTTTATCACTTACATTCATAGACCCTCATTTATGATGCACATTTTCATGGGTACCCTCTTGGTTTCCAGTTCTGTGCTATAAAACAAAAAGAGCTGCTATAAATATTTTCATACATATGTGAGTGTGTGTGTATAATATATATTTCCTTTTTCTCTTCCTTTGATCAGAAATGATTTGGATTTTAACAGTAGAAATGATACGAAAGAACAGGCACTGCCATCTTCTTTACTGATGTACCCTAAGGATCATGGCACCTGTCCATCTGACTTGAAGCTAAAACTTCTGATCTATCTATACACATATGAAATACTCACACACACACACATATATATGAATAGACATGCATGTGGACATATACATATATGTCCATACATATATGTATACATATACATACATAAATCTATACCCATGTATGTGTGGATAGATAGACAGATAGATGTCTTTTCTTCCGTAATAGAATGTTAGTCTCTTGTTTTTCATTTGTCTCCATCACTTAGCACACAGTAAGCACTGAATATATGCCTTTCCATTTATTTGTTTTCTCCAGGTAAAACATGCCCATCTCCTTTAACTGACCCTCCTATAAAGAGCCAAATCCTAAGTGAGAAAAATACAAGGATGGGAACTGAGAAAAGGTTGAGGTGAGAAAGCCCTCCTGATATTCCAGTTCAGCCAGAGGAACGATTACTCAAATGCTTTTAAGATCTCTTGAATGTCCTCTTGTTTGTTGTTTTAACCCATCTGTTTCCCTGTGGTTATGAGCATCAACAGCTCTTCTTTAAAAAAAAAAAAACAACTCTCAGAAATAGTTATGTGCTTACTTAAGGGAAGGAGGGGAAGCTGCCAGACTAGGAGTCCCAAAGTCACCAAGTGATCTCAGTGAATCCCTTCCCTTCTCTACTGGCTATGAATTTCCTCCCATATAAAACAGAAGAGGTTGAATGAAATGACCTCTAAGGTCCCTCGCAACTCTAAACCCTGTGGTCCTAAAACTACCCAGTTAATGACACCATGACCCTTGAAAAACTGAAAGAAAGAGACAGGGAGCTCAACCTCACACCCTGACCCATTCATCAACAAGTATCTATCGCATAAGAAGACACAAAGAGATCAGGGAAGGAAACCGCATTAAAAACAGCACCTGGGATGCTGGAACGAGTCTATACCATCACCCCGCACCTCTTTATCTCCCTCCATAGCTGACAGTGCCCACATTCTGCTGGTGTCACTCTCGGCAGCCTGATTCAGAACCCATCTTAGGGCCAGGTGTTTTTGTTTTCTCTCTTGGATCAGGGGCCAAAAGCGCTTTGTCTTGGGAGGTTGTGGAGGGCAGCTTATATGACCCCCAGGGAGCTCATGGAGAAGTTCCTTATACCAAAATACTTCTAGAAGAAGCAGGGTTGCAAAAAGTTCTTCCCTGCAATCATTACACATTTGTTTTATGCAGACTCATGTATTTATTTCCCTGAGAACTTGTCTTCTCCTTGGTAGAATGTGGTCATCTCCTCGAGAACAGGAACCATCTCACTTTTGCCTATCCCCAGTGCCTAAAAGACTACACGACTACATTCTCAAAAATGCTTATTGACGGTGACTGAAAGCAAAGCGAGTACCAACCAACTAGAGAACGGATCAATAAAATGAATCATAGGGAGAGCTGTGGAACATTACCGCTCTATAGGAAACAATAAATACGAAGAATTCAGAGAAACATAGAAAGAAGACAGCATAACTGAACCGAGAAAACACCTCCCAATGACAAACTCCCCGCCTAAAAAAGACCTGAGAGTTCAGATACTGATCTTGACTCCACTTCTAGATGTACAATAATCCCACCTCCAGACAAGTTCAGAGTGGTGATGATGAGGCATAGGCTGCTGTTCACCGTCAATGTCTCCATGTGCTTTGCTTTGTTGTACTTAGTTTGGTACAAGAAAGGATTCCATGGGGAAACGGAGAACAATGTACACTTTTTAAAAGCATAATAAAACATGTTATTTAAAAAGATCAAGTGTTGGGCTGGGAGTTACTGAAGGCAGCCAGAACCTGATCCCTACCCATCAGGACCTCTGAGAACTAGACAAAATCTCTCATCAGTCAAACAACAGAAAGTAACTTAGTGCAGCCCTTTATAACAGTGGTATCAGATTCAATGAGAAACAGGGCCATTAATCTACATATAAGACTCTCTGCAGGCAGCATATTAACTTAGTTTCCCAAAGTAATTCTACCTGCGTTTTGCTGCATTTTTATTTGCTTTGATAATTATGTTCAGTCCACAGCTGGGAGTAGTATGGGCTTCATGAGCTCACCAGCCCCATGTTGGACACTTCTGCTAAACAGGAATCCCTTTATACAATTCCAGCCAATTCTTTCACATTCGATGAGTAGATGCAACAACTGTTCTATGCACAGGGAAATATCCTCATATAATGGGGGACATGCAAAATTTAACCAAGATAGACTTTCATGGAACTTACTGCCATACAAAGTTTAACCAAGATAGACCCTTCATAGAACTTATTGCCTGACACTAGAATTGGAACTTCCCTCATCACTTGGGGCCTTCTCACACTGGCCTGTCCCTCCGTCTTTCCCAATAGTGAGTTCCTTGTAGGGCCTCTATTTTGAAATCAGGCCCAGGCAGGCCCTGCATCCTTCCTCTGCTGTGTTTCTGACTTTATGGGTACCTTCTCCTCCTTCCCCCCTTTTCAGCTTCCTTTTTAGGTGTTTTTCCTCATTAGAGCACAAATTCCTTGAGTAGAGGAACTACCTTCCCAATGCTCACCACAGTACCTGACACATAGCAAGTACTTAATGAATACTTCCTGCCCACCTAAGACCGAAAGACACATACATTAATAAAAATAGACATTAGTGCATGAAAAGGGTGATAGACTGTGGGTTTAGAATCATAATTCTTAGCTCAGTCACTTACTGTCTATGTGATCCTGGGCAAGTTATTCCCACAGGTCACCCATTCTACTTTAGTTTCCTCATCGATAAAGTGAGAAAGCTTAGATGAAATTCTCTCTGAAGTAGGTCTCAATGTTAAATCTTTGAAGTTTAAATTCATCAGAAGCTACAAACAAACTTCTGTATAAGTGGCAGGGGCAGAGGAAGGAACCAAGGAGGTAGCATACTATTGATACATAGGAAGAGCTAAATGCAAATTCTATTTCAGACAATTACTAGTTGTGTGACTCTGTGTAAGTCACTTAACCTCTTCTGTCTCAGTTTCCTTCTTTGTAAAATGGGGATAATAAAGTATATTAAGTATGATGTAATAAAGTATATAAAGTATATTATGATATAATAAAGTATATAAAGCATGATATAATAAAATATATAAAGTATATTAAGCATGATATAATAACGTATATAAAGTACGAGTATAAACCTCATAAGGCTTAGGACCAAAGGAGATAACATGGAAAGCACCTTGTAAACCTCAAAGTGTTCTATGAATACCTGCCTGGGCCTCGATTTCCTCATCAACAAATTTACGATAACAAAAACCCTCAGAGGATTACTGTGGCACTTTTAAGTCATGTGACTTCAGGCAAATCAATTCAGCCCCGAGTCTCAGTTTCCTAATATGTACAATAAAGGGAAAAGTACATGTTCTACCTTCCTCAAATGAGTTGCCAGGATCAAGAGATAATGGGCATAAAGTACTTTAAGTTATTTTTATTTGAGTCTTCAAAGACTGCAACATTTCATAATCCACCAAGAGAAAATTGGTGTTAAAAAAAGATGGAGCTTTCTATCAGGGAGCAGCTTTGGATTCTTCAAAGTATTTCTCAAATCCCCAAATACAATTCAGCTCCCTCTCTTCCCTTTGATGCCATTTGGGGCCTCTTTGGGTATCTAGCTACAGTACCTGTGCAGGATATCTACAGCTAATAGACTAACTCAATGGGACACCTACCCAATTGCTTATGCTCATCTGGGTAACAGACACTCTTCATTCACTTGGAAAAGATCCTACAGGGATCACTAGGCCCACCTCTTTTAAATGGTTCTGGTTCTCACAGAAGTCACAGAGTTTGGGGAGAAGGCAGGGAGTGGCCAGTGAAATAAAAACAAACAAGAGCCAGGTCAAAGACCTCACCTGGGAATTTCTTCTTCCTTCTGTAGTCTACAAATGGCATCCCCCATGAGAGCAGCAAACACCTTTAGTGACCAACTACATCACCCTGTCGCTTGACCTCAATTTGCCCAAAAGGCAATGAAGACCCACATGGTGAGCATGAGCAGGCTATGGAATTGTTTCCAAAATGAGATCCAAGCAAAAAGTGTCCTAAGGAATATATCATCCAAAAATATGTTCCACTGGGAAAGGAGGTAGGTCAATCATTTAGCCAAATATAGTAAGGGCTAGCTTTTATATAACGCTTTAAGGTTTGCCAGGTACTTGACAAATATTTTCTCATGTTTTCATCCTCACTATAATCCTGGGAAGTAAGTGCTATTAATATCCAAATTTTACAGATGAGGAAACTGAGGTTAAGTGACTTATGCAGGGTTACATAACTAGTAAGTAACTGAAGTTAGATTTGAACCCAGGTCTTCCTGACTCCAGATCCAGAATTCTGACCCCTATGCCATCTAGATAGTTGGGAAACATAAATAACTCAGAGGCAGACCAAGGGATGCACCCATACCCGATGAGTTTTAAAAAAAAAGAAACCAAGAGGAAAACTTCTAGCATTCTAGATAGATCCTCTTTGAAGGACTGATAAAAGAACCAGGGTAAAGAGAAATAATACACATTGTCTTCCCTATCAGACTGTGAGCTCCTTGGGGATAGGTCCCATGTTTTTCTATTGTTTGCACCTCCAGTCTCAGCACAGTGCTGGGACACAGCACATAGAGTCAGGATTTGAACTCAGGTTTTGTGACTCCAAGTTCAGCGCTCTTTCCCCTAGACACCTCACTCATCAAGCATTCAGGGAATTATCCTGAGAAATATACTCAGGGTCTCAATTCAATTTAATATATAATATATAAATTTTAAATAATATAACATAACATAATATAATATATACAATATAAAAAGGATATTTGCAAATCACTGTGCAGATACTAGGCAAAAACCAAAGAGCCTGCCTTCATGGAGTTTACCTTCTGGCAGTCGTTCTTAACCTGAAGTTTGACTTGTTTTTTAAAATATTTACATAACTGTATTTCAACAAATTTGATTTCTTTTGCAGTCCTCATGCATTATTTTAAAAACGTTACCCTAGAAAGGGGACCACAGATTTCACCAGCCTGTCAGCAGGATCCCTGACACAAAAGAGAGGAAGAATCCTTGGTCTAGACAAGAGTGATCACAAAAGGAGCATAGTCATCACTCAAAGTCAGCTCCTCAGAATGACTAACTTGGAGACACAGAGGGCAGAGCACTGAACTTGGAATTAAGAAGACCTGAGTTCAAATGTAGCCTCAGATGCTCACTATGTGACACTGGACATATTTGCCTCCGTTTCCTCAACTATAAAATGGGGCTAATAATTGCCCCTACCTCCCAGGACTGTTGTGTGGATCAAACAATTGTAAGATGCTTGGCACATGGTAAGTACTAGATAGATGCTAGCAATTATTATTATTTGGGGTCACATGCCTAGGATGGTGACAAAGGCACTAGATTTAGAGTCTGAAGACCTAGGTTTGAATCTTGCCTCTTCTACCTCCTACCTGACTGACCTTGAACAAGTCACTCAACTTCTAAAAGCTTCAGGTTTTCCATTTATAAAATGAAGGTTTCACAGCAGATGAGCTCCAGGGTCCTTTTCAGCTCACCTTACTATGATATATGACTCTAAATCCAGGTCTTTCAACTTCTTAATCCAATACTTCAAGGATCCGTAATTTCATTATAGAACATAAATTCCTTCAGGCTTTAAAAATGTTTGTTGACTGGTTGTCTTTGTTGGTTCAGTTATCTCTTCCACCAACACAATTTTCCAATGCCTTCCTCCCCCCCAACAGGTTAGTTGAGTATGACTAAGAAAATCAAGCACCCTGCAAGCCAACCTGAGATACCTTTGAGAACCTGACAATCTAGGTTAATTTATTTACCTGAAGGAAAGAAAAAACACCATTGGGCTTTAAAATACAAGGAGAAGCATTAACAATTTGAGTTGCCTCAGACATAGTGAGTTACCCATCATAACAGGTCTTCAAGAGAAGGTCAGATGCCCTCTCAGTGGGAACATGGTAAAAGAAAAATCCTGTTTGGCGGCTGGCAGGTTGGATTCGATGGCTTCCATAGTTCCTTCCAGCTCAGATTCTATGATCCTGATGATGACCTTCCAGTTGACTGGCCTGGCATTGAAACATAGGTCAAGTCCCCCGACACCATTTAAAGGATCATCTAAGGGTAAAGCCTTTCATCCTACAACCAGACCTAAAAGCTTAAACACAAAGAGTTGGGTAAGGTAAGACCTCAGTGAGAATGACTTTCAACCAATCAAAGAACACATGGTCAATTTCAGATCCTTTCAAGTTTTGACACTGGACAGGGCATGAAGAGTCCAAGGGCTCTAGGTCCTTGAAAATGAGCAAGGCCAGGGACAAGTTACAGGAAAAAATGAAGAAAAAGAAGACCTTATAACTTCACCTAGGGTGGGCTTTAGTCTCTGGGAGGAAGACACAGAGATTTTCACAAAAGTATTTCAGAAAGGTACCTGTGGATATAACTACTGAAAGAAAGGAAGGAAACAGGCATTTATTAAATTATTAAGTACCTATGCGCCAGGCACTGTGCTGAGAGCTTTACAGGTACAACCTCATTTGATCCTCATAGCAGCCCTGGGAGGTAGATGCTATGATGGTT
This sequence comes from Potorous gilbertii, assembly GCA_028658325.1. Lineage (NCBI taxonomy): Eukaryota > Metazoa > Chordata > Mammalia > Diprotodontia > Potoroidae > Potorous > Potorous gilbertii. The sequence goes on from CM053773.1 coordinate 173,216,773, forward strand.
TCCATTTTACAGCTGAGGAAACTGAGGCAAAAAGGGCTGAATGACTTGCCCAGAGTCACACTGCTATTCAATATCTGATGCCAAAATTGAACTCAGGTTCACCACCTAGATGCTTCTAATGAAGAAACACTGACTGTTAGAAGTTCAACTGGAAATTATCTAGTCTAGCCTCCTCTTTACAGTGGAGGCAGAGAGGCAGATCACTGCTGGTATGGGGGATGCATGTGATCAAAGACAGAAACAGAAGACCATGGGATGAGAAGGGGGACATTTCTCCAATTTAATTCAATTCATTTATTAAGCACCCACTATGTGCCAGGCACTGTGCTAAGCACTGGGAATACAAAATATAAAAAGAGGCAAAGGGCAGTTTCACTACAAGGAGCTTACAATCTAATGAAGACAACACACAAACATATATACAAAGTAAGCTATATACAGGACAAAGAGGAAATAATTAACACAGGGAAGGCACTGGAATTAAGAGCCATTAAGGAAGGTTTCCTCTAGATTCTAGCTCTAAATCCCCTTAACAAAAGGATTTGTTCTGTGAAGCTTGAGGACCTAGAGGGTCACATGTGTCCTCAAGGCTGTAGGTTCCCCACCCCTGCTCTAGAAGGTGGGATTTTAGTTTAGATTTAAAGGAAGGCAGGGAAGTCAGCAGGCAGTGCCAAGCAGGGAGACAGTTCCAGGCATGGCGCCCAGACAGAGAAAATGTCCTTGTGATCATGGCTGTGGACATTGGGAACAACCAAACTCATTGCCTTTATAGTTTCTGAAGATCTTCCTATGCCTAATAGAAAGGAAGCACCAGCAAGCAGGGACTGACTCTTGTGTGTGTATCCCCAGCAACAAGCACAGTGCCTGGCCCATAGTAAACATTTAACAAATGCATTCATTCGAGAAGAATGACAGATTGGACCCTCCTACCCTGCCCCTTCACTCCAATGGTGCAGACTCATCCCTTCCTCCACATGAGGCTCCAATCCTGACTCCAGCCAGCTAGCAGCAAGTTTGGAAGATGACAGTTCCAGAGAAGGCAGCAGTCCCACCAAATCTTCAATATGTAACCAACTGCTGGGATTTAACTGGGTTTCCAATGCTACAGACTCATCTGGAAACCATCAAGACACACCAAAAAAAAAAAATTCTTTGGGTATGTGCTGTCTAAAACAGTATGAGGTAGACTGGAGAAAGGGAGGGGGTTAGGGAACTGAAGAAATCAAATTTTCCCCTGCCAGTAGTTTGGGGGAATGGGAGTCCTAAGTTCTATGATTCTCTGCCCCCAAAATGACCTATAAGTAGTCAGTCAATGAATATTTATTAAACAGTTAATAAATGCTAGGCACTTTACCAAGCAAGTGTAGGAGAATACAAGTACTTGACAGAGTCACATTCTAATGGGGGATATGCAAACGATTATGCACAAAAAAGCTGCATACAAAGCCAATTGGAGTTAATCAATAGAAAGAAGGTACTAGAATTAAGGGAGATTGGTAAAGTCCCAGCTCCCCAGTCATGGAATCTATTAGGACACTCACCGTGTGGGCACACAACTCTCCAGAACAAGAAAATCCAAGAGGCCTCCCTTTGCCCCCTGCTGGGCTCCAGGATTAGTGGCTAGTCTGGTCTGTCAGGACACCCTCCCCACAGCATCTCAGCCCCATTTGCTAGCCTGGATTCTGAATCTGGGCACCACTAAGGTTTCCAATTCAGTAACCCTAGTCACAAAAGAGTGGGCAATCCCTGAAGATGCCCAGGGCCTAAGTAGGACAGGTGTCACTTGTCTCAAGCTGTACATTCAGCCCAGCCCTAGGCTCTGTGAGGAAATGTCACCCCAGGCTACCTGGGCCACTTCTGATGCTGATGGGTACCTGCCTAGCCCGGCTGCCCCAGGGAAGCCTCGGATACCTACGGTGACCCCAGAAAGGGCACCCAGAGTCCTGAGACAACCTGGGTGAGGGATGAAGGATAGAGGTGGGGGCAGGGATGAATGAAAGCTTGAAGATGACTGGCAGAACGGGCAATCTGGTACCTGGGAGGGCAGGGAGCCAGAGTCTGAGAATCCAGTTAGAAGGTGGGAGTGGAGGTTCTCAGAAGAAGAGCCTGGAGGGACGGGGGCAGCAGCAGCATCCCTCCTCCCCTCTCACCGCCCACCACAGCACCAGAAAGAAGGGCACCCCCAGCCTCCCAGCCAGGCAGCGCGGTCCACTCGCTGCCGCCACACAAAGCAATCCCACCTCCCTCCGCCCCCACGCAGGCACCACCCCGCCCCAGCAAACCCGAACCCCCTCTCCAGTCTCCCCCCGATCCGCGCCCCGCCCCGCCAGGGCGTGCAAACTTGGATTTCCTGCCCCCCACCCCAGGGCAAGTCGGCGCGAACGCCTGGGTGCCCGCCCCGCATCGCGCTAGAGCCCCACTCCCCACCCCGCGGGCGACCCCTCCTCCTTCCCTCGGGCGGGCTGGGGCACTGACCTGGCCCCCGCTCCCCGGAGGCTCCGCGATCCCCGGGCACGGCGGCACGGCGGCCTCTGCGCTCCCTTCCCGGCCAGCCCCAGCCCCTGCCTCCGGGGCTCCGGCCTCCTTTCGTGGCCTTCCTTTCCCCTTTCTTTGCCGTTGCTCCCCTCTTTCCTTCCCCCTCTCTCTACCTCTCCTCCTCCCTCCTTTCCCCACCCTCTCCGCCCCCGGGGCGCACGGCTGAGCTCTCTCACTCGGGCCAGGCTAGGGCTGGGGCTCCCACTCTGCCGGGGTGGGCAGGAGGAGGGCGGGGGCGTGGGAAGGGAGCGAGCGGAGTGGGACGCACGCGCGAACGCGACCGCCGGCCCTTCCGTGGCTGCGCTACCGTCCCCGGTGTCCCCCGATCCAAGCGCGAGGTCCCCAGGGGGCCCTCAGCCGGGGCTCGCCCTTCCACTCTTGTCTGGATGATGTTCACACACACACACACACACACACACACACACACACACACACGCACGCACACGCCTAAGAGGTGGAGGAGGTGCCTTGTCCTCCTCTCTCCCCTCCTCCCCAGTCCCACCATCCTCGATTAGTTTAGGCACTGATTTGGAGCCGGAAAGGCCCTTAGTGGTCATTTAGTCCAGGGCGTGGTCAGGGAACCTCCGGGGGTCCCAGATCCTTTTAGGAAGTCTGGAGGGAGGGCTCAAAATTATGTTCATAATAACCCAACGATACTTGAATTTCCAATATAGTAAATTTCTACAGGTATAACTCACATAGACAAAAGCACTTGGAAGGGCCCTCAATTTATAAGAATGTAAAGGGGTTCTGAGACCAAAAATGTTTGTGTTGCTGGTCTGTTTCAATTCCTTCACTTTACCAATGAGGAAACCAAAGCCCAGAGAGGATGCTGCAAGTGGCAGGGACTCTGGTTAGAGCCAAGTCCCCTGACTCTACATCTAAGGCCCTTTCCACTGGATCACAAAACGAGCAAAGTTTAGGGAGCCTGCTCCAGGATAGAGGACATATAGTAAGCCTTCAGTGAATACTTGTTATGTGACAGGATGGATGGAGTGAATATGATGGCACATCTTTGAAGGAGGGGGAGCATAAATTTAAGGCTAGAATGAACCATCTAATCCAAATCTTTTATTTTACAGGTGAGGAAACTGAGGTTCAGCTAGATGGTGAAGTGAATGAGTGCTAGAAAACCTGAGTTAAAATCCTGGCTCAGACACTGGTTACCTGTGTGACCCTGGTCAAGTCATGTTTGCCTTACTTTCCTCCTTTGTAAAATGAGCTGGAGAAGATAAAGGCAAACCACTCCAATACTTTTGCTAAGAAAACCCTAAAAGAGGTCACAAAGAGTCAGGCATAACTGAAAATGACTAAGCAGCAACCAACAGATTCAAGTGATTCAACCCAGGCCACGCAAGTAGCAAACATCAGAAGCAAAGCTTACACCAAGGGCCTCTGACTGCAAGCTCAGTGCTCTGTATACTGAACCACAGCTAGTTGAGGTGCAAAAACAAGAGGTGTTTTCCAGGAGATAGTCATCCAGGAGGTGGATCAGGGAGAGGGAAATTGACTCCTTATCACCTCCTAGATGATATATAAAATATACATATAAAAATAATAAATATGATAATGTATAGATTAAATAAATAGAAATATTTAGAATAAATATAAATAAATAGAAAATTTAAACATATATACTTTATTTATAATCCTCTGGCCTTCAAAGCTCTTCACAACCTGGCTCCCTCCTTCCTTCTCAGTTTTCTTAACTCCTCGCTCCCACAGACTCTTTGCTCTAGTGACACTGGTAAGAATGCTCCTTGGACAAGACATTCTCTCTACAGACTCTGTTCATTTTCACTGGCTGTTCTTCACACCTGGAATACTTTTCTTCCTCATCTCTGTCTCCAGGATTCCTTGGTTTCATTCAAGTCTCAGCTAAAATTCCATCTTTTCCAACAAGCTTTTTCTGAACTCTCTTAATTCCAGTGCCTTCTCATCTGTTGATTATCTTCAGTTTATCTTACATATAACTTGTTTGTACATAGTTGTCTGAATGTAGTCTCCTCTATTGGACTCTGAGATCTTTGAAAGAAAGGACTATCTTTTGCCAAAGTACTTAGCACAGTGTTGGGCATATAGTAGGTACAATACAGGCTCGCTGCTTGACTATTTATAAGATAAGACAAGAAACATAAGAAGTAAAGATGGACAGGCAAGAAAATAGAGAAAAACTATGAATGAAGGAATGCCAATTGGCACTATATAACAGTTTGGGGCTCTTGTCCTCTCCTTATTGGACAAGCTAGAAAAATGTGGACTGGATAACAGTATAGTTAGATGGATTCAGAGTCTGGCCATTCATCTGAAAAGATGATTAGTAGCATTATTATGGTGCTATGGAGCAGAGTGGGGTTCTCAGGAAAAGAGATTGGTGGGATGCGGGCATGCTACTATATTACTATGCTACTTTTTGTTAGTAGCACCTCAGGGCAGCTAGGCGGCACAGTGAATAGAGAACAGTCTAGAGTCAGGAGGACCTGAGTTCAAATCCAGCCTTCAACATTCTGTGTGACCCTGGGCAAGTCACTTAACTTTGCCTCAGTTTCCTCATCTGTAAAATGAGCTGGAGAAGGAAACAGTAAACCATTTACTGTATCTTTACCATGAAAACCCCAAACGGGGTCAGGAAGAGTCAGACATGCTGAACAACAACCATCTTGGAAGGAGATGGCATACACCAAGGATCAATGCTATTTAACATTTTTATCAATAACTTGGAATACTCTAGATGACACACAGCTAAGGTAACTAACATGTTGGAGGACAGTCAGGATCAAAAGAGACCCTGACAGGCAAGAACAGCCCTATAACACTCAGCCCCAACCTGTCTTTTCATCCCCATTGGATGTTCCTCCTCCTCCAGCATTCTGAGACTCAGCCATATTGGCCTTCTTTTTCTGTAGCATTCCACTATCCTTTCACATGCCTAGAATGCAATCCCTTCTGACCTCCATCTCATAGGTCCCTCTCTTCCTTTAAACCCCATCTCAGGCACCATCTTCTGTATGAAGCTTTTGCTTATTTCTCCTGCCTGAACTTCTACTGTCCTCCCTCCTAAACTATTTACTTACTTACTTTGTATGTATTTATTCACTATATAGCCATGCTGGATATTTTTACACAGTTATTTTCTTCCTCCATAAGGTCCTGAATGGCTTCATTCTTTGTAATTGCATTCCCAGCACTTAACACAATGCCCAGCACATGGTACGTACTTAATAAATCCTGATTGACTGAGAATGAAAAGGGTAAAAAAAAATCAATTTCAAAAGTTCAAAATAGAAAAAGTATCGACAAAACAGTTTGTCTGCAAAAAATTGAGGCACTATCATCTGGTAACCCAAAAGGCAATGCAATTTTGGGTTGCGTTGCATTAAGAGATTGGGTAGAGCAATACCACTACTAGGTCTGTTTCCAAAGATGATCAGGGAAAAAGAAAAAGAGTGTATGTGTTCTAAAATGTTTATAGCATCTCTCTTTGTGGTGGCAAAGAACTGGAAATTGAGGGGATGCCCATCAATTGAGAAATGACTGAATAAGTTGTGGTATATGAATATAATGGAATACTACTGTGCTATAAGAAATGATGAGCTCAATAATCTTAGAAAAATATGAATAGATGCATGAAATAATGAGAGCAAAATGAGCAGAACCAAGAGAATATTGTATACAGTAACAGCAATATTATTTTAAGAATGACTTTGAGCAAATAAGTCATCCTGGCTATTATAAATACCAAATCAACCATAAGAGACATATAAAGAAAGACTATGTATCCAGAGAAAGAACTAATAGAAGAATGCCTAGAATAATTATATAAATATATACATATTTATATATATATAATCTATATAGATATAGATTTGCATCTAATGATGGCATCTCTAGAGTGGGGGTGGGGAGAAGGAAAAAAGGAAAAGAAATTTATATGGTAACTATTATATATTTAAAAGGAATAACAAGATATACATAGCAGTTTCATGTGCAATCATCTTTTTGATTATACCATGTTATGAAAATGCAGTATTATTCCATAAATTAAAAATGAATTTTAAAGAAAAGAAATTAGGTTGTGTCTAGTATTAGGGAGATGATAGATGCATTGGACTTTTCTCCCCTAGTCAAACCACATCTGGACTTTCGTATTCAGTTCTTGGTATCACATTTTAGGAAAGCCATCAGTAAGTTGAAGGGGGGGCCTAAGAAGGGCAACGAAGAGCATCATGATGTCAAAGGAAGGACACTGAATTTGGACTCAAAGACCTGGATTTTCATCCTGGCTCTATAACTTGTATAATCCTGAACATGTGACTTGAACTCCCTGGGCCTCAGTTTCCTCCTCTATAAAATAAGAGGTTTGTTCCAAATGGCTTCTAAAGTCTCCTATGGCTCCCAATCAAGCAAGCACAGTTGCTAGAACCTAATAAATACATCTACATCTTTCCAACCTACATTAAGATCATGCAAGGGGAGTGCATCTGAAAGACCTAGGAATGTCAACTGAAGAACAGGAGAAAATAATTAGCTGGGGATATAATAACTGTCTTCAAATAGTGGTAAGGCTATGGCATAAAAGAGGTTTGTGCTGCAGAGGGCAGACACAGGAGAGGATTCCAGTTTAGTGTAAGAAAAAACTTTATAACAGAGTTATTCTTATAAGGAATGAATTGTTTAATGGGAGTCAAGACAGTGGGTTCTCATATGCTTGTGGGGCTGCCATAGAGGGGTTTCTTACTTAGGGCTGTGTAGCTTTAGATGACCTCCAAGATCCCGGAGAGTCTGAGAGTCAGAGGCGTGTGCTCCCAGGGAATACAGCTGAGCATTCTCACTACGTTCCCTGACCCCAACATCTCCTCCCTACACGCAGTCCATAACACTAAGGTCATAGCTGTGTCTGCCAGCAGATATTTTGACCACCTCCCTTCCTTCTGCTCTGCAGGGACCTACTGTATTATAGTACTCCACCCTCTTTCAAAGCCTTTCATCCGAGCCTTTCCCAAGGACTCTACTTCCTGAAACTGATCGGACAAGCTCAGGCATCAACCGTTCAGTAGGGGAGATGGAGGGGGAAATGGGACAGAGGACCTACTCAGTTTAAAAAAAAAAGGTTGGAATTAAAATGTAAGGAGAGATAAACATTAAAAATGGGATTGCAGAAAGAGTCAGAAAAAGGAAGAGGAATTATGAAACCAGGTAATAATGGTGAACAGAATAAGCCGCTACTACAGTAATGTAAATATTTTTTAAAAAGCACCACTAAAGGGAGGGCAAAAGGGAGAAGGGAGTTATTAGAAGTAAACACCCTTGGGGAGGGAGAAGGTCTAAAGAGAGAATAGAATAAATGGGGGCAGGATAGAAGAGAGGGAAATATAGTTAGCCTTACACAACATGACTATTAGGGAAGTCATTCGCAGAACTACACATATATAGCCTATATTGAATTGCTTGCCTTCTCTTCTCAGTGGGGATGGGTGGAAAGGAAGAAAGAGAAGTTGGAACTCAAAGTTTTAGGAACAAATGTTGAGAATTGTTTTTGCATACAACTAGGAAATAAGAAATACAGGTGATGGGGTATAGAAATTTATCTTACCCTACAGGACAAGAGAGAAGATGAAGATAAGGGAAGGGAAGGATGTTGGAAAAGAGGGCAGATGTGTGGAAGGGATAATCAGAATGCAAGGCGTTTTGGAGTGGGGGTAGGACAGAGATGGGGAGAAAATTTGGAACTCAAAATTTTGTGGAAATGAATGTTAAAAACTTAAAATAAAAACAAGTACCACTAAAACTGAATAATTGTAGTGACCGGTCTGGGGTTGGACCAAGAGATGACAAAGTCTCTCCTTTCTGTGAAAGGATTTCAGGTTCAGAATGTTGCATAGAGGATCTGACAAAGTCACTGTATTTGTCAATTTTGCTTAGCACAATAAAAGGGGCTCCTTTCAAATACGATGGGTTTATACACTAAACAATGACCATTACATAAAAAATAAAGGGCATCCACAAAGCTCTTTTTTTTAAAAGAAGAACAAACCAATATTAATGCTAATAACTGATTTCTATAACCCTTGAAAGTTTATTTTGTGGGTAATGGATTATGCAGAGGATTATTGGACCCATTTTATGGATACAGAAACTGAGGCACACAGAGGTAGTGATTTGCTCTGAGTCACACAGCTAGTCAGTACTGGACAAAAAGGCAGGGTTGCAAGTACTTTGAGACAACCAGGTTAATTGTCTTCTGAAACTCTAAGTGCTGGAAGTCTATAAACCCAGGCAAAGATATGGCTCTTTTAGAGAAGGGCATTAGAGAGCGATGCCTCAAAGAATGCAGGCGATCACAGAAAGACCATAAAGGTTTTCTTTGTTTCCTCCGTCTCCTTAAGCCCCTTACACCCAATCAGTCCTGGCCATACTATTTCAGAACTTCACTTTAGTCAATGCTCCTTTTCATTCCCAAAGAAAAGTTCAGGCCCTTCTCACCCCTGGCCTGAAATACTGTGGGAACAGTGGAAAGAGCCCTGGGATTCATTCAGAGGATATAGGTTCAAACCCCAATTCTGACATTTACTGCCCAAGTGACCTCTAGGTGGTCAATAAAGTTCTGTAAGCCTTAGTTTTCTCATCAGTAAAATGGGGTATGCTGATATGACCTCTAGGTTTGAAGTCTATGCCACATATCTGAGTTTTTTGCCCTTATCCTACTTCCTCTTCACTTTAATAACTCACATTTCTATATGACGGTATAACTTAGAAAGTACTTTCCTCACAGAATCTTTGGTGAGGGACCTAGCACAAGTATTACTTTGCTTGATGAGGAAACTGAGGCACAAGATAAGAAGTGACTGATTCACAGTCACGTTAAACCCAAGTCTCATCATTCCCATTGCAGCTGGATTTCCAGTGTCGTATGCTGCATCTGTATTCTAGCCTATACACTATTTGCCTGACTATTCTCACTAAATCACTGTTTTTGAGCACCCAACAAACCTGCTCATAAATCTTCAACCACATCATGTTGCCTGCAAGATAAAGATCAGGCTCCATAGCTTGGCATTCAAGGACCACCACAATCTAGCACCAACCTACCTTTCCAGCTTTATTTTCCACTACTCCCCTTCATACAGCAGTTACGTGACACAGTGGATAGGGCCTGGAATCAGGAAGATTCATATTCCTGAATTCAAATCCAGCCTTAGACACTTAATAGCTGTGTGAACCTGAGCAAGTAATTTCACCCTGTTTACCTTAGTTTTCTCATATGTAGAATGAACTGGAGAAAGAATTGGCAAACCACTCCAGTATTCTTGCCAAGAAAACTCCAAAATGGGTCACAAAGAGTCAGACACAACTGAACAACCCTCCCCCTCATTCTATCCAGACTGGTTTTCTGGCTATACCCAGTGCACCACTTCTTAATCTCTTTCCTGTGTGCCTTTACACCAGTTGAGCCCCTTTTACGTAATTCACTCCTTCACCTCTGCCTCTAGACTCTGAAGCTGCCTTCAAAACTCCCTCCTCCTAAAAGGGTCTCATTCTGGTATCTGCAGTTGCTAGTGCCTTTCCTCTCCCCAAATTACCTTGTTTTATTTTCCTTGCATATCTCTTTTCCTTAATTGTGTATACATGTTATTTTCCCATCCTCATGAAATATAAGCCCTTTGGAAATAAGAACTATTTCTTTTTTTGTCTTGCATACCCAAGGTCAAGCATATTACCTAGGCACCTAGGAAATTCCCATTTAATATATGTATGAATGAATTCATCTCATGCTCCAGCCAAACCAGGCTGCTCACTGTTCCCCAAATATGCTACATGCCTTTCTGCCTCCTCATCTTTTCCCATGCCATTTATTCTGCCTTGAACCTTTCCCCATCTGTTTTTCCATATTCGGTAGCAATAAGAGCCTTTAAAAAGACTCCTGTCAGTTTAGAAAGAGAAGGGGAAAGGAACAGGCATTTATGAAGCACCTACTATGTGCCAAGTCCTGGGCTAAGCATTTTGCAAATATTATTGCACTGAATCCTCACAACAACCCTGTGAAGTAAGTGCTATTCTTCTCCCCATTTTGCAGTTGTGGAAATTGAGGCAGGCAAAAATTAAGTGACTTGGCCATAGTGTAACAGCTATTGTGTCTAAGGCTGGATTTATACTCAAGTCTTCCTGCCTGAAAACTCAGTTTTCTATCAGCTGTGCCACTTAGATATAGGAAGATAAGAAACTGTCCTATTTCACAGTGACTCTGGAAAGCGGTACAAATGATAGAATAGGTAGTGGCAGAACAAGATGGGAGAGAGAATAAGCCAATGGGGTTGTTGGGAAGGGGAAGAGAACATGAGTGGAAGAGGATCTGGCCCATGAGGACGGCAAAAGGATCAGAGACAACGTTATATAAAGGCTGATGGGAAGAGCCAGGAAGGTTTAAGCTAGAGAATACTGGGAGTAAACAGGAGAACTGCCTCTCTAGGTGGATAGAGGTGAAGAGCTGTCATTTGGAAGGATTAAATGTGTCCCACTAGACTGCAGAAGCCAGAACTATAAATAATTCAAGGAAGGGAAGCAGATTTTGGAAACTTGATTTAAGAAAACATTATATAAATGTTATTATTCTTGTTCAGTCATTTCCGTCTTGTCTGACTCTTCATGACCCCATTTGAGGTTTTCTCAGAAAAGAAAGAAAACTAGAGTAGCTTGCCATTTCCTTCTCCAGCTCATATTACAGATGAGGAAACTGAGGCAAACAGGGTTAAATGACTTACTCAGGGTCACACAGCTGGTAAGTGTCTTAGGGCAGATTTGAACACAGATCTTCTTGGCTCCAGGCCTGTATTCCATCCACTGTGGCCCCAGAGGTCAGAAGTACAAACGACGCAAGGTAGGGAAATTTGGGGATTTAAGGAAGCATTATATAAATAGAGGTGCCCAATGTGGAATTGGTTTTCTCATAGAATAGAATAATAGATAGAACTGAAGTTCTAGAACATCTCTTGCTGGGGAACGTTGCAAAGGATGTACCAACATCCTATTTAGATCGAGGATTGGACTAGATTGTGTCTTAGATTTCTCCCAGTACTTAGATTCTGCAGTTCCCTAACAGAGAGGCATTTTCAGGAGACTTAACACTTGTGTATGTTCCTATGTGACTGTTGCTCCAACCAACTGTCTGAAATGAGTAACTCCTTTTTATATATACTTTAAAGTTTGTAGTGTCCTTCCTGTGGTATCTTTTATGACTCTCACCACAACCCTATGAAACAGACTCTCAAAATCTAATTACCCCCATTTCACAGATAAGAAAATTGGGGGTTCGAAAAGGTAAGCAACTTGCATATGGTCAGTAAGAAACAAAGGTGGAATTTGAACTCAGACCTTCCTGACTTCAAGTCCAGCACTCTCTCCTATCCCATGCCGCTAAAATTATACCATTAGAATTATTCCTATGTCTAAAGCCTTGATTCCTCAGGAGCCCTCTTCTAAAATTTAAAGGACATTAGAAGGGCATTAGAAAATACTCCAAGACCTTGATCAACATACAACTTGCTAGAGGCAGGAAGACCTGAGTTCAGATCTTCAGACATTTACTGATAGTGTAACCTTGGGCTAGTCATTTAACCTCTATTTGCCTAAGTTTTCTCAGTCCTAAAATGGGGATAATTGCGGCCCTTAATTATAGGTCCGATTATATCACTCCACTATTCCCTAAACCCCAGTGACCCTTAGCTCAAGGCTCAATATAAAACCACCTGTTGGCACTTAAAAGCCTTCTACAACCTCTCTCTGTCTTCTCTGTTCTTTCTCACATATCCTTTGACCCATTGACACTGATCTTCTTCAATGCAGCACTCTGCCTCTTGACTCAGCCTTTCATTGGTGATTCCCCTGTTCCTGGAACTCTTCCTCCCCTCCCCCATTCTCTCCACCTCCTGGTTTCCCCGATTTCTTTCAAGTCTCAGCTAAAGTCTTACCTTCTGCAAGAAGCCTTTCCCTTTTCTCCTTAATCTCAGACCTGTCTGAGACTACTATCAATCAATTTGTACTGTGTATATCTTTTTTGTAAATAGCTATTTGTATTTTCTCTCCCACTCCTTAGACCATGAGCCCCCTGAGAGCAAGAACTGTCTTTTCCTTTCTTTGATCTCCAGCACTTAGCCCAGGGCCAGGTATATAGAAAACACTTTAATAAATATTAGTTGTGCCGTTTCCATTATGGCTCCTATGCTCCCCGCCTTTTTTGGAGGCAATTGGGATTAAGTGACTTGTCCAAGGTCACACAGTTTGTAAGTGCTATGACCTTTTAAAAAGCCTCTCTCTTCGGAGGGGTTCCGTAAAGAGCCAGAAACCATCCGACTCCCTATGTGTAATTACATGGAGGAGATCTATGTGTGGGGAGAATCTATCCTTCATTCCTCATTTATCCAGTGAGACTACCCAAGCCATGCCCCTATCCTATGACTCCAATGAAGAAGACAGAAAGTAATGCGTTCTTTCTTTCTTTAATGGAAGCAGAACACACATCACCACACACACACACACACACACACACACCCTTTTCATGGAATGATACAAATCAGTCCACTTTCCACATTTACCATTGGAAGCAGCATAAATTATACAACTTCCTCATGACTGCTTTTGCAAGTTCTAGTTAATGCTGGAGCCTTAGAGGGCAGCTGGCTTCCCAGTCCCACCCACTCCCAGCCTAGACATTTTTCAGCCAGGTCCCATCTGCTATGGGGTTACTCTTGGGTCAGCATACACCAGTAATAGTGTCCAGGCTCTGGGGGAAGTTCTGACCCTGAACTGAGAGTCTATTGTTTTTGCTGACTTGGCAGGGTCTTCTTTTGTGGATGCTTTTTTTCTGGCAGTCATCAAGGATAGCCTTAGCTGCTCTTCTGATTCTATTTGCTTCTTAAGGGAAGAGGAGACTGACAGTAAACTTAGAAATGCGTGACATCCTCCCTTGGCTTACTCCTCAGTTCCCAGGCAGATTTGAAGGTTGGATTCCCAGCCTAGTGTGGCACTGCTCTTCTGAAACTTCTGCTCAGAAGCCCATATGGGTATTGCTTCCCATCAACAGTCAGCCAGTAGATTTAATTAACTCTTAGCAAAGGTATATATTCAGGAACAATAGTTCCAAGGCATTCTCCCCATAAACCTGGAGTATACCTCCCTACAAATACACACTAAGTTCATGGAAGAGTGGATGCAAGCCTAGAGAACAACAGTAATGAGGAACATGTGTAGGATACACACACAGCCAAGGCAGCTCACAACTCCTGGCACAGCAGGATCTGAAAGTCTTTTGATTCATCATACAAATTCCCTTGGGTTCAGCATCTCTTTTGCATGACATGATCAACTGGGTTCCTAGAGTTTGCTCCTCTCCTCCCTCTGTGACTTACTGTCTCTGTGTCTTTCTGGAGTGCGCAGTTCAGCTTCTCCACTGATGCAATGACACTTAATAGCCCATTTGCTCCCATTCAAAGTTATATGACTTACTGGTGGAGGGAAAGCAGGGAGAAATCCTCCTCCCTCCCTTCTCCACCCCCAACAGTCTCCTCTACTGGCAATTCAGGGTTTATAATCTCTCCAACTCTCAACTCTGGAATTCATCCAAAGTTTAGCTAGTTACAGCCCCCAGGGACCTAGCTAATTTCTTTGTGCAACCAATTGATGTTATTCCATCCTCCCCTCAATCAAAAAAGTATTTGCACACCTCGTAAAAAGATCAGGGCAGGGAGGCATCAGTATAGGTAGTTTAATGCCTCATTAAGAACTTTGGAATTGATTGTGTGACATGGGAGACTCTGGCACAGGACCACCCAGCATGGCGTGCCCTCATCAAAGAAGGCTCTATAAGCAAAGCAGAATCAAAGTAGCTCAAAAGAAATATGAGATGCTCAAATTTAGAGAATCCACCCCAAATATTCACATGGGCGATTTGTGCCCAGCCTGTGGTAGAGCATTCTGAGCTTATATTGGTCTGATTGGGGACAATCAGAGACACTCTGACTTGACTCTAGAATAATGTTGTCATTTTTTTACTCCTTGAGAACTAAGGGCAACAACCAACTCTTTGTGGTTAACTTTCAGAATTTTTAGTAACTAGATCCACAGAGAAGAAAGGAAACTTCCTCCCTAATGCATGATTTACTTCTGGAGCAGAAAAGAACTGAACATACACAATGAGTGAGTTCATTCTCCCAAGTTGAGAAACATGTGGGTGGTAGCTTTGGTTTCATGGAACTTTGGTGATGGAACTTTGAATCAGAAGACCTGGGCTTCCCACTTGAGCATTTTATACATCTCTTGCTCTATTATGTTCAACTAGGTATTATAGCTATTTATGTCCATGTCTCATTCCCTCTACTAGACTATAAAGTCCATGTCTTATCTTTGTACATCTCATAGGATCAATTGCAGGGCCTTGCAGAGAGTAGGTACTTAAACATTGATTGAATTGATGAATGAATAAATGAATGAATGAATGTTGAAGCTCTCTAGGAAATCTCTCTCCCATTCCCCTCTTTCTTACCTCTAACTCTATGACTTCACTTAGCCCCTCTACTCCTTCCCCTCTGTTTCTCAGGAAAAGGGCAAAGACCATGTTACTTTTATCATTTCTGCAATCTAAAACCACTCAAAGGAGGTCAGCCTAGTCATCCAGTGGGGAAAAGTACAAGTGGCTGAAAAATGCCTGTTGTCTATATTTATGACATGCAATTGGACTCTCAGTCTATTGAGTTAGCTCATCAGCACATATATCTTGGGCTGGCACTGAGAATGAATAGGGAGGTAGGCTCAGAATTGAATAAGGGGAAGAAAACGTAGCAGATCTCATGTGAGAGATTGCAGAGTATCTCCAGTGACCCCGAGCTATTCCCTGCCGCCAAAGCCCATATTTTTAACCCCAATGTTTTCTTGGCAATGCTCGAAGGCTGCAAATCATGAAACACCCCCATCTCAAAAATGTAGGTGACCTAAAGGCCAGTGGAAAGCTGCCCAGTGGGGATAAATGGGCCACTGCATATGACCAGTGATATGAGGAGGGGCAGAGAAAGACTAGCATCAGGTACCTCTTTTTAATAACAACACTAATAACTAACATTTATACGGTACTTTAAGGTTTGCAAATCACTTTACAAATATTATCTCATTTGGTCCTCACAACAACCCTGAGAAGTAGGAACTACCATTATCTTCATTTTACAGGTGAGGAAACTGAAACTGGCCAAGATTAAGTGACTTGCCTAGGGTCACACTGCTAGGAAGTGGCTGGATTTGAATTCGGATCTTCCTGTCTCCCGGTCCAGTGCTCTATCCACTGTTTATGTTGATAACATTCAAATGGTCCTTTGCAGTTTGGAAAGAACTTTTCTGGATAGTACATAATGGGATATTCCTAATAACGCTGTCAAATACTAGATTGTAATCTCTTTGATGACCTGAATCACATCTTAATTTTTGTATCGCTTTTCAGCACCAAGAGTGAACATGGTAGACATTCTCCTTCCCTTTTTCCCTAGCTGATTAAATGGACTCTGGTTTCAGAAGCCACGCTTGCCCTGACTGTCCTCTCTTATCCCTGCTTCTCTCATTTGAGAAAGCAAGGCAGGAGTCATGAAAGTATAATATTAATAGCAAGAGTCATTTATATGGTGTTTTAAAGTTTGCAGAGTGCTTTGCATACTTTTATCTCATTTAATTCCCACAGTCCTGAGACTATGTGATACTGTTCATTCCCATTTTATAGACAAGAAAAGTGAAACTCAGAAAAAATTGTGATGGTCCAAGTTCAAGTGTCTAATAAGTGGTAGAGGGATATGTACTTCAGTGTCAAGGTACCCAAATCTTTTATGTCTATTGCCTGTTTGAATGATGCTCCCTCTGGGAGAGGTAACACATTCAAACTCAAATATGTTGTTTTGCAATGGAGTCACAGAATCTTGGAATTTAAAAAAGGACATTTGAAGTCATTTGTCCCAACCTCTAACCAAGGACCATCCATCACATCACTTTTCTAGGATAGCCTGAGATCACTGGTGACCTCTGGGAGTTAAGGGTCAGAGTGTTAGGAGTAGGGGAGAGGACAAAGAGAGGGAGGTGAGCTGTACTAAAGACTTCAGCAATCTCTGTCTTTTCTCAAGAGTTTGCTTTGTTAGGAGGGTGGAATTTGTTCTTTATTCAGTTCCTGTCTGTGCCAGTTCCATTTAGTTCAACTCACCAAGTATTTATTGAACTCCTACATAAGGCAGATTAAAAATAGGACCAACCGGGCAAAGCAGAAAGACAATTGAATTGTTGAGTGTGTCTCCTCTGGGTGATGTCAGTTGGGTGAGTGATTCACTCTCCCCTCCACCCTCCCAGTTGGCTGCCTTAGTGGATGACACTTGCAATGCCCGGTTGCATCAGCAAGATTGGATAGGAAATCATGATACAAAAAACTCAGCCCGAAGCCAGGGAAACAAGATTTTTTTCTTCTTTTCTTCTCGGGACTAAATAGTACAAAAGAATCCTTGGGTGGGCACACAAAACCAAATCCCCAGAAGCCGGAGAGAAAACATTCTGAAATGTTGCAGGGTCATGCTGTATGTTCCTTGAATGACCCACCTACGTTTTCTTACAGACAAATCAGCTATGAGTCACCCATTATTGGCACTGGAGGCTAAAAGGGAATGTTCAGGATAGAAAATTTAAAACCAAGAAACCTGACCTACCCCTATCACCAAAGCAGTAACTAGAGGAAGGTCATTGGAGCTTTACCTCAGAGCACTGAAATTTTAAGGATGCTGACAGCTTTGTATTTAGCAGGTAGAGACAACTGAGTTTAGAACCTAGTTAGCAAGAACATTTAGTTTAAATACAAGCTATTAGATGTAATGCTTCCTCTCTCTAGTGACCCCATCCCAGATAAGCTCTCCCCCAGGCCCAACTCAATCTCTCCTCTAAAGGTAGCCTCCTTGGAAAAAATACTCATAGTATCCTATGATCTCTACCCTTCCCTTTTCCCACCAAGGAAACTGGTTTTCTCAGGGCTTCTTTCAGAGATCTCTCTTCTCACTCAAATTTATTTATCTTTAAAAGTTGATTTTTAAGAGTTGCTCCAGGGGAAGTTTGTGGTGCTGGCCCCAGACATCAAAATCACTAGCTATTGCTCTGCCTCCCACCTAACATCATTTCATAGAACCACAGAATCTCAAGAAATGGAAGGGATAGAATCAAAGAATATGAGTTAGAAAGGACCTCCATGGCCATTTATTCCAACTTATATGTGAAAAGTCTCCACCACAACATACCTAACAAGTGGTCATTACACCTCAGCTTAAAGACTTCTGAGAATCAAGAATCCTTCAAGGCACACCCAAGGGTACCAGTTCAACTATTATCTTAATTAGGAATTCTCTCTATGTCATTCTTGAGAAGTGGTTATCCAACTTCTGTTGGAACAATTTTAATGGTGGAAACTCACTATCTCATGAGTAGCTAGTTCCATGTTCAACAATTATGACTGTTGGGAAGTTCTTCCTTCTATTGAGCCTAGAAATATGTGCACTCTCCCCCATCATAATTCTACTCTGCACATTGCTCTCCACCACTCAACCTCATTGGTTATCGTACTACTCTCTGTAGCCAATGGGATTATGTCTAATCCTTTACATACTTGAAGTCAGTGGTCACATCTCCTTCAGTCTCCTCTTCCCCAGGCTAAACATCATTAGTTCCTTCACCCTCAGAAGAGGGTGACTTTATCTTCAGAATTTACATATTGCTTATGATTGTGGTATACTCTCTCTGCCAAGCTGTGTCCCATCTGCCAAGAGTCCCCAGATCACCCCTCTGTAACACCCTCTTGCTTGGCCTTCCTTAAGATAACGGTGAGGACACTTCCTTTAGGTTGGGAGATTCATTTAAGCTGTTAGGGCCTTAATTTCATCATCTGTAAAATGAGAGTGTCAGACTAGAATTCTGGGATCCCTTCTACCTCCAAGTCTATGACCCTGTAAAAATCAATGTCAAAAATGGATCATTTCTAACAATCCTATTCAGCAAGAGAATGCATACATTAATAAGGGTGGGTTTTGCTTACCTGTATATTACCTAGGGCTTTTCCTGCCCTCTATCTCTCCTCAGTGGCCATTCTAATAGTGATTCTCCACTTACCACCCACCAGTTTACTCCATCAACTGCCTTTCATCCCAGGATTGTCTAGGAACTGTTGGGGGTAGAGATGGGAAAAAAGACAGTCTAATTCACATATCATCTTTGACTCCTTTAGCCTCCCACATTCTGAAGGATTTTCCTGAGGATTGTACAAGGTGAAGATTAAAACACTTTTTTTCTCCAGGCCTCATAGCATCCCATCATCCCTGTTATAGGGAGGCAGTGTAATATAAAGCTTAACATAGTGCCTGGCACAAAGTAGACATTTAATAAATGCTGATTTATTGATTGATAATAGATAGAGGGGCAGCTAGGTGACACAAGGGATAGAGCACTGGGCCTGAAGTCAAGAAGACTCAACTTTCTAAGTACAAATTTGACCTCAGACACTTACTAGCTATGTGACCCTGGGTAAGTCACTTAACCCAATTTGATTTAGTTTCCTCATCTGCAAAATAAGCAGGAGAAGGCAATGGCAAACCACTCCAGTATCTTTGTCAAGAAAACCCAAATGGAGTCATGAAAACTAGAACATGACTAAAACTACTAAACAATTGCAAAGATAGAATGAAGAAATTAGAATCAAGAAGACATCAGATTTGAATCTTTCATTAGGGACTTAGTAGCTATATCATCCACAGCAAGTGACTTAATTCTTCTTAGCCTAAGTTTCCTCATCTGTAAAATGGGAATAATTGATAGCAACTAGGTCTCAGGATTTTAAGAATTAAGTGAAATAAAGTATTAAGTGCTTTGCAAACTATAAAACCCTTTCTTAATGTGTTACTGTTCTGTTTCTTCAACTGACTGGCTCTCTCAAGTAAGGGAGGGCTGAGTAGAGTTGGGGGCAAATGTGGTTCCTGAAACCAAGCCCAAATTAATTTAATCAGTATTTACTAATAATAGACCATGTATTCGGGCTATGAATTGGGCCAGAGGACACAGGCAGGAGAATCTTGCATTAGATGACTTGGATAAAGCCTTGGATGGCATGTTTATCAAATTTTTGGAATAATCAAGATCTGGGAGAGATAGCTAATGGATTGGTTTTTGGACTGGGACCCGAAAGCATCTCAATGGATTAGAAAAATGGCCCATATTTAAGAAATTATATTTCAATGAGGGGAAATAAGGAATTTTACACTCAGGTTTAAAAAAAAAATCAGTGACCAGCCCCATACATTGTACATGGTAGGTCCTCAGTGAGTATTTATTGAACTTTTATTTTAATGGTACACGTAGAGGATATGGAAGATGGAGCAGACATGTGTCCCTGTGAACAAGACCTTGGGAGAGTGCAAATACAATAAGAGTCATTAACTTGCTTCCCCCAAAAGCTAACATGATGCTGGACTGCATTAATGGCATCACAGTGTCCAACAGGGCATGGTGGGACCCTGGTCATTTTCTGACAATGCCAACTGAGCCCGAAATCAGACAGGGTTGACTCCCCTGGAAAAGTACAGGCTAGCCTGCTATGGATCTGTCACCTAAGGAGCAGCCCAGCCAAACACAACAGGCTCAGCGACAGAGGGTTGCCACAAATGGGTGAATTTTTCTTTCAAGTATGGCAGTTCACAAAGATGTAGAAAGGCTATGACCTACGCAGGTGGAGAGGGGGTGGTCCTACGGTCTTCTCTCCTGGTCAGACCCCATCTGAAATATTCTGTTCACACATTTTAGGAAGAATGTTAATAAACTAGGACCCAGGTATTTCCTCAAAATGGAGGAATGAAGAAAAGCTAGACAATCATAGAGAAGGGGATTACTGGGATAAGAGAGCTTCTAGGAAAAGTATTGTTACAAGGAAAAGGATTTGTAAAGTACTATATAGATATCTGCTATTACTATTTGCTTCTAACAGTCCCAGAAGATCTCCAAAGCATCCCCCGTATAGACAAAAGCTGCAGCGTAACAGTCATATCTACTGAAGACCCAGAAATATCTTAGCACCAAAGTCCTTGGCACATCAAATGGTTCAACATATGAAACTGATATGATTTTATCAGTAGAAATAACATTAAAGAAGAGACATCACCATATGCTTTATTGCTGAACTCAAAGGACTGTGAGAGTTTTCCATCTGCCTTGCAGCTGAAACTTTCTCTGTCCTGTGTTAGAAGGGGAGCTCCTGAAGGGAAGGAGCTATCTGACTTTTCTTTTTGGATCCCCAGCGTTCAACATAGTCCTCAATGAAGGCTGTTTTTCATTCATTAGTGTATTGGGTGGCTACTCAAGTGAGAATTCATTGGAGAGCACAGGCGAGATTCTTCTAGGATGGGAAGTATACTGTTGCTTAGTTGTTTTCAGTCACATCTGACTCTTTGTGATCCCATCTGGAGTTTTCTTTGGCAAAGATACTGTAGTGGTTTGCCATTTTCTTCTAACCATTTACATTTTACAGATAAGGAAACTGAGACAAACAGGGTTAAGTGACTAGCTCAGGGTCACACAGCTAGCAAACGTTTGAGGTCAGATTTGAACTGATTCCAAGCCCAGAACCCTATCCACTCAAGCTGCCCCATGGGAAGTGTAGATGGGTGGAAATTCACATTGATGGGCATTCATCTAAGAAATAGATCCCAGATCCAGGGAAGTATTGGAGAATGTTATTGTTGTTGTGAGAATCAGTTGAGTATCAAATATAAAGAATCTTCTAGTTTCTGTGACCATTGATATCTCAGAATTCCTGAACATGTTGTGTTGCTGAGTTGGTTTCTTTCTTTTTTTGTAACAAACTATAAAACCTTCTGGAACACTGAGATATTATAACAAGGAGTAAAACATCCTAGAACATTGAGATAAGGGCCAGGAGGCAAACAGCATGACTAGTTCTGTTAATGAATGTTCCATCCTTAGTTAATATGGACAGTGTGGGCCTGTGCCCACATTGCTGTTCTCAGTTTAATGGTTTGTACCTTTAACTGATAGCACGTTCCACCTACATGGACCACTGGCTTACCAAAAAATGCTGCCTGCTAAGTAAGCCTGATAAAAATAACTGAATGGAATTTATGTTTACTTTTTGGTTTCCAAGGCTAATTGGAAAATTACCCGTTAGAGAGGCAAACACCATGTAGCGGAAAGAGCGTTGGACTGAGAGTCAGAAGAACTGTCTTTGACTTTCAGCTCCTTGTTACCTTGGATGTGTCCCAGTCACTGCTTTAGGCCTCAGTCTCCTCAACTATGAAGTGAAGATAATACTTAGAATTACTAAATCTCCAAGAAAAGAGGTTATCTGCTGTGACTTTCGGAGGCTGACCTAAGTTAAGTTAAGTAATTCTGATTTGGGAGAGGGAGTTGGTAGGAACGCAGCACAGTTGTGTCTGCTTCCTAAGGACCAGCTTAGCTAAACATGGAGACGAACCACCAGTGAGTAGTTTGGCTGCAGGATGATGGAATTATTTGGCCATGGCAACTTATGAAACAAAGAAAAACATAAAATGGTCCTCCATCTGGTGTGGTCTCCTTCCTCCTTCCTACACAAGATAGACCTTCAAATACAGCCCTGGTAAGTACTATGGCCATGGCACAAAAGGGGTCAGAGGATACTGAGATTTTAGACCATCTACAAACATTAGTGACTGTTACTTCTAAAGAAGGGAATAGGCAGCCTCTTACAAACTATAAGCTACATCTTTATAGTCATATAACTGACCAAATGGTATAGAAAATGTAAGATCTCTCTCTAGTTTTCATATGTTGACTATTGCTAAAGCAAAATATGACCTCAAAGGGGCTTCTTCAACTTCTGAGTGAGCATCATTCTCTAACATCCAAAGATAAGGCAAAGAATTGGTATTGAATACGCATCTGAATTAGAATCCTGGAGACAGATTCCCAGGCATTTACTGACACTCAAAATGTTCTCCACATCCCAACCCTGTGGTCAGAAACTTATTTCTTCCTCTCCTAATCCCCATGGCACAGTTACCTGCTATCCAGGCAAAAGACCTGTTCCCTTGCATTCATTCCCTACTTTCTTCATCCTTATGCCTCTCAATGCAACCTCCCTTCTCTCCCCATTTTGCTCTGTCTTCCCTTTTCACTGTACCCTTTGGAAGTCCACTAATAAGCTATCCTTCATCTCAGACCTCTTCTTAGACTTCTTCCATCTATTTTCATTTATAGAAACTTGGCTTCTGCCAGAAGATATTACATCCTTGGCCACCCTCTTGAGAGGGAAGGTTGTACCTTTACTCACATTCCTTTACCCTGTGGTCCAGAAAAAGAATCACAGAATTTGAGACTTGGAAGGTGTCTCATCTAGTGACCATGCAGTCCAACTCCATATGCCAAAGGATTTCCTGCTTAACACATCCAACAACTGATCATCCACCCTCCACTTGAAGACCTTCAGGAAGGGAGCACCCACTTCCTCCCAAGAGAGCTCATTTATACTTTTGGAACAGTTCTAATTGTCAAACAGCTTTTCCTGAACATGAAGCCTACATCTGCCTCTTTGTCATTTCCAAACACTGTTCCTGGTTCTGCTGTCTAGAACCAAACAAAGTCTAATCCATTTTATCCTCCAAAAGTTTTAATTAATTAATTTATTTATATAAATATATTTATTGAACTTTTTACATTCATTTTCAAAAAATTTT
Organism: Potorous gilbertii; assembly: GCA_028658325.1. Taxonomy (NCBI): domain Eukaryota; kingdom Metazoa; phylum Chordata; class Mammalia; order Diprotodontia; family Potoroidae; genus Potorous; species Potorous gilbertii. The sequence continues at coordinate 173,240,076 of CM053773.1, forward strand.
GGGTTCCAAAGTTTCTCCCCATTTGTCTCCTCCCCCACCCCAATACACCCAGCATTCTAATTTCCCCTATCACCAATTTGCCCTCTCTTCTATCATCCCTCCCTTCCCTTGTCCCCATCTTCTCTTTTGTCCTTTAGGGCCAGATAACTTTCTATTCCCCATTACCTATATTTCTTATTTCCTAGTGGCAAGAACAATACTCGACAGTTGTTCCTAAAACTTTGAGTTCCAACTTCTCCCCATCCCTCCCTCCCCACCCATTCCCTTTGGGAAGGCAGGCAATTCAATATAGGCCATATCTGTGTAGTTTTGCAAATGACTTCGATAATAGTCATGTTGTGTAAGGCTAACTATATTTCTCTCCATCCTATCTTGCCCCCCAT
>CM053773.1:173240958-173268497 GCA_028658325.1 Potorous gilbertii
GGAGGGACAGGATCAAAAGAGAGAATATCAACAATGAGGGGCAGGATAGGATGGAGGGATATATAGTTAGTCTTACATAACACGACTATTATGGAAGTCATTTGCAAAACTACACAGATATGGCCTATATTGAATTGCCTGCCTTCCCAAAGGGAATGGGTAGGGAGGGAGGGATGGGAATAAGTTGGAACTCAAAGTTTCAGGAACAATTGTCAAGTATTTTTCTTGCTGCTAGGAAATAAGAAATACAGTTAATGGGGAATAGAAAGTTATCTGGCCCTACAGGACAAAAGAGAAGATGGGGACAAGAGAAGGGAGGGATGTTATAAGAGAGGGCAGATTGGTTATAGGGGAAATTAGAATGCTCAGTGTACTGGAGTGGGGGGAGGGGACAAATGGGGAGAAAATTTTGGAGCCCAAAATTTTGTGAAAATGAATGTAAAAAGTTAAATAAATTTATATTGAAAAAGAAAAAAAGAAAGAAGTTTTGAAGTCCATCACAATGCTGTTTAGGTATCACATCCCAGAATTAGTGAATTGCTTTCTGCCAATGGACCGGTACAATGGGGCATCTCAGGGATTCCAGCCCCTCTAAACCTCAGCAAGGCTGTGGAGTTAGCTAAGTTTGCATGGTGGTAGCAAACTCCAGACCCAGAGCTCGATCCACTGTGCCAACTGGCTACCCATAGTTAAAGAAACTGGGAATGGTTATCATGAAGAAGAGAAGAGCTTGGAAGAGGGAGAGGAGAGTTAGAATAGACTGAGGGCTGTCTACTGATGAGAGATCAGACTTGCCACTTGTGGCCCCTGAGGGAAGAACCAGGGGCGGGGAGATGAGGTAGAAAAGGCACATTTAGTATAAATGTCAGGGAAAGATCATTCACAATTACAGCCTTCTGAAAGCTGACTGGGCTTCCTCAAGAGGTGGCATATTCCCTTCAAGAAGAGGGCAGAGGAATACACAGCAGGTATGTTGTACTGGGAGTTCCTTATCAGGTAGGGAATAACCTAGATGAGGTTCCTTTCAACTCTATGATTTTATGATTTTGTGGCCTGTGGTGAGGTATTGTGTATGTATGTATGTATATAATAGGCATATATATTTATATACCTATACATAAATGCATATATGTACATGTAGGTACATATATACATTTATATACATATGTGCAAATGCATGTATATGCATACATATATACATTTATATACACACATGCTTGTGTGTGTATATATAGATATATATAACTCTCTATTTTTTCCTATGTCCCCTTGGGCCAGTCACTTGACCTCTCTTGGATTCCAAGGGGTGATATTTACTGAGCCTTCCAGCTTCTAACTCTGACCAGCAAGAAGACTTATCCTGGTAAATGTTTAACAACCAGTTCTCCAGGAGAAAAAAAAATGTACAGACATGCTTCTAAGTTAAATCTACATTAACATCTTCTCCCTTCTTTTGTAAAAGTCTAGCCAATCAACAAAATAATAAACCAAGTCCTGATTTGTAGCTGCTTTCCTGGGTTGAAATACTCAAACTGAAAAATTAACAGTAGTTCTTAGGAGTCCTTACTGTCTCTAGCGCATCCCTGGTCGTTATTCTAATATTCAGTGTTCTCTATTACAGCATTCTGTTTTCTTCTAGGGCCAACAATACCCGTTCTATATTCGAACGGTCTATATTCCAACTCTCATATTCTTTACTTCCTGCACTTTCTTATTCAGTTTGTCTTCTCACTATTTGTGGTCTTTTTTTAAAAAATCAATGTTAAAAACTTGTTGCTCTGTTCGTCCTAAGTACATTTCTTGAAGTATAAGTAAGCTAAATTAGTAGAAAAAAAGGCAAAATTATTGAAGGGGTAGAGTCCCCTCAGTCCCTGTCCTCAAAGAACCCCACATCTCAAGAGATGATCCCTGGCTCTCTCTACCTTGTATTGCAGTATTCTAGGTTCCTTGAGTGTCAAGGAATCTGGTCTTACTTCTTCCTTTCCCTCCCAAAAAGCCTACAGTTCAGGACTGAGAATACAGTAGGTGCTCAGTAAATGTCTGATGTCTGATTCCACATTTAAGAGAGTGGAAGGTAGCACTGAATTTCAGAAGGCAGAGGTGTGAGTCCCACCTCTGAAACTTCCTATTTGTGCCATGACCATGAATAAGTTCATTTAAGCTCACTTAAGGCCCAATTTACACATCTGTAAAATGGAGTTAATAATTCTTATACTATCTCACAGGGTTAATATAAGGAAAGTGCTTCCTAAACTTTTAAACCCTATAGAAATGAGAGCCATCATTACAAATGTGCATTATTAATAAATGATTGAGAAAATGTGCGGTAAATACACAATATACCTGGGGAGGCCAGTAGCAGACTAAGGGCTCAGGGTCACGGGTCATATTTGATCCCTCTTCCCCCTGAGGGTTCCAAAGAGCAAAGAGTACACAGTGGCCATGGGACGTAAGACCCATAACCCTTGGGGAAAGGGCAGCCAAGCCTATAAAATGAAGGGACCCCCAACATCACCTCTCTGACACAGATGCAGAATCGTGATGAAGAGTTTCGGATCTACATCTTGTAGGCCCTCAAATATCTCCGCAGTCCCCAGGAAGGCCTCAAAATTTCAGCCTACTTGTTTTTAGGTAAGGAGGGGGATGCAGGAATATGTTGAGCCTTCTCTCTTCCCTTCTATCTTGTCTTCTTCTGTCCTGTTGATCTCCTTTGTCCCTTTCTTTCTCCTTTATTTTCTTCAGCTCTTTTTTCCTGTTTTCTCTCCTCTTTTCTCTCTCTCCCTCCCCTCTCCTCTCTCTCTTTTCTGTCTCTCTCTCTCTCTCTCTCTCTCTCTCTCTCTCTCTCTCTCTCTCTCTTCTCTCTCTGTCACGTGCTCTCCTCTCCCCTCTTCATTACCCCCACTTTGGCCAACTTTTCTCTCCTTTTCTGCTCTCTCTCCCTTTCAATTTTCCTCCTCTCTTATTTATCTGTCTCCTCTCTTCTGCCTTACTCCTCTCTTTCCCTTCTCCTTTCTTTTTCTCCTCCCCTCTTCTTCTCTCAGCTTTCTCATCCTGTTTCTCTCCCTTTTTGTGTCTCCTCTCCTCTTCTACTCTCTTTCTTTCCTTTCCTCCATTCCTCCTTTGTCTCATTTCTCTCCTCTTCTCCTGTCTCTTTCCCTTCTCTTCTTCTCTATTCCTCTCTTGTCCTTTCCTTTACTCCTCTACTCCACTCTCCTCTCCCTTTCTTATGGGGCTTTGGCTGTAGATGAAACAGAAAGTTAGTCTCTGAAACCCCAGCCACCTACCATGCACTTAACCACCCAAATGCCCATAAGGCCAACCCTGACAAAACTCTTAATACAAGCCTCTCCTCACCTGACCACACCCTAACCTACCCTCATCTATATCCTGATTTCACCCCTACCCTGAGGGGAGTGCCAAACATGCCCTATGGCTGTTGCTCTTATCTATTTTCACCAATCTCCTTCCAGGGAAAGGAGATGTCAATGAACCCTTTCTTTCTTCGTCTATTCAGGCTACATCATCTCTTATTATCCTGATACTATTTTTGAGGGTGAGAGTGATTCTGACTTGGCCTTGTTCTATTACGATAAGTCTCAAATTGGGATGAGCCCTTTCCTTTCCTGAATGCCCACTAATCACCGTCCTATTCCATCTTCCTCTCCCTGCTTCTCTCCTTCCAGCAGCTTGGCTTCCACTAGCCCTGGGGATCTAAAACTGTGGAACATAGAAAGTTAGAGCTGGCAGTGCCTTAGTGATCACCTTGTCTAGCCTCCCTCATTTTACAGAGACCCAGGAAAGGAAATCAGGCCAGCATTAGATTCCTGATCCACATTGGCTCTCAGGTTTCACTTCATTACAAAATGAGCTTTCAGAAGAGGACTTCAGCAGCAAAGCACATAAAGGGAGGAACAGGTGTACACCACCCAAGGGTGACGGGAGGAAGGTGACAGAGATGGTAGGCAGGACCAGAAGAAGCCAGCCCTAAAAAATGATTCATACAAAAGATCTCATGGCCATTCATGGAAACCATTCTTTCCTACCTATGACCTTATTCTTGCTCCTGTCAGGGCCTAGACCTCTGCAATCAGAAAAGCTTCTTTTTACTGTTGTAGCTTACAAATATATCAAAGTCTCCTCTATTTCTACCCTCTCTAAACCCAAATCCTTCCACTTGACCATGACATTCCCTCAACTTAGTAACATATCTCTTTTCCTTCACAGATAAAATTTCAGAAAAAGTTTATCCTTCTTTCTCATCTTATATTCACATGTCAAACCATTTGGCCTTGCCACTCATAGATTGTGCAACATTGGATGAGGTACCATGACACTCTTGAATCTACCCCTCTCATCTATTTATACAGATTATATTCCCTGCCCTAACTACTTCAAAGAGATGGATGTTCTGGTAATAACTAGTGGACAGGCTTTGAAAGGTATAAAGCAACTCACCCTGAGTCCTAGGCATGACTCTGGCACTAAATCTCTCTAGGTGACCTTGGGAAAATGTGTTTCTCCTCTCTAAGTCTTAATTTCTTCTCTAAAACGATGCATTAGAACTAGATGACCAATAAGGAATAGCTTTAATATTCTTCATTCTGTACTCTACAGTTCCTTCCAGTTCTAACGTTCTATATTCTAATAGCCTTAAGTTCTAAGGTGTCTTCCGTCACGTGTTCTGTGTCCTAACGTCCTGTGTTCTAAGTTCCACAGCCTATGTCCTGACATTCTATGTTCTAAGGTCTTTTCCAGTCCTTAATATTCTGAGTTTGAAGTTGAGACACCTGCGTTCAAATCTTGCTCCATTACCTACACAGCTGTGAGACTGTTGGTTAGTCATTTTACCCCTATAAGTCTCAGGTTTCTCATCCATAAAATTGGAGAAATCATGCATTGATCACCTCAGGAGACAGTTGTAGGGGCAGTACTTTGTATATCTTTAAGGTGCCATGGAAACGTGAGCTATATATCTGTATAATTCACTCCAATCCAACAAATATTTGTTAACCACTTCCTAATTGTGCCTAACTGGTAAAATGGGAAAAGTAACACTTGTACTGGTTTGTGAGAAAAATACTCTGTAAGGAAGGCCCTAAAGCTCCATAGGCTTACAAATTATACTGGTGACCTCTTCCAGCTCTAACATTCTGTGATTGAATGAAGGCCTTACCCCAACTGTAAAGGATGACACTATTCTCTTTCCCTTTCCCTCCTGCCCTTTGACCCTGCTTCAACCTACCAATGGCTATGAGACTCCCTTGCCTTAAATGGGCTGGAGGGTGGAGGGGAGATATGTGTGTGTATACACACACACACATACATATATAGTATATATACACACATATATATACATACATGCATCTATATGCGTGTATATATGAATATATACATGTGTGTATATGTGTGTGTGTATACACATATGGGTTGGACTTGGGTGGGGAGGGAAGGGACAGGGGCTTTTTCTCTTTCTTTGAATGCCAGTTACATTCCACCCTCACCCTCACCCTTGCCCCAGGGAGCAAGAGACTACAGATGCAGGGCCTAGGATCATAGAAATGGCTGGGGTGGGTCCCTGGGGAAAGGCAAAGGCAGGAAAAGTCTCACTGGGCTTTCCTCTCTTTGAGGTCTAGAAAAACCAAAGCAAGATCCGGATCAGACCATCGGGGACTTCACCACCATGTACCTCAACCACCTCGAAGAAATGTCCAAAAGGATGAACTGCTCTCATACCTTGCTTATCCCACAAGACCCTCCTCCTGCCTCTATAAGTTAGGTCTCCCAACATGTTAGGTCTCTCAGTACGTAAGGTCTCCCAATCCTTATTCCCAATTTGTTTTTGTTTAATTATTTGCTTTTTTTTTATTTAAAAGGAAAAACTAGGTTCAAAGGAACCTCTGACCTCTCCTCCCCCACTCTGCTTCTATTTCCTTCCCAATGCTCCTTTCCCTCCTAAAAAGGGCTTGGTATAACTACCCTGCTAGACTAAGTAAGCACGATGTCCTGGAGAGCACGCTAGGCCGGAGCTAGCTCGACTCTTATTCCTTTCATACATGGACATGGACTCAGTCTCCCAATCCTTATTCCCAAAGTCTTTTTTTTAATTACTCTGCTTTTTTTTTTATTTGAAAGGAAAAACTAGGTTCAAAGGAACCTCTGACCTGTTCTGCTAAGAGATCATGAAAGAAAAGTAGACATGGGCCAGGCCTTTCACAATCTCTCAGCATTCACAATTACAGAACAGCCCTCATTTATTATGATAAGGGTAAGGGTTTGTATAGTGTCTTTACAAGCAAGCTAGCAGGTTTATTCTCATGAGAACATTCGAGCAAGCAAGGTTATCCCCATGAGAACATATTTAGTTTACTACTTGTACTTCCTAATCTAGTTCCTCCAGTGCAACAACATTGGGTTGCACCTGCAAGGTTAGGATGTTCTCATGCTTGCATATCAAGAAGTGAGATGGTAAGGCAGTTTTCCTGATAACGTCACCCTTCATGTTAGTACAAGTCTCCAGTAAAACCTGGGCAGTACCTCACAGTCAGACGCTATTAGGACTGGCCCTCTACAGAGATATTCATTCATAAAGTCATTTTTGATGACTTATGATTACCCTACAAGTTAGAGAGGTCAGGGCCCTTCAGTGCCTCCCTCCAAACTCTTGGGTCCACTGTTAAAAACACGAAGCTCCCTCGGGGCCATCAGAATCCCCTAGAGCACCAACTTGTCCTCAATGGGCTTGGGTTTACTTTTGCCTTAGTAAGATGGATTCTCTCATCTCTCCCATACTCGCTAATAGCCTCCCCCAAGTCCAGGCTTAATGACTTAATTGCTCAAAAAATAGTCATTCAGCAGATACCCAGACCTAAAAAGCATAGATTCAAAAACACTCCTTGAACTACTGTTAAAACCATCAAACTCTTTTTGGGCCATTAGAATCCCCTAGTGCACAGATTTCTCAGTGGGTTTAAATTTAGCTTTGACCTAGTAAGATGGCTTCTTTCATCTCTCCCTTATTCTCTACTAGCCTCCCACAAGTCCAGGCTTTCCAAACTCTTGGGTCCACTGTTAAAACCATCAAGCTCCCTTTGGGCCATGAAAATCCCACATTGCACCAACTTGCCCTCAATGGGCTTGAGTTTAGCTCTGACCTAGTAAGATGGCTTCTCTCAACTCTCCCCTGTTCCCTACTAGTATAACCTAAGTCCAGCCTTTCCAAACTTTTGCATTCACTGTCAAAACCATCAAGCTCCCTTTGAGCCACCAGAATGCCACAGTGCACCAACTTTTCCTGCATGAGCTTGAGTTTACTGAGACTTAGTAATATAGCTTCTCTCATCTCTCCACTATTCTCTACTGGCCTCCCCCAAGTCCAGCCTTAATTACTTAATTGCTCAAAAAGTAGTCATTCAGCAGATACCCAGACCTAAATGATATAGATCCAAACACAGACCTTGAACTGCTGTTAAAACCATCAAGTTCCCTTTGGGCTATCAGAATCCCCTAGTACACTGACTTGTCCTCAGTGGGCTTGAGTTTAGTTTTGACCTAATAAGATGGCTTCTCTATCTCTCCCCTGTTCTCTACTGGCCTCCCCCACATCCAGCCTTTCCAAACTTTTAAGTCCACTGTTAAAACCATCAAGCTCCCTTTGGGCCATCAGAATCACCCATTACACTACTTGTCTGTAATGGGCTTGAGTTTAGCTTTGACCTAGTAAGATGGCTTCTCTCATCTCTCCTCTATTCTCTGCTAGTCTCCTCCAAGTTCAGGCTTTCCAAACTGTTGGGTCCACTGCTGAAACTGTCAAGTTCCCTTTGGGCCTTCAGAATACCTCAGTGCCCTGACTTCTCCTCAATGGACTTGAGTTTAGCTTTGACCTAGTAAGATGGTTTCTCTCATCTCTCCCCTATTCTCTATTAGCCTCCCCCAAGTCCAGGCTTCATTACTTAATTGCTCAAAAAATAGTCATTCAGCAGATGCCCAGATCTAAATAGTATAGATACAAAACCAGTCCTTGAACTATTGTTAAAACTATCAAGCACCCTTTGGGCCATCAGAATTCCCCAGTGCACCACTTTTCCTCAGTGGGATTGAGTTTAGCTTTGACCTAGTAAGATGACTTCTCTCATCTCTCCCCTATACTCTACTAGCCTCCCCCAAGTCCTGGTTTTATTATTTAATTGCTCAAAAAATAGTCATTCACTAGATACTCAGATCTAAATAGTATAGATCCAAAAACACTCCATGAACAAAACCGTCAAGCTACCTTTGAACCATCAGAATACCCTAGTGCACTGAATTGTCCTCAGTGGGCTTGAGTTTAGATTTGACCTAGTAAGATGGCTTCTCTATCTCTCTCCCATTCTCTACTGGACTCCCCCAAGTCCAGGCTTGCAAACTCTTGGGTCCACTGTTAAAACAATCAAGCACCTTTTGGGCCATCAGAAACTTCCAGTGCACCAACTTGTCCTCAGTGGACTTGAGTTTAGCTTTGACCTAGTAAGGTGGCTTCTCTCATCTCTCCTCTATTCTCTACTAGCCTCCCCCAAGTCCAGGCTTAATTACTTAATTGCTCAAAAAATAATCATTCAGCAGATACCCAGATATAAATAGTATACATCCAAAAATAGTCTTTGAACTGCTGTTAAAACCATCAATCTCCCTTTGGGCCATCAGAATCCCCTAGTGCATCTAATTTTCCTCTGGGTTTGGATTTAGGTTTGACCTAGTTAGATGACTTCCCTCATTTCTCCCCTGTTCTATACTAACCTCCCCCAAGTCCAGCCTTTTCAAACTCTTATGTCCATTGCTAAAATCGTCAAGTTCTGTTTGGGCCATCAGAATCCCGCAATGCACCTATTTCTCCTCAATGGGCTTGAGTTTAGCATTCACCTAGTCAGAAGACTTCTCTCATCTCTCCCCTCTTCTCTACTAGCTTCCCCCAAGCCCAGACTTAATTACTTAATTGCTCAAAAAGTCATCATTCAGCAGATACCCAAACCTAAATAGTATAGAACCAAAAACAGTCCTTGAACTTCTGTTAAAACCATCAAGCTCCCTTTGGGCCATCAGAATCGCCCAACGCACCTACTTCTCCATAGTGGGTTTGAGTATAGCTTTGACCTAGTAAAATGGCTTCTCTCATCTCTCCCCTATTCTCTACTAGCCTCCCCCAAGTCCAGGCTTATTTACTTAATTGCTTAATAATTATTTAATGTGTACAGATAGACTTTATAAGTAACACTTCATTTTAGGCAACAAAATCACATAAAGATAGAAATATTTCTAAACATCCATTTTAAAAATATTCTTTCCCTTAGCATGGGCTTCTTTCAAAAATCACCTGCTTTCTTATTCATTGTTAATATCACATTTGTCTGATTTACCAAGATATGTAGAGAACTAACACAAATATTGACCAAAAGTTAGTCGTCAATGAATAAGTGATCAAAAGGATAAGAGCCAAAAATTTTTGAAAGAATTGCAAACTATAAATTATATGTGAAATTGTTCAAAATAAAAGAAACAAAGCAAAACTGCTCTGGTTCCTCACAAAGCTCTTGAGTGAACAAGGGTTATTAAATAAGACAGGCTTATATTCAAAGAGGGGAGAGACACACCACAATAGTCAACAGAATCAGGAAGTAAGATATGAAAAATGTTGTGGATATTGAATAGACACAGAAGTCCAGGGGCAAGTGATCACTCCATTCTTAAACCTTTCTTAGCACTTTTTCTTCATCTGTTTTTTGACACTATCACTCTCACTTCCATTGGACATAGTTATTCATTCATCCTGTACATCCTAACCCCTATCATTTCTCCATGCTCTGCCTCAGGCCCTGGTAGATGGCAACACCACATTGATAGATGGATAGATCAATGGATGGACAGAGGGGAGGGAGGGATGGATAGATGGATGGAGAGATAGATGATTACACTGATAAATAAAAAGATAGATGTAGATATATACATACACACATACAAGGGGCAGCTAGGTAATGTAGAGGATAGAGCACCAGGGCAGGAGTCAGGAGGATCTGAGTTCCAATCCCCACCTCAAAAACTTGACATTCATTAGCTGTGTGACCTTGGGAAACTCACTTAACCCCAATTCCCTCATCCTTTGTTATCTCCCATCATGCTGATGAATATCTGATCAATGGATTCAGAGGGCTCTGGAGAAGAAGTGATGGTGGTGACTTATCCAACCCTCACTCACTCAAAACAAACTCCAGTGAAGTCATGACATTATTTCTCTAATGGCATAGCCTTGTCTGGCAACGAAGGAAAAACGCACATATACGTATAATACATATATACAGGCAGATATATAGATACACACATATATACATATTATGAGTATATTATATAAGCATATATATATATATATATATATATATATATATATATATATATATATATATGCCATGCTGGAATATGAAAAATGCACCTAACTTATACCTATTTATCCCAACCCGAACAATAGTGCTCCTACTTTTGGTGTCAGAAAAATTGTTGGATAGGAAGCTGCCATCTCTTTTTCCTAATCTAAAGTAGAATGGAGACTTCAGGACAGGGAGAAAAAGACAGGTGGAACACACTGGGGTCTTGATGAGAGAGGATAGTCAGATCAAGATTTTTGGTCACAAGTGGCTGCAAATTTTATACTACTGGTGGTACTACCCATTTATTTATAGATTACTGAACTAGAGGTGACATAAAATTTGTCTAAATCACTTGTATTTTCATTTGTCAAATTAGCTTCAGAGAGTAAGACTGATTTGCCCAAGTCCATATAGGTGATAGGTTGAGCAGAACCTGGTTTAATGAAGTCACTAATAACAGTAACAGTAGAAAGGAGGTAGAGGAGAATGACCCTCACACATAATGGCGTGGTTCCACACTAAGTCCAAAGCATAGTAGAGAGATACTGTGTGGCTCAATGTACCCAAGATTCTCTTTGACCTTAAAGGTCATCACTGTGACCTCATCAGCATTGCATAACAACCAGACTCAAACAAAAGGGGAAGAACTTCGCAGTCAACTGAATCTGTCTTTATAATTCTTGAGTGAACAAGTGTTATTAAATAAGACAGACTTAACTGTTCTACCCCATACATTGACATTGGCAACATCTTGTAATACATCCCCCTAGGCTTAGGCAAAAAGGTATCCCAAAGGGAGTGCCATTCTCTTTTGAATCTTGCTGTGAGGACACAGTTCCCCTTGTCTCTGCATGTCTGACGAAAACAGGTAAATCTTCCTCTCCTTGGTACGTCTCCACCAACTTATATTCAAAGAGGGGAGAGAGACACCAAAATAGTCAATTTAATAAGGAAGCAAAATATGAAAAATGTTGTGGATGTTGAATAGACCTAGAAGTCCAGCAGAATATGATCACTCCATTCTTAAGTCCTTCCTAGCACTTTATTTGGATCTCTTTTTTGCTACTATCACTCTCACTTCCTTTGCACGTATTTATTCATTCACATTGTGTCTACTAACTCTAGTCATTTCTCCATGCTGTGTCTCAGGCACTGTTAGATGGCTACATCACATTGATAGATGGATAGATGGATGGATGAAAGGATAGATGTATGGATGGATAGACAAATAGATGATAAGATTGATAAATAAAAACATAGATGTACATATATACATACAGACATACATGGGGCAGCTGGATGGTGCAGCAGATAGAGCACCAGGTCAGGAGTACCTGAGTTCAATTCCCACCTCAAACACTTGACATTCACTACCTTGGGAAACTCACTTAAACCCAATTCCCTCATCCTTTGTCATCTCCTGCCACCCTGATGAATATTTGATCAATGGATTCAGATGACTCTGGAGGAGAAGTGAGGGTAGTGACCAGCACAATCTTCATTCACTCAAAACAAACTCCAGTAAAGGCATGGCATTATCCTCATGATGGCATGGTCTACATTGGCAACAAAGGAAAAACACACATATACGTATAATACATATACACACAGGTAAATATATACACACATATATACATATATGAGCATATTACATAAATATATATAAATATATATCTATATGACATGTTGGTCTATGAAAAATGAACCTAACATATAGTTATTTATCTCAACCTAAACAATAGTATCCTATTTTGTTGTCAGAAAAATTGTTGGATAGGAAGCTCCTATCTCTTTTCCCTAATCTAAAGGACAGTGGAGACTTCAGGACAGGGAGAAAAAAACAGTTGGAACATGCTAGGGTCTGGATGGAAGAGAATAGGGAGTTCAAGGTATTTGGTTTACAAGTGGCTGCAAATCTTATACTACTGGTGCTACTACTCATTTATTCATAGATTACTGAACTAGACGTAACATAGGATTATCCTAAATCACCAGTATTTTCATTTGTCAAAATAGTTTCAGAGAGTAAGAATGATTTGCCCAAAGCCATATAGGTGACAAGTTGAGCAAATCTTGGTGTAATGAAGTCACTAACTGTATCCATACATAACAGTAATAGAAAGAAGATGGAGAAGAATGACTCTCACACATAATTCTGTGGTTCCTCACAAAGCTCAAAACATAGTAGGGAGATACTAGGCAGCTCAATGTACCCAAGATTCTCTTGGACCTTAAAGGTCATCACTGTGACCTCATCAGTGTTGTCATACCAATCAGACTCAAACAAAAGGGGAAGAGCTTCCCAGTCAACTCAATCTGTCTTTCAAAGTCTTGAGGGAACAAGTGTTATTGAATAAGACAGGCTTAACTGTTCGACCCCATACATCGACATTTCTAACTTCTAACATATTCTCCTAGGCTTAAGCAAGAAGGTATCCCAAAGAGAGTGCCATTCTCTTTTGACTCTTGCTATGAGGACACAGTCCCGCTTGCCTCTGCATGTCTGATGGAAACAGGTACATCTTCCTCTGCTTGGTATACTTCTGCACCAATTGATATTCAAAGAGGGGAGCGAGACACCACAATATCAATAGAATCAGGAAGTAAGATGTGAAAAATGTTGTGGGTATTGAATAGACACAGATGTCCAGGGGAAAATGATCACTCCATTCTTAAACCATTCCTAGCACTTTGCATCTATTTTTTGACAGGATTACTCTCACTTACATTGGACATAATTATTTATTCATCTTGTATTCCTAACCCCAGTCATTTCTCCATGTTCTGCCTCAGGCCCTGGTAGATGGCGATACCACATTGATAGATGGATAGATGGATGGAGGGATGGAGGGAGGGAGGGATGGATAGAGATGATTAGATTGATAAATTAAAAGATAGATGTAGATATACACATACACACATACAAGGGGCAGCTAGGTGGTACAGTGGATAGAGCACCAGGGCAGGAGTCAGGAGGACCTGAGTTCAAATCCCACCTCAAACACTTGACATGGACACACTAGTTGTGTGACCATGCAAAAATCACTTAACCCCAATTCCCTCATCCTTTGTCATCTCCCATCATCCTGATGAATATCTGATCAATGGATTCAGATGGCTCTTGAGGAGAAGGAAGGCTGGTGACCTGCATAGCCCTCACTCACTCAAAACATACTCCAGTGAAAGCACGGCATTTTTTCTCTGATGCCATGGTCTTCTTTAGCAACGAAAGAAAAACACACACATATATGTATAAAATATATATATATGCAGATATATAGATACAAATATATACATATATGAGCATGTTACATAAGTATATATATATGTGTGTATATATATATATATATATATATATATATATATATATATATATATGTCATGCTTGTCCATGAAAAATGCACCTAACTTTTAGTTATTTATCCCAATCCCAACAATAGTGCTTCCATTTTTGTTGTCAGAAAGATGGTTGAATAGGAAGCTTCCCACCTCTTTTTCCTAATCTAAAGGAGAGTGGAGACTTCAGGACAGGGAAAAAAAGACAGCTGGAACACACTGGGATCTGGATGCAAGAGGATAGGGAGTTCAAGGTTTTTGGTCACAAGAGGCTGCAAATCTTATACTACTGGTGCTACTACCCATTTACGCATAGACTACTGAAGTAGAGGTGACATAGAATTTTTCTAAATCACCTGCATTTTCATTTCTCAAAATAACTTCGGAGAGTAAGAATGATTTGCCCAAGGCCATACAGGTGATTGGTTGAGCAGATCCTGCTGTAATGAAGTCACCAACTGTACCTTTACATAACAGTAACAGTAGAAAGGAGGTGGAGAAGAATGACCCTCACACATCATGGTGGGGTTCCACACTAAGCCAAAAATAAAGGGAGATACTATGTGGCTCAATGCACCCAAGATTCTCTTTGACCTTAAAGCTTGTCACTGTGACCTCATTAGCATTGTCATAACAACCAGACTCAAACAAAAGGGGAAGAGCTTCGCAGCCAACTGAACCTGTCTTTGTAAGTCTTGGGTGAACAAGTGTTATTAAACAAGACAGGTTTAACGGTTCTCCACATACACTGACATTCGCGACTTCTTCTAATAGATTCTCTTCAGCTTTGGCAAGAAGGTATCCCAAACGAAGTGTCATTCTCTTTTGACTTGCTGTGAGGACATAGTTCCCCTTTCCTCTGCATGTCTTACGAAAACAGGTAAAATCTTCCTCTACTTGGTATACTTCTCAACCAACTGAAATTCAAAGAGGGGAGACAGACATCAAAAGAGTCAACAGAATCAGGAAGTAAGTTATGAAAAATATTGTGGATATTGAATAGACCTAGAGGCCCAGCAGAATGTGATCACTTCATTCTTAAATCCTTCCTAGCACTTTATCTGGATCTTTTTTGCTACTATCACTATCACTTCCATTGTACCTTGTTATTCATTCACATTGTGTCTGCTAACCCTAGTCATTTCTCCATGCTGTGTCTCAGGCCCTCCTAGATGGCTACACCACAAGGATAGATGGATAGATGGATGGATGAATGGATGGATGGATGGATGGATAGATGGTAAGATGGATAAATAAAAAACATAGATGTAGATATATACATACACACATACATGGGGCAAGTGGGTGGTACAGTAGATAGAGCACCAGGGCAGGAGTCAGGAGGACCTGAGTTCAAATCCCACCTCAGACACTTGACACTCACTACCTGCATGACCTTGGGAAACTCACTAAAACCCAATTCCCTCATCCTTTCTCATATTCCATCACACTGATGAATATCTGA
Organism: Potorous gilbertii; assembly: GCA_028658325.1. NCBI lineage: Eukaryota > Metazoa > Chordata > Mammalia > Diprotodontia > Potoroidae > Potorous > Potorous gilbertii. Next base: position 173,256,151 of record CM053773.1, read on the forward strand.
TCAATAGATTCAGATGGCTCTGGAGAAGAAGTGAGGCTGGTGACCTGCACAATCCTCACTCACTCAAAACAAACTCTAGTGAAGTCATGGCATTATTTTTCTAATGGCATTCTTTGGCAATGAAAGAAAAACACACACATATACGTATAATACATATGTACAGGCAGATATATAGACACACATGGGTACATATATGAGTATATAATATAAGCATACATGTATGTATGTACGTGTGTGTGTATATATATATATATATATATATATATATATATGTCATGCTGGAATATGGAAAATGCACCTAACTTATAGTTATTTATCCCAACTCCATACGTTAACAATCGTGACATCTTCTTATACTACTGGTGCTACTACTCATTTATTCATAGATTACTGAACTAGCTGTGACATAGAATTTATCTAAATCATCTGTCTTTTCATTTGTCAAATTAGCTTCAGAGAGTAAGAATGAATTGCCCAAACCCATATAGGTGATAGGTTGAGCAGATCTTAGTTTAAAGGAATCACTAACTGTACCCTTATATAACAGAAACAGTAGAAAGGAGGTAGAGGAGAATGACCCTCACACATAATGGTGTGAGTACTTAACAAAGCTCAAAACACAGTAGGGAGATACTATGTGGTTCAATGTACTGAACATTCTCTTTGACCTTAAGGTCATGACTGTGACCTCATCAGCGTTGTCATAACAACCAGACTCAAACAAAAGAGGAAGAGCTTCGCCGTCAACTGAATCTGTCTTTATAACTCTTGAGTGAACAAGTGTTATTAAATAAGATGGTCTTACCTGTTCCACCTCATACATTGACATTCGCAACATCTTGTAATATATCCTCCTCGGCCTTGGCAAGAAGGCATCCCAGAGTGCCGTTCCCTTTTGACTCTTGCTGTGAGGACACAGTCCCCCTTGATTCTGCATATCTGATGAAAACAGGTAAATTTTCCTCTGCTTGGTATATGTCTCCAACAACTGATATTCAAAGAGGGGAAAGAGATACCAAATAGTCAATAGAATCAGGAAGTAAGATGTGAAAAATGTGGATATTGAATGCACATAGATGCCCAGGGGAAAGTGACCACTCCATTCTTAAACCTTTCCTGGGACTTTGTCTGCATCTCTTTTTTGATACTATCAATCTCAATTCCATTGGACATAATTATTCATTCATCTTGTATATACTAATCCTAATCATTTCTCCATTTCTCAGGCCCTTCTAGATGGCAACACCACATTGATAGATGGATAGATGGATGGATGGAGGGAGGGAGGGAGGGAGGGATAGATGATTAGATTGATAAATGAAAAGATAGATGTAGATATACACATACACACATACAAGGAGAGCTAGATGCCGCAGTGGATAGAGCACCAGGGCAGGAGTCAGGAGGACCTGAGTTTAAATCCCACCTCAAACACTTGACACTCACAACCTGTGTGACCTTGGGGAACTCACTTAACCTGAATTCCTTCATCCTTTGTCACCTCCCATCATCCTGATAAATATCTGATTAATGGATTCAGATGACTCTGGAGGAGAAGTGAGGTTGGTGACCTTCACAGCCCTCACTCATTCAAAACATACTCCAGTGAATTCATAGCATTATTTCTCAGACGGCATGGCCTTCTTTGGCAATGAATTAAAAACACACACACATATATATGTGTAATACATATATGCAGGCAGATATACAGTTACACACATACATACATATAGGAGTATATTATATAAGTATGTATATAAATATATATTTATATATACATGGCATGTTGCTCAATGAAAAATGCACTTAAAACTTAAGAGTTATTTATCCCAACCCAACAATAGCGCTCCTATATTTGGTGTCAGAAAGATTGTTGGATAGGAAGCTCCCACCTCTTTTTCCTAATCTAAAGGAGAGTGGAGATTGCAGGACAGGGAGAAAAAGACAACTGGAACACACTGGGATCTGGATGCAAGAGGATAGGGAGTTAAAGGTTTTTGGTCACAAGGAGCTGCAAACCTTATACTGCAGATGCTACTACCTACTTTTTAATAGACTACTGAACTAGAGGTGACATAAAACTTGTCTAAATCACCTGTATTTGTATTTGTCAAATTCACTTCAGAGAGTAAGAATGACTTGCCCGAGGCCATATAGGTGATAGGCTGAGCAGATCCTGATGTGATGAAGTTATTAACTGTACCCTTACATAAGAGTAATAATAGAAAGAAGATGAAAGAGAATGACTCTCACACATAAGTCTGCCCCCACTTCTCCCTTTCCTCTTCCTAGGGACGTTAAACAATAAGGAATCCATGGTGCATTGCCTGCCTAAAGTTCAGCATCCACCTCTCCCTCTCTGAGACTAACTGCAAAATGAGGGATTTGTATTAGCTCTTCTCCTAAGTCCCTTGGATCTCTACAGCCCAGGATCTCTCCTATCACCAAATCCCACCTTCAGGATTCCCTGAAATGCTCACCTCCCTGTTCCAAGCAGGAATACTCTCCTCAAATTAGTTACCTGCCACTTGTCATGCAAGGACCTACGACAGTCACTGCTCCCTAGAACAGCACAGAAAAAGGAGGATAAGTGGAAAGGACCAGAGGATGAACAGGAAGGATTCCAAGCAGTAGAGGAAAGAATTGGAAACCAGAAGAGATTATAAAGACAAAGAAATTATTGCATGGAATAAACAGGCAGGGTGGGGCACAGGAAGAGGGATAACACCAATGCAACAAAGAGAAATCTAAAACCTGGAAGAAATTAGAAAGGAAAGGAGTGTTTGTGTATGTAAATACATGTCACTAAGTCAAATCTTCTCTTCCTTGATTGACTATGCTGTATGAAGGCACTGTACATCTCCCCAAACATGGAGCTCAGGGCCCTAGATTGAGGAGATGCTCAATAAATATTTGTTAAATCAGTCAGGCAGTAAGTGGATCAATGAATGAAATTTTTGGGGGGATGATCAGCCAGGCAAGAAGGGCTTGGATTTGCACTACCAAGTCCTGATTTTACCCATGACATAAGCTTCCCCAAGCCTAGAACTCATCCAAATGAGAAAAAACTTTCAAAGTCTACCCATTTTATAAGTTTGGGAAAACAAGGGCACCAGCATTGGCCTTTTGGGCTACCCATCTTTCCCTGTCCTGGAAGAATTAAGGAACCCTACCCAAGCTCCTTACTGGAGATGCATATTGTCCAGGGAAAAGTGTTGAATTTGGAGTCAGAAGACCTGAGTTCAAATCTCAGCTCTGCCTTTTACTATCCATGATACTGGGCAAGAAGTTCAACTTCTCCTGATCTCACTTTCATAATCTGTAAAATTATACTCACTAACTTCTTAAGATGCCTCTTCCTGGTTCTAAATCCATGATCCTCTGATACTGGGTCCTCCGTGCTGCACTGTCCAAACACAGTGATGCCTGTTGACAAAGCCAATGTTGAAGGCTCTATTCAATTGTTCTTTCCTTCTCTCATCTCCCTAGGAGGAAGGGGATCCAAAATGGAAGTGGGCCAGCAGTACCGTTTTTCTGTCCTATGGGCAGATGGAAGCTAAGGCCAAACAGAATATCCTTCCTTGGGTGGACAACATCTCATCAAGAATGGTCTTCCTTTTCCGCAATAGCTACTGGGTATGAAAAATGTTGCCTGCACATGCAAAACCAGAAATTAAGATCACAGGCTCTCTCAGAATCTCAAATTCAAAAGCACAGAGACATAGAATCTTAGCATTATACATGAAGTATTAAAATCATAGGATAAAGGAGACATGGAATCTCAAAATTATAAAACCTGTCTTATCTCATTGTAGAATGAAAAGATTGGAGGGAGCTCTGCCCTCTCAAAGACTAAACCAACAGAACCAGGTCTTTAAGGCGTTACAAAGATGGAAAGTCTTTTGAGTATAGGCCAGATGACAAATTGCTTTTAGTTTCCTAAAGGTCTGCTTAGCTAAGTGGAAAAAAAATCATTTTCTGTTTAGTCAAGGTGCTTATGAAAGTTGTGGAGGGGTTGTAGTATGTGTTACTGAAGGGCAGCACTCACATGGGTAAAATTATTGCCATGAGAGATGTTTTCTGTGTTGGTTTCATACTTCTCCATCTTGGGATATTACTAATGAGTTGGTGATGAGAGAGAGAGACAGAGAAAGAGAAAGTGAGAGAGTATTCCAGTCTCTGGGGGCATGGACCACAAAGCTGAATTTTCTGCTGCCACCTCCCCAAACTTCACAGCATTCAGAGAAGGAACATTGCACCTTAAACATCATAAGACCCAGAAAGGTAAAGGCCCCAAACAACTGGTACCTATGACTAATAAATTCACACTTCTTTCTCTCTTAATCTCAGTGACTCATTCCCTCTCTGACTGAGGGAAATATTCCCTTCCCATGCTGCCATTTCTTCATTCTCTTGTCTAATTCAAGTCAATCCTACTACTTCTCGTCCCCTTATTTCCTCAAGCCTCCCTTTCCATGTGAGGTGTAGAACGTGACTGTTGGCCAACTTTCTTTCATTTTCCATCTCTTTACATTTTATTTTGATACTCTCCAGAAGGCAATGAGCATACCTGACCAACTTCTCTAGAACTGGTTTCTTCTTCTCTCATATCCTCTGATCTACTGGACCATGAGGAAGAGTGGATATATACTTCCTTTTCCACTGCTATCATCACTCAATCACCTCTGTTCCTTTGAGGTTAACACCATCTATCTATATCATCATAGTGATCTGCTGGCCTCCATGACACTCTCCCTCCTTTTTTTAGGAGGTCAGTACTTAGAGCATAGTATGTCTCTCCAAACCCACCTTTCATACTTGGTCTACCCTTGGCCTTCCCAGTTCATCAACCTCTTTCATTCCTACCACCTAAAGTTTGCCCTACTTCAGCCTTTCACAGGGTAGATCATACCTTTGAATTCACCAACATCATTTCCATGATACTCAACTAGCTAAAATTCCCTAGTCAGTCTCCCTTAATTGGGAGTCAGTGTTAGAGTGTCAGAATAAGTTAGATAGCATAATGAATGAATTAGGAGAATTCCATTTGGGTAAAGAATAGTTTTAGGTATTTGGGAGGTTTAGCAAGCTAGGCATTGAGTCAGGAAGACCTGAGTTCAAATCTAGCCTCACATACTTATGAGCTGTATAACCTTCAGCAGATCAAAGCCTCTGTATGCTTCAGCTTCCTTATCTGTAAAATGAAGCTAATAACACCTACCTCCCAGAGTGGTTGTGAAGATAAAGGAGAAAACATTTACACTTAACACAGTGTCTGGGATGTAATTGGTGCTTTTCCTCAGTGATTGTTGTTTTCCTTCTTTCTCCAGGGTCTTCATTGTTCTTTATAGTTCATCCATAAAATGAGGAATTGAACTTGATGATTTTTGGGGTCCCTTCAAACTCTAGATCTATGATTCCAGGATCCTTCTATGATATCCCACCCTTCTAGTTCTTTCTCTTCTGCCTCTTAAATGCCGAAACCTATTTTATCTCCTCAATGTAGCCTCAAACCCCCCATTTTTCCCTCTTCTCCTAGACCAGGGGTGGGGAATCTGTGGCCTCAAGGCCACATGTGGACCTCTAGGTCCTGACCTACAGTCCTTTGACTGAATCCAAACATCACAGAACAAGTAGAAACAAATCTTGTACCATGAATTTTGGATTCAGTCAAAGAGTTACACTTGAGGACCTAGAGGACCACATGTAGCCTCATGGTCATAGATTCCCCACCCCTGTCCAAGACCATGCTTACTTCTTTACTACCCTATTCATATCATGGACCATCCTGTTACCAAAAGCATTGTTCTCCATCCTTGAACTCTCTTGTCTTCAGTATTAACTGCAATTGATCTTTTGCCAATCCTCAAACCTGAATCACCTCTACCATCTGCCTTCTCCATAATCCCAAATACTTCTGAAGGAAGCAATCCCACTGTTCCAACTGAATCTATTTCAAATCCACAGTATTTAATCTTAGCTGAGCCCTCTTACTCTTCTTTCCTCCAGCCTATCACACCACCAGCCTATCTCTTATCCCATTCCCCACAGATGTCACTGTCTCCTTTTCCAAGAAAATAAGCCCGTCTTTCATGAACTCCCTTGCTGGTTCCTATTGTACACCTCAAAATCTATCTATATCTTTACCCAGATGTATCTCCTTTACTCCTATCATTGACAGGTAATCCTTTTTGTTTCTGAGGCAACCTCTCAATCTTTATCCTTTAATCCCTTTCCCTCCCATTTCCTCTAAGAGTATGCCTCATTGAATATTGCCCCTCTTTATCTCATAATCAATCTCTTGTCTTTCTACTGGCTCTTTTCCTACCTACAAACATGCCCTGGTCTACCCCAACCTGAGAAAGCCCTCACTTGACTCTGTCATCTTTTCATGCTGTCATTGTGTATGTCCCCTCCCTCGCACAGCCAAATGACCAGAAAGTATTGTACATGTTTGCTTTCCATCTTCATGACCCCCTCACTTCTCAACCTCTTACATTCTGCCCTTGAACTCCACCACTTGACTGACAGTGTTCTCACCAAGTTTCACAAAGATCTCTTAAGTTCTCAGTCTTCAACCTCCTTGACATCACTGCAACTTTTGATACACTCATAAGCATTCCCCTTCCTCCATGGAGTTATTGTCTCACTTCTTATCTTCCCTGTCTGTATCCTTTTCAAAGTCCCTTGGTTGGATGAGCATCCATCACTTTCCCTATTAACGTACTCACTCATTTTCCGCACTCACTACTACTAGCCTCCCTTCCATTCTCTCCTTATCTCTCTTGGAGATTTCATCAGCTTTCATAGTTTCAAGTGTCAGCTCTTTGTAGACAATACCCATACCTCTATATCTACTCCTGATCTAATCCATCTCCTCAATTCTAGGCTAGGATTAGGAGTAGCATCAACTACTTCTGAATCTTTCTTCCTGGATGCCCTATAAGCATTTCAAACTCAACTTGTTAAATAAAGCAATAATGAATTTTGGAAGGAGATGACTAAACCAAGTTGTCTTCAGAAGAAGAGGATTCAAGTTGGGAGGTGGTCTAGCTATAATGTCTTTGTTTAGCCATTGGAAATAGGTCAGTTTGGCTAAATAGGAAAACAGCAAGTGGACCACGGTAATCAGAGTTGGTGCTGATTAGTAGGAGACCAGTTAAGATGGCCTGGGCGGGAGAAGGATTGGGGTACATGTTAGACAACAGTGATTAGACATGCCTTACTGGAAAGATGGACACATTTGGATGGAGAGTGAGAGAATCGCTCAGGAAAAGAGTACATGTCTGAGACAAATAGTGAGTCAAATGGCAAAGGAGGATTCATTCAAAGGACAATGAGTGAGTATACTAGTCTATTGGAAGGATGGTATGTACTAGGGACAGTAAATGGACCACTGTACCAGTAGATGTGTGTTGTTAAGGAAAGAGAAAGAAAGATATGCATTAGAAAACAATGAATAGACCAGTCTGACTGAAAAGCACTTACTTCAGCAAGACAGGGAGGAAGACTAATGTGGCTGAAGAAAGGATATGTGAGGTAATGATAGGAACACTGTCTGAAGAGGAGGGTGCATTTTGGAACACAACAGGTAGATATGTCTGGCAAGAGAAGAATATCAAAGCTGGGGGACAATGAGTGGATATGTTTGATTGGAGAGGATGAATTTAATTTGGGGGAAATTGAGTGGACCAGCTTAGCTCTGCAGCGGGATGCATATTTGGGGAGAGTGAGGGGACCGATTTGGCTAAAGAAGAGGCTATTTGTTAGAGGATAAGCCAGTCTGATTGGAAAGGGTTATTGAGAGTTAGGAGAAAGTGAATGTTTTGTGCTGTCTAGAAAGGGCAGTGCATTATTGGGGGACAATGAATAGCTCAGCTTGAATTCAACAAAAGGTACACAGTGGGACACAATGCATGGACCAGTCTGATTAGATAAGGAGGTTTTAGATATTGTACAGTGAATGGAACATGTTGAAGAAGAGTGCATATTTAGGGGCAAGTGAATAGAATAGGGTGGCTAGAAAGGAGATGCCTGCAGGAAACAGTTAGTGAGTGGGCCAATGTATCTAGAGAGGAAGGTTCATATAAAGGAACCAATGATTTGATGATGTAGGTCCAGAGGACTTAACGTTTGGATTTTGGAGAGGCAATCAATCATATTTAGGGGGTAAATGAATAGAATTGTGTGGCTAGAAAGGAGGTGCCTACAGGGAACAGTTAGTGAGTGGATCAATGTATCTAGAGAGGAAGGTTCATATAAAGCTACAAATAATTTGATGATGTAGGTCCAGAGGACTTAACTTTTGGATTTTGGAGAGGCAATCAATCTCTCCTGCCTTTCCCTCACCACTTAATAGTATATGTCTCCTAAATGGATGGTTATCTGGATCATCCATTTGCCAGCACACAAAAACTATGAAAGATTGCCCTGGAAAAAACTTAGGTATCGTCATGAGATTTATTTAAGGATATTTTTTAAAGCCAGTTGAGACCACAAAGACCTTTGGTGCAAGGTACTACAATTTTGAAACAAGGTACTACAATTTTCCTAGGAATTTCTGGGAAGTTTGAATCTCACTGTGAGGCTGTAAATCAAGTCCCATATCCACTGTCTGTGTCACACAGTATCAGTATCCTTAGATCAGTTGGTGAGAAGCAGTAGCAAGAAAGGGTTCCCCATATTTCTCTGAAATATCTCTCTTCTCTGATGAGGGCTTGTCATGTTTCACTAGTTTTATTGCTTCCCAGGGATTTCAAGGAAATGATTGGTGCAGAAACAAAATATTATCTGTTACTTCTGCTCTCAAATCTATCCTTTGGGATCGTTAAGAATTAGAATTAATTGAAAAAAGGGAAGGAGGGAGGAAAGGAAGGTGGGAAGGTCTCGTTCACCCCTTGGCTAACTTTGTAAATATATTGAACTGTTTTGGGGGTATTGGTTGGAGTCTGTGACACTTCTTGTCCATAAATTTCCCAGAGTCCAAGAACCCAAGGTTTTGCACAGATGGGCATGATCTATACAGAGACAGCCCCTTGGAAGTTTGGATAAGAAACTTCTCCAAGTTCACAAGAAATCCAAACTGAGCAAATGGCAAACAAATAATATCATCATTAAATGCATTATTGGCCTGAATTTTTTTTACTTAATTTCACTTTTCTAGAGCCAACCTCCAGACTTTAAAGCATGTTAGTGCCATATGCAATAGGTGGAGGAAACATTAACACTCACACATCTAATACTTTATAATTAGGAGAACCTTGTGCCTGTGTGATGATTTAGGAGTTAAAGGTTATTTTGAAAAAGGCCACTAGAACAAAGGACAGGTCTGAATAGAGAAGAGAGAACATATATAGGGCATTAATGAGTAACTGAATCTTTCCTAGTCCCCATTCCGCACTCCAGCTACTAGTGTCTTTCCCTTAGAGATTCCTTCATCTATTTTGTACTTATCTTATGTGTTCCCACTTATTTTCCTGATATCTCCCCATTTAGAATGTGAGGTTTTTGTTGGGGAAAGGGAAGATAGGTATTCTTTTACCTTTTACTGTACTCCTAGTCGTGTCACAGATTTAACACTGAATAAGTAGTATTTGATTGACTGGATGGGTAGAAGGATGTATGGTTTCTGTATAGAGATTAGACAAGTCCAACTAGACAGGAAGATACTCGGTTGGGGAACAGTGAGGGTAATTCTGTGGTGAGAGAAGAGGAAAGGGGATATCATCAGTGTACCCAAATGGCTAAGAAGTAAGGTGTATTTTGGGAAATAAGTAGACCAGTGAGGCTGAAGAGTTGTGTGACTGTTGGGGAAAAGTGGGTGGGACAATCTAACTGGTAATGAAATTACATGAGAACAAGGAGTGGATCATTCTGGCTGATGGGTATGGCAAAAGTTGAGAAACAAACATAGACCTATCTGGCTACAGAGATCCATAGAAGGAAAAATGAGCAGACCAAATCATTCTGTCTTGATAGGAAGGTGCATGTTCAGGGATGGTAAATAGAACAATCTGCCTGGAAAAGAGAAAGGATTGTTAAGCACCAGGGAGTACTACACTTGGACTGGAAAGAGGGTATGTTTGGAGGGGTCAGTAACAGAATCAGTCTAGCAGCAGAAGAGGGTTCCTGGTAGAAGCAGAGTAACTCAATCAGTCTTGGTTGAAAATAAAGCTGTTAGAAGATTTTGAGTGGAACAATCTGGTGGTGAAGATGGTATAACTTAGGAGATATTGAGGGGACTAGTCAGGCTGGAGAGGAAGATGGTTTCTAGGAAGGGACAGAGAGATCAGATTTTGGCAAACTGTGGAGGATGCTAGAGTCCAAGCATTCCTGGGATTCATATCAGTAAAAGAAACCGGCATAGAGAAAAGGGAGGGAAGTGGCCGATCTTTGAGTTCCTGTGTGAACATACTGCAACAATACAATTGGAGATGAGTAGAGGTTACAATCCCTTTCAAAGCTCATCTGCAGAAAAACAAATTCGGACACAAATTATAGAGGGCCAAGGTCAACCTCTTAGGATTGATCTGTCTTCAGACACCCTCCTACTAACTAAAAATGACCTAGGGTGCAAAGAGTCCCTGGGACTCCAAGTCTCCCAGAGACACCACCCCTTGTCCTGACACACATTAAGCATGGCTCTGACAGGGAGCAAATGGATACCTATTCATACTCTCACACTCTCTGACTTAATGTTCCACGTCTTCTTCTCTTGGGGTTACCAGGATGACAACCTCAAGCAAAGCTTCCTAGAGGCCACCCAATTGCTGGTGGGGACCATCAACAGGAATGATGGGGCCCACAGTTATGAGTTCACTAAGGTGACTGAGCTCATTGACAGCCTACTGGTAAGGGAAAGGGTATGGAGAAAGATTGAAGATCAACATGGGACTGGGAAAACTAGGACACAGGTTCTCTGGGGTGGGGAAGGGATCAGCCCCCTGAACTTACATAAATGTGTGCAGTGACAAAGGAGCAGAGTGTTTAGAATTGGAAGAGACCATAGAACACATTGAGTCCAACTCCTTCATTTTATAAATGACAAAGCTGTGTCCTCAGCAGGACAGCTGAAATGTAAACCTAAGTTCTCTGACTCTAAATCTATCACCCTTACCACTAACCTATGGTATTTAAATCTTTCACAGGGGGCTAGTTTGCAATAGGATTGAGAATTGTGAAAAGCTGGTCTTTCTAAACATACAATAGCACTCCTCACATAGGCTGCCACCCCCACTATTTTTTTTTCTACTAATGTCTATTTATCCTACCTACACAACAACCACGGTTCTCAAACTCAGAATTCACCCAGTACTACAAAGGGTACGTCAAAGGTCCAGTTAACACTGGGAAGCACAAATGGAATCAAAAGACATTTCTGGGTAACCAACTGAATGCCTTGTCCTAGAAGTCCTAATATATTAAGGAAAATATCTTTGACAAAGACAGTAATCATTCCATCACTGGAAGCTTTCATCAGAGGCTAGATGCCCAGTCAATGAATCAATCAGCTAGAATTTCTAAAGGACCACTTAACAAAAATGTGATAGAAGGGATTCCTTTTACAGGTATAGGTTTGACCAGATGCCCTCTGAGGCTGTTTTTCTTACTTTCTGATTTTTAATATCCTTCTAGGTATAGTACAAATAGCCTAGGACCTGACATGCACACATACTACATACACACACATTTTCCCCATCACTCATCTCAGACTCAGCACCACTCTCAGACCAAGACCACTTTCCTTTCCTGAAACAATGTCTTGCCCCAGTGATAACCCAGTAAGAGCTAAGCTGCTAAGAGGGAAGTTTTGGAACCTCTTTGCAAAGGGTCTCATACGTAAACAAGAATTTTCCCTAGGATGTCTCAATCTCCTCATCTGTAAAATGGGAGGTTGAACGAAATGGTTTTGAAGGTCTGTTCCAGGATCTATGATCATATATCCTGATTCCTGACAATCAGGAGGCCAGGAACTGTGCCTTAGCTACTTAGCACACAGTAGGTACTTCATAAATGTCTGTGACATATGAATTTGAATTCTCCCCTCTTTCCTATCCTCTACCTAATTGAGCTCTGGCTTTTTCACTTTGATGATCCCAGGGCATATTGATTTCACAGGAGATCTCTCTGAGGATCATTTGGTAGGAATAGACCTTGAGGATGGAGAACATCAGTGGGGAATAGACATGCCCACCTGTCCAGGACAAAACCCTCTTCAAAGACAGGGAATGTTCAGAACTCTCTCAGGAGGTTTTGAGAAAGGAGGGGCAGTCTCCACCTTGGCTGGGATGGGGGTGGGAAGAAGGAATGAGAGAGGAAAACTGTGTTTGAGGCTAAGTGAGGACTTG
>CM053773.1:173268997-173287603 GCA_028658325.1 Potorous gilbertii
TAGATAGCTTCCAAGCTCTCTCTCTAGCCTTTAACCGTGAAAGTTCATGAAGCTTGATGTGAGATCTGGTAGAGGATGAGGAAGGAAGGAAACATTGCTGGCAGGGTGGGCAGAGTAGGTACAGAAGCTTTAGAGACAATCAGGGTGAAGCATGTATGGGGGGCAATAAGTAGGATGAGGAGGTTTGGACCAAACCCCCCTCAAAGGGATGGTCTGAATGAATCACCAATAGGCCAAGCCACCTTGTCCTCTCAAATCTGCTTTCCCCCAGATCTCCTTCTATCACATTTCTCATTCCTCTTAGGTGTGGAAAGCAATACTGAATGACAGAACCTCATAGCTGAAAGGAACCTTAGAGGTCACCTAACCCAGCTTCCCATGCCAAACAGGCATCCTTTTGATAGCCCCTGCCCTTTGGATTGCCCCACCCCGCTCCAAGTATGTTACCTAATCTAATCCTTTACGGAACACTTCCAGTAGGAAGCTTCTCATAATTGGGTTAGCTTTAAGGGGAGAATTCCCCCAACACACACAGAAAAAAAAATTCTACTAGCTGTTACTGAGTCTGCTACACCCCAAATCTGATGAAGACTTGGAAACTTACATCTTAGACATAGAACACTGGGAAACTAAATTCCACAAAATAAATCCAGAATTTGGCTCAAGAAAAATGGAATGGGAACACCCAGAACATGGATGGTTAGCTCACACACAAGCAAGCAGTCTATAAAAATAATTCTTTTTTAATGTGAATAGAATCCCTCATAATATTCTATAAATACATCACAATTATTCCTGGAAAGAGGATGCCAATGGATTAGCAATGATATCTATTCTAGAAATAATAGAGCCTGCCTGAGGCCATGTGGACTTCACATCACCTATGAGAACAACAAACAGAAACAAAAACAATGAGAGACAGACAAAAATAGAAAAGAGCAAGGGAAGGGGAGGGAGAAGAAATTTGGAGATGAAGAGAGGGAGGAAGGAAAAAAATTGCAACCATACCTGTTCTCCTAAATTTAACTCCGGGACCTCAGCAAATCTAAGAAAACAGCAAGGCTGGGCCACACTTCTCCCTTATGGCCATACAGAAACCCAGAGGCTATTTCCTGGTTTGCCAGTAAAAAGGCAGAGAGTAACCAAATCAAGAGAAAACACCCCCTAAAATCTGATTGATGCCTCACCTACTGCTCACGTCAAAGTAGCTCATGGACCTGTTATCATATATCTGCAAACTAACTCTTCAACTTCTCTCCCCAAAAGTAAGACAATTCTATCTGCTCTAGAAGTTTTACCATCCAAGAGTTAGTTTGGAACAAAGGGAGTATTACCCCATTATGTGAAAAGAATATAATCTACCTCCATTTAGTTCACAGGACTCCTTTGGATGCATCTCTGGATGAAGAGAGTCCTTTCCTATATTTCATGTAGAAAGCAAGGTATCCCCTCCATCATAACCTCACGTCTTTATAATACTGGAAGAGGGATACCTATATATCTAGGAAGTGTCATTTGTTTACTGTGACAGTGACTGGGATTTGAAGAAACTGAGAAGGCTTTTGCATATGTGTCAAAGAGAAAAAGAAAACAACTTGGATTTAAAAGATCTAAGGGTAGAATTGTGGGTATGAAGACAAGAGAGTAAGTCATGTGAAGACAGACTCAAGGCAGTGAAAACCTGACCTTGGGAATAGATGCCTGGGTGCTAGTTGAGGCAGAACAAAAAGAAAGTCCTTGATTCCCTCCCACCCAACTCAGATTCAAATTTGCCATCTCAATATCTGCCCACAGATAGGAGCCAAATCTGCTAAGTTCCTGACAGTAGATGCCTGGGCAAAATCACTCATGCGTGCTGTCACCAGACCTGACCGAAATTATATGGAGAAAAATCAAGAAAAGGTTTGTTTCATAGATTTCTGCCTCTCTCCACCCTACAAGGAAATCCTTCTCCTATCCTTCAATCTAAGGACATGGCTTCTCTGTTCACCTAATGCCATGATCCACCCTGGGAAGGAAAGTAAATTGACCACCCTCCAACTGAACCTCCTCTGACAGAGGAGACGCCATGCTATATCATTATACTTCCTAATAATAAAGCATTTGGGGTTTGACAAAATACTCTGCTCATAAATTCTCTGTAGGGTGGGTAATGTATAAATGGTCCCCTACTTTACAGATGGGCAGCTAGGTGGCACAGTGGATGGAGCTCTGGACCTGGAGTCAGGAAGGCCTGATTTCAAATTTGACCTCAGACACTAACTGTGTGACCCCAAGCAAGTCACTTAATTCTGTTTGCCTCAGTTTCCTCATCTGTCAAATGAACTGGAAAAGAAAATGACTTTGCCATGAAAATCCTAAATGGTATCATGAAGAGTCAAGCATGACTGAAATGATGGAACAACATTTTATAGATGAGGAAACATACTACCTGGAGAGGGTAAAGTGTCTGCTCTCAGGGTCAAACAACCACTAACTATCAGAGCCAACGCTTGAATCCAGATTGTTTGAGTACAAGAACAATATTTCTTCTGTTTTTCCTCTTTTATTAAAATTTTGATTTAATAAACACCATATAAAATGTGCATTTCTGTATACATAATGAAACAAAATGAAGAGGATTATAGATGAAGTAACAGTCCTCTATAATGCATAACTTGCTTTTCCTTTAAAGCAGATTCAAATGGTAACTTTCAAAGCTGTCCTTCTTAATCTGTGTGCATCTCTTTTACTTTCCTGTGTGTTTTCTCCTCTTCGTTTTTTTAAATTCAAATTTATTTTGTTTTCAGTTCTGAAATCACTCCCGCTTTCTTTTCCCTCCAAGAAAAAAATTGGAAGAAAGGAAGGAAGGAAAGAAAGAAAGGAGGTAGAGAGGGAGAGAGGAAGGAAGGAAAGAAGTAGTGGAAGGGAGGGCAGGAACTAAGGAATGAAGGAAATAAAAGGAAGGAAAAGAAGAAAGAGAAAGAGGGGAGAGAGAAAGAGAGAGAACAAGGGGAGAGAAAGGAAAGTAGGAAAAAAGGAAGAGAGGGAGGAAAATAGAGAAAAAGAAGGAAGAAAGGGAAATAGGGAAGAGAAAAAGAAGGGAGAAAGTAAGAGAAACAAGAAGAGAAAGTGATAGAAACAAAAAGAAAGAAAAGAGAAGCAAAGAAAGAAAATATGCTTTCGTCTGGGTCTGTCTGCACTATATCTGGAGACTGGCAACATATTTCATGTCTTCATGTCTTTTCGTGTTTTAAAAAGATATCTCAATAATTGTCTTTTGTTCTTAGACCAGTACACTTTCCACTGGATCACAACTCTCATGAGTCTCATTTGGGGTGGGAGGCTGAGAATGGGAGGGGCTCCAAAGAAGGAAGCAAGGTCTTCCCTATACTTTTGGCATGAGCAATCTTCTCTTCCTTCCCATCTCCCCAGATGCCATTCCCCACTCTTCACCATTTCTGAATCTTACCTACCTAGATCTTCAAGTCCTAGCTTTAGCCTTAAGGCAGGAACTTCCCTAGGCACTCTAGGCCACCTTGATCTCTTCCTTCTCTGAATCCTTCTACAATTATTAAGCATCAGCAATAGTAACTCAGTGGACGCTTAGAACGTCCTGCTCTTTCAGATCAATCCAACAAGTGTTTTTTGAGGCTCTACTATGTGCAGGGTACTATGCTAGGGAAGGAAGGTGGTGGTGAGTAGTTTCAGTCATGTAAAACCCTCTGTGGCCCCATTTGGGACTTTCTTGTTAATGATACTAGACTGGTTTGCTGCTTCCTTCTCCAGCTCATTTTACAGATGATCAAACTGAAGATAAACAAGGTTAAATGACTTCCCTACAGTCACACAGCTAGTGTCTAAGCTCAAATTTGAACTCAGGTCCTTCTGACTCCAGGATCAGTACTCTATCCACTGAGCCACTTACCTGCCCTTGTATTTAATTATTTTGTGCCAATGTATGCATGCATATATGTATGTATGTATTCATTAACTTTATATGTATGCATACAGACATATGTATAGATAGATAAGTATATTTTTACATGTACCTAGAATTCATTGCAAGTAGGGATTGAGTCACTTTTTAGTAATTGTATCCCCAGCCTCTATCACAGTGCCTGGAATATAGTAGATTCACAATCAATACGTAATTGATTATCACTCTTTAATTTATTTCACTCTACTAACTGTGTCCTCACTCTGGCCCAGGGGTCAGGTGGTACATCTCTGTACAACTCTAACTTTATACTTTTTTTCAGATTTTCATTTTCATGTACTATGGAATGATTCTCCAAGCAACTAACAACAAATAGCTCCATAATCAGGAAACACCTAATTTAACTTCTGGACACATCTTATCAGTTCCTGCAACAGAGAGAGGTGATTATACCAAGAGCTATCCCAGACTGTTCTAGTGATCATCTGACCCTGTAAGATTTGTGAATAATTCATACATTCTCAAAATATACCTGATATTATTATATACCAAATATGATGTGCCAAAATATTCAGTGAAAAACTGAATACTGATCCATTCACAGGCTGAACCCTAACCCTAATTTAAGATGACTTCCTCAAACTCCTATCACAGCCTGAGCCGTAAATTCAATCACAGATTAAGCCCTAACCGCTCCCTCAGTTCTGACCCTGTGACCAACCTTGACCATCGGGACAAACTAAGATCTGACCTTAGTCCAAAGCTGAAGCCTGACCCTACCCCGAGACTGAGCTCTCCCCACAGCAACAGACTGAGTAAGGCTCCAAGTGTTTTCCTCACATCAGCCCTAGGAGGGAGATGCTACTATTATCCAAATTTTATAATGGAGGAAACTGAAGCAGATGAAGGTGACTCAGGGTCACACAGCTAGTAATTGTCTAAGACCAGATTTGAACTCAGGTCTTCCTGACTCCAGACACAGCATTCTAACTACTACTCTACCTAGCCACCTCAGTACCGATCCCTCACTTCACCTCCCTGGGTCTCACTTTCCTCATCTGTGCAAGTGAGGGATTGGACTAGGTTACTTCTAAGAGCCCTCCCATCTCTAAATTAATGATCCTTAAAAAAGAAAAAACATTTATGTAACCTGTCTCACAGGGCTTTGGTGAGGAGAAAGCACATTGTTAAATGAAAAATATTCTATGGCTATGATTGATTTTGACAGGGATTTGGGACAACTGAGTTCTAGGCCTACCACTACCCACTGACTCATTTGTTATCTAGGGGAAATGATGTCCCCTCCCTTCTCTGGGGCTCAGTTTCCCACTGGGGTAGGCCTCTTCTCTAAGATCCCATGAACCTTGAACCAATCTGCCTTGTACTGGGAACCCTCCATTTACCAGCATCCCTGCTTCTCTTCTCCCCTTATAGGGAACTGCATTCACCATAGGGTTAACAGCAGCATGACATCTGGATGACGCTTGGGCACTACTGGAACAGTCTAGCCTCCTGAGACCTTTAAAGCATGCCGTTAGTGAGCTTAGCATTAAGGTATTTGCACCTTGGGGCCACAAAGGAATTCTGCCCCCAATTCTCCCTTTCCTTTTCCTAGGGACATTAAACACTAAGGAATACATGATGCCTTACCTGCCTAATGTTCAGCATCCATCTCTCCCTCTCTGAGACTAACTGGAAAATGGGGGATTTGTATTAGCTCTTCTCCTAAGTCCCTTGGATCTCTACAGCCCAGGATCTCTCATATCACCAAATCTCACCTTCAGGATCCCCTGCAATACTCACCTCCCTGTTCCAAACAGGAATACTCTCTTCAAATTAGTTACCTGCCATTTGTCATGAAAGGACTTATGACAGTCACAGCTCCCTAGAACAGCACAGAAAAAGGAGGATAAGTGGAAAGAACAAGAGGGATTCCAAGCAGTAGAGAAAAGAATTGGAAACCAGAAGAGATTATAAAGACAAAGAAATTATTGCATGGAATAAGCAGGCAGGATAGGGCACAGGAAGAGGGATAATACCAATGCAAGAAAGAGAAATCTAAAACCTGGAAGAAATTAGAAAGAAAAGGAGTGTTTGTGTATATTAATACATGTCACTAAGTCAGTTCTTCTCTTACTTGATTGGCTATGCTTCATGAAGGCATTGTATATTTCCCCAAACATGGAACTCAGGACCCTAGATTTAGGCCTTAGATTTACTCAACAAATATTTGATAAATCCATCAGGAAATAAGTGGCTCAATGAATGAGATTTGTTGAGGGATGGTCAGGCAGGCAAGAAGGGCTTGGATTTGCACTACCAAGTCCTGATTTTACCCATGACATAAGCTTCCCCAAGCCTAGAACTCACCCAAATGAGAAAAAACTTTCAAAGTCTACCCATTTTATAAGTTTGGAAAAACAAGGGCACCAGCATCGGCCTTTTGGGCTACCCATTTTCCCTGTCCTGGAAGAATTAAGGAACCCTACCCAAGCTCCTTACTAGAGATGCATATTGTCCAGGGAAAAGTGCTGAATTTGGAGTCAGAAGACCTGAGTTCAAATCTCAGCTCTGCCTTTTACTATCCATGATACTGGGCAAGAAGTTCAACTTCTCCTGATCTTACTTTCCTAATTTGTAAAATTATACACACTAACTTCTTAAGATCCCTCTCCCTGGTTCTAAATTCATGATCCTCTGATACCTGGTCCTCAGGGCTACACTGTCCAAAAACAGTGATGCCTGTTGACAAAGCCAATGTTGAAGGCTCTATTCAATTGTTCTTTCCTTCTCCCATCTCCCTAGGAGGAAGGGGATCCAAAGTGGAAGTGGGCCAGCAGTACCGTTTTTCTGTCCTATGGGCAGATGGCAGTTAAGGCCAAACAGAATATCCTTCCTTGGGTGGAAAACATCTCTTCAAGAATGGTATTCTTGTTCAGCAATAGCTAATGGGTATGAAAAATGTTGCCTGCACATACAGAACGAGAAATTAAGATCACAGACTCTCTTAGAATCTTAAATTCAAAAGCACAGAGCCTCTATCTTATCATTATACATAAAGTATTAGAATCATAGGAAAATGGAGACATGGAATCTCAAAATTATAAAACCTCTCATCTCATTGTAGAATGAAAAGACTGGAGGGAACTCTGCCTTCTCAAAGACTAAACCAACAGAACCAGCTCTTTTAGGCCTTACAAAGAGGGAAAGGAAAGTCTTTTGAGTATAGGCCTTATGACAAATTGCTTTTAGTTTGCTAAAGGCCTGCTTAGGTAAGTGGAAAAAGACATTGTCTGTTTAAGCTAGGTGCTTATGAAACCATTTATAAGTAGTGGAGAGGTTGAAGTATGTGTTAATGAAGGGCAATACCCACATGGATAAAATTATTGTCATGAGAGATACTTTCTGTGTTGGTTTCATACTCCTCCGTCTTGGAATATTACTACTGAGTTGATGATGAGAGAGAGAGAGACAGACAGACAGAGAGAGAGAGAAAGAGAGACAGAAAAAGAGAGGGGGAGAGAGAGAGAGAGAGAGAGAGAGAGAATTCCAATCTCTGGGGGCATGGACCACAAAGCTGAACTTTCTGCTGCCACTCCCCCAACATCACAGCATTCAGAGAAGGAACATTGCACCTTAAACATCATAAGACCCAGAAAGGTAAAGGCCCCAAACAACAGGTTCCTATAACTAATAAATTCACAATTCTTCCTCTCTTAATCTCAGTGACTCAATTCCTCTCTGGCTGAGGGAAATATTCCCTTCCCATGCTGCCATTTCTTTATTCTCTTGTCTAATTCAAGTCAATCCTACTACTTCTCATCCCCTTCTTTTCTCAAGCCTCCCTTTCCATGTGAGGTGTTGAACGTGACTGTTGGCCAACTTTCTTTCATTTTCCATCTCTTTACATTCTATTGTGATACTCTCTAGAAGGCAATGAGCATACCTGACCAACTTTTCTAAAACTGGTTTCTTCTTCTCTTGTATCCTCTGATCCACTGGACCATGAGGAAGAGTAGATATATACTCCCTTTTCCACTGCTATCATCACTTAATCACCTCTGTTCCTTTGAGGTTAACACCATCTATCTATATCTTCATAGTGATCTGCTGACCTCCCTGACACTCTCCCTCGTTTTTTTAGGAGGTCAGTACTTAGAGCATAGTATGTCTCTCCAAACCCACCTTTCATACTTGGCCTACCCTTGGCCTTCCCAGTTCATCAACCTCTTTCATTCCTACCACCTAAAGTTTTGCCCTACTTCCACAGGGTAGATCATAGCTTTGAACTCACCATCATCTCTTATTCATGTCATTTCCATGATACTCAACTAGTTAAAATTCCCTAGTCAGTCTCCCTTAATTGGGAGTCAGTGTTAGAGTGTTAGAATCAGTTAGTACAATGAATGAACTAGGAGAAGAGAGAGAAATGGAGGGATATGAGATTCCATTTGGGTAAAGAATAGTTTTAGGTATTTGGGAGTTTAAGCAAGCTAGGCATTGAGTCAGGAAGACCTGAGTTCAAATCTAGCCTCACATACTTATGAGCTGTATAACCTTCAGCAGATCAAAGCCTCCATATGCTTCAGCTTCCTTATCTGTAAAATGAAGCTAATAACACCTACCTCCCAGGGTGGTTGTGAAGATAAAGGAGAAAACATTTACACTTAACACAGTGTCTGTTATGTTATTGGTGCTTTTCCTCAATGATTGTTGTTTTCCTTACTTTCTCCAGGGTCTTTATTGTTCTTTACAGTTCATCTATAAAATGAGGAATTGAACTTGATGATCTCGGGAGTCCCTTCAAACTCTAGATCTATGATTCCAGGATCCTTCTATGATATCCTACCCTTCTAGTTCTTCCTCTTCTTCCTCCTAAATGCCAAAACCTATTTTATCTCCTCAATGTAACCTCAAACCCCCCATTTTTCCCTCTTCTCCCAGACCAGGGGTGGGGAGTCTGTGGCCTCAAGGCCACATGTCGACCTCTAGGTCCTCACCGATAGCCTTTTGACTGAATCCAAACATCACAGAACAAGTACAAACACATCTTGTACCATGAATTTTGGATTCAGTCAAGGGTTGCACTTGAGGACCTAGAGAGCCACATATAGCCTCATGATCATAGATTCCCCACCCCTGTCCAAGACTATCCTTGCTTCTCATATTATGGACCATCCTGTTACCAAAAGCATTGTTTTCCACCCTTGAACTCTCTTGTCTTCAGTCTTAACTGCAATTGATCCTTTGCCAATCCTCCAACCTGGATCACTTCTACCATCTGCCTTCTCCATAATTCCAAATACTTCTGGAGGAAGCAACCCCACTGTTCCAATTGAATCTATTTTAAATCCATATTATTTAATCTTAGCTGAGCCCTCCTACTCTTCTTTCCTCCAGCCTATCACAACACTACATGTTCTCTCTTACCCCAATCCCCAGAGATGTCACTGTCTCCTATTCCAATAAAATGGAGCCCGTCCTTCATGAACTCCCTTGCTGCTTCTTTTTATACACCTCAAAAATCTATATCTTTACCCAGCTGTATCTCCTTTACTCCTATACTTGACAGGTAATCCTTTTTGTTTTTGAGGCAACCTCTCAAACTTTATCCTTTAATCCCTTTCCCTCTCATTTCCTCTAAGAGTGTGCCTCATTGAATATTGTCCCTCTTTCTCTCATAATCTCTTTTTTTTCTACTGGATTTTTCCTACCTACAAACATGCCCTGGTCTACCCCAACCTGAAAAAGGTCTCACTTGACTCTGTCATCTCCTCATGCTCTCATTGTGTATGTCCCCTCCCTCGCACAGCCAAAAGACCAGAAAGTGTTGTACATGTTTGCTTTCCATCTTCAGGACCCCCTCATTTATCAACCTCTTACAATCTGTCCTTGATCTCTACCACTTGACTGATATTGTTCTCTCTAAGTTTCACAATGACCTGTTAAGTTCCCAGTCTTCAACCTCCTTGACCTCTCTGCAACTTTTGATACACTCATAAACATTCCCCTTCCTCCATGCAGTTGTTGTCTCCCTTCTCAACTTCCCTGTCTGTATCCTTTTCAAAGCACCTTAATTGGATGAGCATCAATCACTTTCCCTTTTAATGTGATATTTTTTAGCACTTACTACTACTAGCCTCCCTTCCATTCTCTACTTATCTCTCTTGGAGATTTCATCAGGTTCCATAGTTTCTAGTGTCAGCTCTATGTACACAATACCCATTCTTCTATATCTACTCCTGATCTAATCCATCTCCTGAATTCTAGGCTAGGATTAGGAGTATAATGAACTCCTGCTGAATTTCTCTTTCTGGATACCCTATAAGGATTTCAAACTCAAGTAGTTAAATGAAGCAATAATGCATTTTGGAAGGAGATGACTAAACCAAGTTGTCTTCAGA
Source organism: Potorous gilbertii (assembly GCA_028658325.1). Taxonomy (NCBI): domain Eukaryota; kingdom Metazoa; phylum Chordata; class Mammalia; order Diprotodontia; family Potoroidae; genus Potorous; species Potorous gilbertii. Next base: position 173,279,321 of record CM053773.1, read on the forward strand.
AGAAGAGGATTCAAGTTGGGAGATGGGTCTAGCTATAATTATAATGCCTTTATTTGCCAATAGTAAACAGGTCAGTTTGGCTAAATAGGAGCACAGTAATCAGAGTTGGTGCTGATTAATAGGAGACAAGTTAAGATGGCCTGCGGGGGGAAGGATAAGGGGACATGTTAGACAACAGTGATTAGACATGCCTGACTGGAAAGATGGACACATTTAGATGGAGAGAGAGAGAATCATTCAGGAAAAGAGTACGTCTGGGACAAATAGTGAGTCAAGTGGCAAAGGAGGATTCATTCAAAGGACAATGAGTGAGTGTACTAGTCTATTGGAAGGATGGTATGTGTTAGGGACAGTAAATGGACCACTGTAACAGGAGATGCGTATTGCTAAGGAAAGAGAAAGAAAGATATGTGTGTGTTAGAAAACAATGAGTAGACCAATCTGACTGAAGAGGAGCATTTACTTCAGCAAGACAGTGAGGAAGACTAATGTGGCTGAAGAAAGGCCATGTGAGGTAACCATAGGAACACTGAAGAGGAGGGTGCATCTTGGAACACAACAAGTGGACTCTGTCTGGCAAGAGAAGAATGTCAAAGCTGGGGGACAATGAGTGTGGATATGTTTGATTGGAAAGGATGAATTTAATGTGGGGGAAATTGAGTGGACTATCTTAGCTCTGGAGCAGGGTGCACATTTGGGGAGAGTGAGGAGACTGCCTTGGCTAAAGAGGAGGCTATTTGTTAGAGGATAAGCCAGTCTGACTGGAAAGGACTATTGAGAGTTGGGAAAAAGTGAGTGTATTGTGCTGTCTAGAAAGGGCAGTGCATTATTAGGGGACAACGATTAGCTCAGCGTGAATTAAACAAAAGGTACACAGCTGGACCCAATGTATGGACCAGTCGGATTGAATAAGGAGGTTTTAGATATTGGACCGTGAATGGAACATGTTGAAGAAGAGTGCATATTCAGGGGTAAGTGAATAGAATAATGTGGTGGAAAGGAGATACCTGCAGGGAACAGTTAGTGGGCCAATGTATCTAGAGAGGAAGGTTCATATAAAGCAACCAATGATTTGATGTTGTAGGTCCACAAGACTTAACTTTTGGATTTTGGAGAGGCAATCAATCTCTCCTGCCTTTCCCTCACCACTTAATAGCATATGTCTCCTAAATGGATGGTTATCTGGAACATCCATTTGCCAGCACACAAAAACTATGAAAGATTGCCCTGGAACAAAACTTAGGGATCCTCATGAGATTTATTTAAGGCTATTTTTTTTAAAGCCAGCTGAGACCATAAAGACCTTTGATGCAAGGTACTACAATTTTGATACGAGGTACTACAATTTTCATAGGCATTTCTGGGAAGTTTACATATCATTGTGAGGCTATAAATCAAGTCCCATAACTACTATCTGTGTCACACAGTACCAGCGTCCTTAGATCAGTTGATGAGAAGAAGGACTCCCCATATTTCCCTGCAATATGTCTCTTCTCTGATGAGGGCTCGTGATGTTTCATTAGTTTTATTGCTTCCCATGGATTCTAAGGAAATGATTGATGGGAAAACAAGGTATTATCTGTTACTTCTGCTCTGAAATCTATCCTTTGGGATCTTTAAAAATTAGAATTAATTGAAAAAAGGAAAGGAGGGAGAAAAGGAATGTGGAAGGTCTGATTCACCCCTTCGCTAACTTTGTATATATACTGAACAGTTTTGGGGGTATTGGTTGGAGTCTGTGACACTTCTTGTCCATAAATTTCCCAGAGTCCAAGAACCCAAGGCTTTCCACAGATGGGCATAATCTATACAATGACAGCCCCTTGGAAGTCTGGATAAGAAACTTCTCAAGGCTCAGGAGATATTCCAAACTGAGCAAATGGCAAACAAATAGTAGCATCATTAAATGCATTATTTGCCTGGATCTTTTTTACTTAATTTCAATTTTCTAGAGCCAACCTCTGGACTTCAAAGCATGTAGTGCCATATGCAATAGGCGGAGGTAACATTAACACTCACTTGGGGCTTTTATCTAATACTTTATAATTAGGAGTATCTTGAGTCTATGAGATGATTTAGGAGTTAAAGGTTATCTTTTAAAAAGGCGACAAGAACAAAGGACAAGTCTGAATAGAGAAGAGAATGTATAAAGGGCATTAAGGAGTAACTGAATCCATCTCACTTTTCCTAGTCCCCCTTCCGCACTCCAGCTACTAGTGTCTTTCCCTTAGAGATTCCTTCATCTATTTTGTATTTATCTTATGTGTTCCCACTTAGTTTCCTGATGTCTCCCCATTTAGAATGTGAGGTTTTTGTAGGGGAGAGGGAAGATAGGCATTCTTTTACCTTTTATTGTATTCCTAGGCTTCTCACAGATTTAACACTGAATATTTAACATTTGATTGACTGGATGGGTAGAAGGATGTATGGTTCCTGTACAGAGACTAGACAAGTCCAACCAGACAAGAGGATACACTGTTGGGGAACAGTGAGTGTAATTCTGTGGTGAGAGAAGAGGAAAGGGGATACCATCAATGTACCCAACTGGGATAGGAAGTTTTTTGGGGATAAGTAGACCAGTCAAGTTGAAGAGTTGTGTGACTGTTGGGGAAAAGTGGGTGGGACAATCTGACTGGTGATGAAATTACATGTTGGAGAACAAGGCGTGGATCATTCTGGCTGATGGGTATGGAGAAAGTTGAGGAATAAAACATGGACCTATTGGGCTACAGAGATCCATCGAAGGAACAATGAGGGGACCAAATCATTCTGGCTTGATAGGAAGGTGCATGTTCAGGGACAGAAAAGAGAACAATCTGCCTGGAAAAGAGAAAGGATTGTTGAGCACCAGTGAGTACTACACTTGGACTGGAAAGAGGGTGTGTTTGGAGGGGTCAGTAACAGAATCAGTCTACCAGCAGAAGAGGGTTCCTGGTAGAGGCAGAGTAACTCAATCAGTCTTGGTTGAAAATGAAGCTGTTAGAAGATTTTGAGTGGAACAATCTGGTGGTGAAGATGGTATATCTTAGGAGATATTGAGGGGACTAGTCAGGCTGGAGAGGAAGATGGTTTCTAGGAAGGGACAGAGAGATCAGATTTTGGCAAACTGAGGAGGATGCTAGAGTCCAAGCATTCCTGGGATTCATATCAGTAAAAGATAGAGAAAAGGGAGGGAATTGGCCTATCTTTGAGTTCCTATGTGAACATGATGCAACAATACAATGGAGATGAGTAGAGGTTACAATCCCTTTCAAAGCTCATCTGCAGAAAAAAAAATTCGGACACAAATTATAGAGGGCCAAGGTCAACCTCTTAGGATTGATCTGTCTTCAGACACCCTCCTACTAACTAAAAATGGCCTAGGGTGCAAAGAGTCCCTGGGACTCCAAGTCTCCCAGAGACACTACCCCTTGTCCTGACACACATTAAGCATGGCTCTGACAGGGAGCAAATGGATACCTATTCATACTCTCACACTCTCTGACTTAATGTTCCATGTCTTCTCTTGGGGTTACCAGGATGACAACCTCAAACAACGCTTCCTAGAGGCCACCCAATTGCTGGTGGGGACCATCAGCAGGAATGATGGGGCCCACAATTATGAGTTCACTCAGTTGACTGAGCTCATCGACAGCCTACTGGTAAGTGAAAGGGTATGGAGAAAAATGGAAGATCAATATAGGACTGGGAAAACTAGGACACAGGTTCCCTGGAAAGGGGAAGGGAGTAGCCTCCTGAACTTACATAAGTGTTTGCAGTGATAAAGGAACAGAGTATTTAGAATTGGAAGAGACCATAGAACACATTGAGTCCAACCCCTCCACTTTATAAATGACAAAGCTGTGTCTTAAGCAGGACAGCTGAAATGTAAACCTAAGTTCTCTGACTCCAAATCTATCACCCTTACCCATGGTATTTGCACATTTCACAGGGGATTAGCTTTCTATAGGATTGAGAATTCTGAAAACCTGGTCTTTCTGAGCATACACTAGCACTCCTTACATAGGTTGCTACCCCCACTATTTTGTTTTTCTACTAATGTCTATTTATCCTACCTACACAACAACCATGGTTCTCAAACTCAGAATTCACCCAGTACTACAAAGTGTACGCCAAAGTTCCAGTTAACACTGGGAAGCACAAATGGAATCAAAAGACATTTCTGGGTAACCAGCTGAATGCCTTGTCCTAGAAGTCCTAATATATTAAGGAAAATATCTTTGAAAAAGACAGTAATCATTCCAGTGCTGGAAGATTTCATCAGAGGCTAGATGTCCAACCAATCAACCAGTCAACTAGAATTTCTAAAGGACCACTTAAACAAATGTTATAGAAGGGATTCCTTTTAGAGGCCCTCTGAGGCTATTTCTCACTCTCTGATTTTTAATACTCTTCTAGGTATAGTACAAATAGCCTGGGACCTGACCTGCATATATACTACATGCACACACATTTTCCCCATCACTCATCTTAGTTTCAGCACTACTCTCGGACTAGAACGACGTTCCTTTCCTGAAAGTGTCTTGCCCCTAATGATGACAAGACCTTGAGGATGGAGAACATCAGTGGGGAATAGACATGCCCACCTATCCAGGACAAAACCCTCTTCACAGACAGGGAATGTTCAGAGAACTCTCTTGTGATGTTTTGAGGAAGGAGGGGCAGTCTCCACCTTAGCTGGGATGGGGGTGGGAAGAAGGAATGAGAGACGAAATCTGTGTTTCAGGCTAAGTGAGGACTTGATTCACTAGTGTACAGGAGACCTATAGATCTTAACCCTATGATTAATCCTTCCTTTTCGGGACTTGCAGGTGCTGATGAATAAGGAACCCCCAGGGCACACTCTGCACTTCAACTCGACAGCAAGTCTCGTGCGCCCTCACAGGACTTTGGTAGGCTCTTTCCATCCTTCTCAGAGTGATTCCCAAAGAAACAAATATGGTCAGGGATCAGCAAACTGTGTGCAAAGTTTAGCAAAGGCACATTTCTCAGATTCATGGAGCAGGAAGGATACCAATAGTGATGAGAGTAACACACCATGTAGGGGGAGGAGTGATGCATTGGAGAGGTGCAAGTGAGAGGCAAGTGGTGGCCTGTAGCAGGTCCCTGGCCAATAACTCGTTCTCCCTTCTAATTTTAGAAAACTCTATTGATTGTTTTCTTTGTGTTCCAAGTTTTTAATTGAATTTTTTTCTCTTTTGAAATTTTTACGTTTCCCCCAACACTTTGGACTCTTTTTTGATGACTGTTGGTATGAGAGTATGGTAAAACACATCCTTGGATATGCTCAGGGCTAGAGCACAAAGCTCTCATATTCTGTTCAGTTCAAATTTGTAAAATAAAAAAAAATTATTGTAGCTCAAATTGTGCTCACATTCTTTTGTTTTTTATAACCTCACAGCAAACTGAGGCCACCATTGGACTATGAAAAGAAATCCAAGATCCTCATCACTTGCTGCCAAAGTGTGTATAAACTTCCCCCATCAGAGTTTCTGGAGAGGCACACCTGTCTACTATCAGAACCTCCTAACATACAGGTGATCCCACCAGCTATTCTCCATTACTGAGGAGTGTTCTTTCTGTTGACAGCCTTCTATCTATACTGAATCTGCTCTTCCCTCTTCCCAAACCTTCCCTTGGGGATGTCTTCACTGATGACCAGAGTGTGCTAAGGCAAGATATAAGGAAAGTAAATAAACCGCATCAGTTTTGGCAATTGATTGAGATTGGTCCATTGGGAAATACACCCAGGGCCCATCTGGAAACCATCCCACAGCTATTATTTACAAGGTAGTGAGGGCATGCTGCTAAACAACAGTAATGTCCTGTTCCTGGTCTAGCCTTTTCAAACCTCCATTGGATATTCTCCATTTTCAGACTGCTTCCCAGGGAAGAATATGGAGAGGGAAAAGATCATGGGCATTGTCCTTCATCATTGCTGTCTCTCTTGGTATTATAGCCAATGAGAACTACTGTGGTCTGATTTGATGCCCATTGGGTGCTCAGTCAGAAAATAAGAGCATTGGTGCAAAGAGGGCCTATGTTTATGGACCCCGAAACTCAACCTCCCAATTTATATAAAATACATGCAGAGTTCTGCTAAGCCTTGCCTTTGGAGCAGATAAGATAGAAAAGAAGTTAAAACTTGGAGATAAATTTATATGTGGAAACAATTTATGAATGGATGAGTCTGAAACTCTCTAAAGAGTAAAAAAATGCTATAAAAATTCCCCAGATGATTCATAGGTGAAATATTTTCACATGTTGTTAGGCTTGGTCCTATGCTTCAGCAGAGGTAAAAGGCCAGCTATCCAGCATTAGAAGGCTTGTCTTCACCTTCATCAGAGTCCAAACTCTTTTGGGAACAAAACCACCCTAAGAAAGAGGGAAAGACTCTGCATGTGTTCTCACAAACAAAGCTGTCACTGAACCTGTAATGTGAATCACAAGTTACACAATATCAGACCAGAAAGAAACCTGAGCAATGCCCGCTTCTAACTGCCTTCATTGGATATTCTGAAAATGGCTCCTAAATGTGAAACACCAAAAAGAGCAATGTACAAATGAGAGATGCTAGACCATAAATATATGGCCAAAACACAAAGCAGAAAAACCAAGGGGTATGCCTGTATGTGGCTCAAGTCAACCCTGACCCCTTAGTCCTTGTCCAACTAAGACCCTGATCAAGGCCACATTTTGTACAAGTGAGCACTCCCTTGCCTCTTTGATTCGTATTTCTCCCCTTCTAGGTGCTATACATGGATACTATGCACACTTTAGATAGGCTGCTAAAGAATTTAATATCAGAAAATCACAATCCAAAAGATCTTCACTTCATACTAGAGGTAACCCAGATTTTGGTTGGGGGCAGAGGGAAATGGGTTTATATAGAATACCATCAACTGAACCCATGAGGGTGGGAGATCTTTTAAGCAATGTATCATCTGCTCTTGGCACATATTAAATGCTAAATAAACTTTTTTTATTCTTTTGTGGGATGAGGGTGTGACTGAGGTTCAGAACACAAAGTTTTTCTAGGTTCCATTTCTTTGGTATTTTCAGTGGAATGTAAAGTTAGGATGTAGACATTGTAGCGTTTTTAAAGTCCCTTAGAACATACCAGACCTGAAAGGAACTATTTAAATGCCAATCATGTTTGGTAAAAGCTAAAATGAGCTTAAAATATAGAACATAGAAAGGTAGCTTTAATAGGACCCTTAGAACATAGAATATAAGTACTAAAAACACTTTAGAACATAAAATGTCAGAACAAGAAAGATCCTACAATACAGAATGCTAGTGTGTATGCTGTTGTGGAGGGACCCTAACATTCCATCTAGGGCAATCACTCATTTTCAGAGAAGGAAAACAAAACAAACAAAAAAAAAACCTGGGTAGGGAAAATGACTTAGTGTGAGCATAGTTACATTGGCAGAACCTGAACGTTAACTCAGGTCTTAAGGTCAGGAAGAAGATCGAGTTTAAGCAGTAAAGGGATGTTTTCTGTTTCATATTTAGCGAGTTTGATGTGCCAGTAGCAAATGAAGATATAAATTTCTAGCACACAAACATGGGTATGGAATTTAGGATTGAGGTCATGATTGCAAACATGCCTTTGGTAGTCATATACATAAAGGTGATCATTGAAGCTATCATCTTTAGCAGAAAAGAGCAACAAAAAAAAAGGAGACAGAAGAAAGCTGAGATGCATAGTCTGTGGGAAGTCTATTTTTAAGAGAAGGAGAAAGGACGGGAGGTGTCAGGGAGATGAAAGAGAAGCTGGCAAAGTATAGTTCCAGTATGAGATGAAAATATCCATCCAGAAGTGGGAGCCAAATGCTATACAAAGACCGAACAACAGAGACTAAGAAAATTATGTGGGAGATATAAGTATAAAGAAATTAACATTGTGAGGGTGGACCAGAAATTATGAATTATCACCACCGTACAAATACTCATCAGTTATCATTATAATTCTCATCATTAATACCACTCTCTAATCAATATGGTCACCTAAATTATCACTGTCACCATCGGCAACATCACTGTCATTGCTATTCCCATCACCAACAGAATCACCGTCATTACCATTACATTCCCATCATGAGTATCATCATTGCCGTCACTCTATTCCCATCACCATCATCAGTATCACCACCACCATCATCAGTATCACCATCATCATCATCAGTATCACCATCACCATCATCAGTATCACCATCACCATCATCAGTATCACCATCACCATCATCAGTATCACCACCATCATCATCAGTATCACCA
>CM053773.1:173288103-173311921 GCA_028658325.1 Potorous gilbertii
CAAATGGGGAGAAAATTTGGGAACCCAAAATCTTGTGAAAATAAATGTAAAAAGTTTAATAAATAAATTTATATTAAGAAAAAAGAGTAAGAATGATTTGCCCAAGACCGTATAGGTGATGGGTTGAGCAGAACCTGGTGTAATGCTACCTTACATAACAGTAATAATGGAAAGAGGGTGGAGGAGAATGACCCTTACACATAACTGGGTGGTTCCTCCCACAGCACAAAACGTAGTAAGAGGCTATCTGGCTCAATGTACCTAAGATTCCCTTTGACCTTAAAGGTCATCACTGTGACCTCATCAGCGTTGTCATAACAACCAGATTCAAACAAAAAGGGGAAGAGTTTCGCAGTCAACTGTATCTGTCTTTGTAACTCTTGAGTGAACAAGTGTTATTAAATAAGACAGGCTTAAATTTTGCACACCATGCACTGACATTTGCGACTTCTTCTAACATATCCTCTTCGGCTTTGGCAAGAAGGCACCCCAAAGAGAGTGCCATTCTCTTTGGACTCTTGTTGTGAGGACACAGTCCCCTTTGCCTCTGTATGTCTGACGAAAACACGTAAATCCTCCTCTGCTTAGTATACTTCTCCACCAACTGATATTCAAAGAGGGGAGAGAGAGACACTAAAATATTCAATAGAATCAGGAAGTAAGATATGAAAAATGGTGTGGTATTGAATAGACGTAGATGTCCAGCAGAATGTGAATACTCTTAAACCTTTCCTAGCTCTTTGTCTGGATCTACTTTTTGCTAATATCACTTTCACTTGCATTGGAGGTATTCATCCTTCTTGTATCTCCTAACCCTGGTCATTTCCCCATACTCTGTCTTAGGCCCTGCTATATGGTGACACCACATGGCTGGCTGGCTGACTGACTGGATGGATGGATGGATGGATGGATAAATAGAAGATTAGAATGACAAATAAAAAGATAGATGTAGATATATACATACACACATACATGGGGCAGCTAGTTGGTGCAGTGGATGGAGCACCACGGCAAGAGTCAGGAGGACCTGAGTTCAAATCCCACCTCAGACACTTGACACTCATTAGCTGTGGGACCTTGGGAAACTCCCTTAACCCCAAGTCCCTCATCCTTGGTCATCTCTCGTCATCCTGATGAATATCTGATCAATGGATTCAGATGGCTCTGCTTCTGTGCTTCTGTGACCTGCACAACCCTCATTCACATAAAGAAAAAAACAAAACTCAAGTGAAGTCATGTCATTATTTCTCTGATGGCATGATCTTCTTTGGCAACAAAGGAAAAACACACGTATGTAAAATACATAGATACATGCATATATAGACATATATGAGTATATTATATGCGTGTATATATTTATGTATATATACATATATACCTAACAGGTATTTATCTCAACCCCAACAACACTCCTCCTATTTTTGTTGTCAGAAAGATTGTTGGATAGGAAGTTCCCACGTATGTATCCTAACGTAGAGTGGAGACATCAGCACAGGGAGGAAAAGAGAGCTGGAACATGCTGGGATCTGGATGTGACAGGATAGCCAGTTCAAAGATTTTGGTCACAAGGGGCTGCAAATCTTATACTACTGGTGCCACTACCCATTTATGCATAGACTACTGAAATAGAGGTGACAGAATTTTTCTAAATCACCTGTATTTTCATTGGTCAAATTAAATTCAGAGAATAAGAATGATTTATCCAAAGTCATGTAGGTGATAGATTGAGCAGATCCTGCTGTAATGAAGTCACTAACTGTAACCTAACATAAGAGTAACAGTAGAAAGGAGGTGGAGGAGAATGACCCTCACACATAACGCTATGGTTCCTCGCTATGCCCAAAACATAGTAGTAAGATACTATGTGGCTCAATGCACCCAAGATTCCCTTTGATCTTAAAGGTCGTCACTGTGACCTCATCAGCATTGTCATAACAACCAGATTCAAACAAAAGGGGAAGAGCTTCACAGTCAACTGAATCTGTCTCTATAACTCTTAAGTGAACAAGTGTTATTAAATAAGACAGGCTTAGCTGTTCAACTCCATACATTGACATTCACAACATCTTGTAATATATCCTCCCAGGCTTTGGCAAGAAGACATCCCAAAGAAAGTGCCATTTTCTTTTGACTCTTGCGGTGAGGACATAGTCCCCCTTGCCTCTGCATGTCTGACAAAAACTGGTAAATCTTCCTCTGCTTGGTATACTTCTCCCCCAACTGATATTCAAAGAGGGGAGAGAGACACCACAATAGTAAACAGAATCAGGGAGCAAGATATAAAAATGTTGTGGATATTGAATAGACATAGATGCCCAGCTGAAAGTGATCACTGCATTCTTAAATCTTTGCTAGCACTTTTTCTGGATCTCTTTTTTTGCTACTATCACTCTCACTTCCATTGGACATAGTTATTCATTCATGTATCTCCTAACCCTGGTCATTTTTCCGTGCTGCGTCTCAGACCCTGCTAGATGGCTACATCACATTGATAGATCAATGGATGGATGGATGGATAGATGATTAGTTTGATAAAAAGATAGATGTAGATTTATACCTACACACATATAAGGGCCAGCTAGGTGGTACAGAGGATAGAGCACCAGTGCAGGAGTCAGGAGGATCTGAGTTCAAATCCCATCTCAGGCACTTGGCACTCACTAGCTGCATGACCTTCCTCAAGTCATTTAACCCCAATTGCCTCATCCTGGGTCATCTCCAGTCATCCTGATGAATATCTGGTCACTGGATTCAGATGGCTCTGGAGGACGAGTAAGGCTGGTGACCTGCACAGCCCTCCCTCACTCAAAACAAATTCAAGTGAAGTCATGTCATTATTTCTCTGATGGCATGGACTTCTTTGACAATGAAGGAAAACACTCACATACATGTATAGTACATATATACACCTATATATATATATATATATATATATATATACATACATATATATATATCAGAGTAGGTTATATGAGTATACAAATACATATACATAATGCATGCTGGTCTATGAAAAAAGCACCTAACATCGTTATTTACCCCAACTCCATCAATATTGCTCCTATTTGTATTGTCAGAAAGATTGTTAAATAGGAATCTCCCACTTCTTTTTCCTAATCTAAAGGACTGGAGACTTTAGGACAGGGAGAAAAAGACAACTGGAACAAGCTGGGGTCTGGATGCCAGTGCAGAGGGAGTTCACAGGTAACTTCAAACCCTATACTGCAGGTGCTACTACTTACTTATTCATAGACTACTGAACTAGCGTCGACATAGAATTTATCTAAATCACCTGGATTTTCATTTGTCAAATTAGGTTTAGAGAGTAAGAATGATTTGCCCAAGGTCATATAGGTGAAAAGTTGAGCAGATCCTGGTGTAATGAAGTCACTAACTGTACCCTAACATAACAGTAACAGTAGAAAGGAGGTGAGGAGAATGACCTTCACACAAAATGGTATGGTTCCTCACTAAGCCCAAAACATAGTAGGGAGATACTATGTGGCTCAGTGTACCCAAGATTCCCTTTGACCTTAAAGGTCATCACTGAGACCTCATCAGCATTGTCATAGCAACATGACTCAAACAAAAGGGGAAGAACTTTGCATTCAACTGAATCTGTCTGTATAATTCCTGTGTTATTAAATAATACATCCTTGGCTGTTCGACTCAAAACACCGACATTCACAACATCTTCTAATCTATCCTCTTTGGCTATGACAAGAAGGCATCCCAAGGAGAGTATCATTATCTTTTGACTCTTGTGTAAGGTCACAGTCCCCCTTGCTTCTGTATGTCTCACAAAAACAGGTAAATCTTCCTCGGCTTGGTATCCATCTCTACCAACAGATAACATTCCCTCCCCTCGCTCCTTGCTATTCTCAACCAAAAAAAAAACACTTGGCAGACTCTACAAAATTGTGAATGGGGGCACATATTAATCTCTGTGGTGCCCCAGCCTCTTCTGATTTCTAGAATTCCATCAACAACCTTCTAATTCATTCTCCATCACCCTAATGTATCCAAACTACTCTATGAAAAGAATGTTCCTACAGAAATTTATTATCAGGGTAAAACAATGTCTGAAGTGACAAGTTCATGGGATTATAGGATATAGGACTGCACTAGACCCATAGCAGAGGAAACCAAGGCATATCATAGTGGCTGAAGAGGCCCTCGAAACCTTTGACTCAAGAAGACTTGTTTTCAATCTCACGTTCATCAGACATGACTTTGACCTGGGCAAATAATTTAACCCTTTTGCCTCAGTGTCCTAATCTGTAAAATGAACAGGAGAAGGAAATGGCAATCCACTCAAGTATCTTTACCAAGAAAACCCTAAGTGGGATCACAAAGAGTTGGATATATCTGAAATGAATGAACAACAATAGGTTTCAAAGAAAAGAATATTGAGCACTGTTTTAGACAAAAGCTGGTATTTATACTTAGCACTTTAAGGCTTATAAAACACTTTATATATTATGACTTGATCTCGACAAAACAACTCTGTAAGGCAGGTAAGGGTTATTATCATTCCCCTTTTACACGAGGTGAATTTGAAGCTGAGAGGTGGAGTGACATTGTTTCTGTAGAATTCGGGTTCTACTGACTTCAAGTTCCTTATTCAGATATGATACCACCTAGCTGGGACATACTGAATTTGAGATACCTACAGAAAAAAGTGTACAATCAGTATACTTGCTGCGATTATAGGATGACCAAGAAAACATGGAGAGAAAACCCCAACGAAAGTTACTTGGGCTGCTCTACTGGGAGTGGGAGTTCATGTCTCCCTTCCCAGAAGGGAGAAGATAAAGACTGATAAATGAGAGCAATGTCATGAAAACTCACTGAAGAAAGAAGGGTATGAGTATCTGAGTATTCAAAGAGAGGAGACACCAAAATAGTCAATACAATCAGGAAGTAAGACATGAAAAATGTTGTGGATATTGAAGACATAGATGCCCAGGGGAAAGTGATCACTCCATTCTTAAATCCTTCCTAGCATTTTATCTGGATCTCTTTTTTGCTATTGTCACTATCACTTTCATTGCACATAGTTATTCATTCACATTGTGTCTTTTAACCCTAGTCATTTCTCCATGCTGTGTCTCAAGCCCTCCTAGATGGCTACACCATATGGATAGATGGATAGATGGATGGATGAATGGATGGATGGATGGATAGATGGATAGATGATAAGACTGGTAAATAAAAAACATAGATGTAGAAATATATACACACACATACATGGTGCAGCTGGGTGGTGCAGTGGATAGAGCACCGGGGCAGGAGTTAGGAGGACCTAAGTTCAAATCCCACCTCAGACACTTGATACTCGTTACCTGTGTGACCTTGGGAAACTCACATAAATCCAATTCCCTCATGCTTTCTCATCTCCTTTCACCTTGATAAATATCTGATCAATGGATTCAGATGGCTCTTGAGGAGAAGTGAGGGTGGTGACTGCACAGCCCTCACTCACTCAAAACAAACTTCAAGTCAGTCATAGTATTATTTACTCTGGTGGCATGGGCTTCTTTGACAACGAAGGAAAAATACACACACACATATACGTATAATACATATATACATGCAGATATATATACACACATATATATGAGTATATTATATAACTATATCTATATGACATGTTGGTTTATTAAAAATGCATGTAACTTAGTTATTTATCTCAATCCAAAAAATAGTGCTCCAATTTTTGTTGTCAGAAAGATTGTTGGAAAGGAAGCTCCCATGTATTTTTCCTAATCTAAAGGAGAGTGAAGCCTTCAAGACAGGGAGAAAAAAGACAGCTGAAACACACCGGGGTCTGGATGCCAGAGGATAGGGAGTTCAAGGTTTTTGGTCACAAGGGGCTGCAAATCTTATACTACTGGTGCTACTACCCATTTATTCATAGACTACTGAACTAGAAGTGACATAGAATTTTTCTAAATCACCTGTTCTTTCATTTGCCAAATTAGCTTCGAAAAGAAAGAATGATTTGCCCAAGACCATATAGGTGATAGGTTGTGCACATCCTGGTGTAATGAAGTCAACAACTGTACATTGCCACAACAGGAACAGTAGAAAGGAGGTGGAGGAGAATGACCCTCAAATATAGGGGTGTGGTTCCTCACTAAGCCCAAAACATAGAAGGGAGATACTATGTGGTTCAATGTACCCAAGATTCTCTTTCACTTAAAGGTTGTCATTGTGACCTCATCAGTGTTGTCATAACAACGCGACTCAAACAAAAGGGAAAGAGCTTTGCAGTCAACTGCATCTGTCTTGATAACTCTTGAGCGAACAAGTGTTATTAAATAAGACAGTCTTTGCTGTTCCACCACAGACACTGACACTGACAACATCTTGTAATATATCGTCCTTGGCTTTGGCAAGAAGGCATCCCAAAGTGAGTGCCATTCTCTTTTGACTTTTGCTGTGAGGTCACAGTCTCCCTTGTCTCTGCATGTGTGACAAAAAGGTAAATCTTCCTCTGCTTGGTATACTTTTCCACCAACTGATATTCAAAGAGGGGAGAGAGACACCACAATAGTCAATAGAATCGGGAAGTAAGATATGAAAAAAATGTTGTGGATATTGAATAGACCTAGATGCCCAGGAGAATGTGATCACTCCATTCTTAAATCTTTCCTAGCACTTTATCTTGATCTCTTTTTTCTTACTATCACTCTCACTTCTATTGGATACATTTATTCATTCGTGTTGTATCTCCTAACCCTGGTCATTTCTCCGTGCTGTGTCTCAGGCCCTGCTAGATGGCTACAACACACGGATAGACAGATAGATGGATAGATGGATGGATGGATGGAGGGAGGGAGGGAGGGATGGATGGATAGATGATTAGACTGATAAAAAGATAGATGTAGGTATATACATACACACATACAAGGGGCAGCTAGGTGGTGCAATGGATAGAGCACCAGGGCAAGAGTCAGGAGGACCTGGGTTCAAATCCCACCTCAGACACTTGACACTCACTAGCTGTGTGACCTTCGGCAAGTCCCTTAACCCCAATTGCCTCATCCTGAGTCATCTCCAGTCATCTTCAGAGATATCTGATTACTGGATTCAGGTTACTCTGGAGGAAAAGTGAGGCTGGTGACCTACACATCCCTTACTCACTCAAGTGAAGTCATGTCATTATTTTTCTAATGCCATGGTCTTCTTTGGGAACAAAGGAAAAACAGAATACATACATGTATAATACATACATAAACACATATGTATAGGTAAACACATATATACACATAAGAGTATATTACATAAGTACATATATATGGCATATTGTTCTATGAAAAATGCACCTAATTAATAGTTATTTACCTCATCCCTATCAACAGTGCTCCTATTTGTGTTGTCAGAAAGATTGTTAAATAGGAAGCTCTCACCTCTTTTTCCTAATCTAAAGGAGAGTAGAGACTTCAGGACAGGGAGAAAAAGAGAGCTGGAACACACTGGGATCTGGGTGCCAGAGGTTAGGGGGGAGTTCAAGGTCTTTGGTCACAACTGCCTTCAAATCCCATATTGAAGGTGCTACTACCTACCTTTTCATAGATTATTGAACTACAGGTGGTATAGAATTTATCTAAATAACCTGTCTTTTCATTTGTCAAATTAACTTCAGAAAGCAAGAACGATATACCCATATCGAAGAACCCATATAAGGTGGTAGGTTGAGCAGATCCTAGTTTAATGAAGTCTCTAACTGTACTCTTACGTAACAGTCATAACACAAAGAAGACGGAGGAGAATGACACTCACACATATTGGTGTGATTCCTCACAAAGCTCAAAACATAGTAGGGAGATACTATGTGGCTCAATGTACCCAAGATTCTCTTTCACCTTAAAGGTCGTCATTGTGACCTCATCAGCATTGTCATAACAACCAGAATCAAACAAGGGGAAGATCTTCGCAGTCAACTGAATCCATCTTTATAACTCTTGAATGAACAAGTGTTATTAAATAAGAGAGGGTTAACTGTTTGACCCCATACATTGAAATTCGTGACATCTTGTAATATATCCTCCCAGGCTTTGGCAAGAAGGCATCCCAAAGACAGTGCCATTCTCTTTTGACTCTTGCTGTGAAGACACAGTCCCCCTTGCCTCTGCATGTCTGACAAAAACAGCTAAATCTTCCTCTGCTTGGTATACTTCTCCACCAACTGATATTCAAATAGGGGAGCGAGACAACATAAGAGTCAATAGAATCAGGAAGTAAGATGTCAAAAATGTTGTGGATATTGAATAGACATAGAAGACCACGTGAAAGTGATCACTCCATTCTGAAACTTTTCCTAGTGGTTTGTCTGCCTCTGTTTTTTGATACTATCACTCTCCCTTCCATTGGACATAGTTGTTGAGTTCCCCAAACATCTTATGGCTGCGTGAGATCTTTCTTCCAAGAGCGAATGAATGAGGAGGGAGCAAGAATGGTATGCACTCTGTTTATTGCCAGCTAACTCAGATTATAAATAGGCATTCTACTTCCATGCATGCAAGAAGCTCATGTGCACTGTATTCTGAGCTTACGTGTTTGGCTCTTGTTGCTCTTGCTCAAGATAATTGTGGAAGTCGGTTATTGCATAAGGGTGCTCCATCATGCAAGTCATGCAAGAACATGACGTCTCAAGAGATTTCTCCTGAGGACACCATGACCCTGATAATCCGAGAGTTTCAAACCCCTTACAATTCCTCCTTTTTGTTTTCAAGATGAGCTTTCCAGAAAACTGGTGTGTTATGCTCTACCCTCTTAACCACACCTTTTAAGACCAAGCATGCAAGCTTAACAATAAATGGTAGGATACATAAAAGAACTAATAGGCACACAATAAAAGCAATTCCAGTATGAACTGTATAACTGAAAATAGATGGAATGGATAAATGTTTAAAGAAATCTATAATATTTTGTTCAGTTACATCAGGAATTAAATCTTGATCTGCTGTCTCATACATAGCTCGGGCAAGCTTATATAAATCCTCAATTTCCAGGGTCAAATTCTGATTAAGAATAACCCCATTCAAATGGTTTCTGATCCTTTGCCGATCATAATCTAGCTCATTATACATGTTGCTAGATACACATAGGAAGGTCCAGCAATAATCACATACCAATCATTGACGAATTTCCAACCTATCCACCTCATCACCGACTGCTACAATAGCAGCTCTTAATTCCTTTAATGCTGTATAAAAGTCCAAATCAATTTTTCTTTGTTCCTGGAACCCTAAAGACACATTTCATGCCAACTCTTCCATGAAATTAGCTTGTACCCTTTCATTCTGTACTGTGGATACTGACATAGCCGATGATAATGAGGATGTAATCAATGAGATCAGCAAATATATTCCTAAGATTACACAACTAATACATCTTTTAACCCTTGGTTCCACCAAGGGTTATCTATCTTCTGCTCTAATTTCCAGAAAATGTGATCTGCTCTGGATCTATACCAACCCTTAGTCTTTACTAGCATAAGTACATATTTTGATCATGTTATAATGAACACTACACCAGAGGCTTTATAATCTATAAACTCTGAAACCTTGCAGCTGAAACAGGTTATAAACGTCTTTCTTAGTCCCTTGTAAGGTACCGTTAACACTCTTTACAATAGTAACATTTTCCTTTCATCCCCACATAAACTCATATTGTCCCCTCAAACATACTCAAGCTGTATAAATGTGGTTAGCTAACACCTCATTTGTCCTGTTCTTTTCAATATAGGATGTGGATCCTCCAATTGTCACAAAAATCTTCCACACCCCTAATGTTGTTTTTCCATTGATTGTTGTCCATTGTTGTGCTGGAAATCCCTGCAGCTCAGAATCATTCCTATCCTTCATAGTAATATTGTGCCAGGATTATAATACATAACCTAAAATATTCAATGTCTGTCCCTCATTAGTATCACAGTCAATGAAGTCCAGTCAATGATGTCCATATATGATGGGTGCAGTAATGGGGTGACATTCAAAAACTTGAGAGTATAAATATGTCTGAATCTAGGATACACATAATTGGTCAGTGAATAGTAAATGTCATTATGACCCAGTACATAGTTCAGTACATAACTGGCAGTTGAGCTCTTTAGGTGCAGCTGACTACCATAGGAGGAAGGGAGATAACAGGTGTTGTTACAGCAGGCTGTGTCCTTGAGGAAGAAACTGCCTGAGATAGTATTTTGAGGCTAGAGAGAAATATGATTTTTAAATGTGATTTTACCATTACGGCCAAGTATATGCACCCAAACAACCCATCAATCCCCCTTTCAAATAGATGAAACCCAAATCTTTTGGGGTAAGGGACAAAGGTCTCAGTTTCTGCAATTGCTTCCTGCTGAGAGCAGACATAGAGTTGTCCCTGCCTTACAGGGTCCCGACATTGGAGAGGTCTGTAGCTAGTGTGATGCCAGGTCCAGAGGGTGATGGCCCATGGACAGCAGGTCATATAAAGCCAGAATGGTCATCTTTAAAGTGGAAGACACTCAACCTGGAGGATAAAAACTGGCAAGGAGATTAAGCAAATGAAGGCCAAAAAATAACCAAAAGGGGTTAAACATGGTAGTTACATCACTTTTCTGTCTTCTGAAAATACCTCGCCACACTTTCTCCACATACTTAAACCTTTCTGGAAGAAAAACTTTTAGAAATGAAATTGTGAACACATTCACACACAAATTTCAACTGTGGCTTATCAAAACAGCAAGATCTTTTCTGCTTCATAAATCATTGCATATTAATTTTAGGCAATACCTTATCTTGAAAATGAAAGTTTTAGTTGGTTTGCTTGGAAACACTTCTCCCAAAAATATGTCTTCTTCTTTTAAAAGAGTTTAAATTTTATCCTGATTTTGAGAGTCACTAAACACGTATAAAGAAAATTAGTTGAAACCTTTTAAAATAATAGTTTTCTTTTCACTTTGAAACAAGAATTAACCTTATAAAAGTAACATTCATTAAAATTTTCTTGGTACAACAACGTCCTCAAGTAATATGAATTCCTAAAATATTCAAACAAATCAAATTCTTAATTATAACAGAATTCGTAGATGTCACAAAATGCTTTAGTAAAACTGCATAATAGAATCTCACATTAGTAGCAATAAGAGATTATTACAGAAAAAAGAATTACTGCTTTTAAAATCCTTTTAAACAATGGGGACATCTTAAAATGATTCTTAAGTCATTTACACAAATTTCTGAACATGTTCCAATTTCAGATTAAAACAATATTAAGTTTTCCAGTAAGATTACACAAAAGGGCTCACCTGTAATACTGACTATTTGTAACTGATCATAGAAGTTTGCTATAGAAGAAAAAAGTAGGGACATGTGATATAGCAAATATGACAGGATAAAACATCTTTGATTCTATTTGAATTCGAAGAGGAGTGAAATTTTCCAATCTTGCAGTATCTATATTATAGCCAGACTCAGGAATAGTCAGGAGAGAGGAGGTTTTAAAAAGACACAATGGGGGAAATGACCAGGAGGATCCCATCCTAGATTGAGTCCAGAACTATCCCCTTGGTATTTCCTTCACCTGTTAACAGTGCAGGATCACATTCCTTCTGAATAACTTGTGGTAGTTCTCTTAGACACTGATTTAATCCAAGCAACTACACCAAAATTCAAACTTAAAAATATTTATAGTCCCAAATGCTTTTACCTTAAACAGAAAATTTCACTAATCACAACTTAGAGCCAAATACAGTTATTTGTATTCCCATGGAGTTGCAATAAGCAATGAAGATTGACAGGACTCACATACATAAGGGATTCCATCAAAGATCCTTCCTTCTCAAATTTAAAACTTGTCCTAATATAAAAGTCAATTGTTAAAAATCCTTTCTATCTATTACAACTTTTAAGCAAGTCCCATTCATTTTTTATAAATTATATAAGCCAAACAAATTTCTTTCTTAGGACTGATGACCTTGTCCACATGAAAGGGGCCTTGGCAGTTTTACAAAATAAAATGAATTGGTACGGATCCCATGCCTGCCAGCCCCCAAACATACAGGAGGATTGTTCTGAATGGGCAAAACCAGTCTAAATAAAATTTTTACTCAGTTTCTTTCTTTCCACACACAATGAACCATTGACAATGTTAGGTTTTAGCATTAAAGCAGTAACTTCAAAAACTTAGTTAACAATCTTATAAGTTTTATAAATGATAACCAAATTGTTTTAGCTGTAACTTCTTTAACAGGCAAAGGTGAAAATACCTGATTTTCTAAATGGCAATTACAAAACATTATAAGATAAGGCTAGTAGGACTGATAAAATTTTAAATAACATAACTGGCTTTACACAGTTTTTCCAACATCTTTTAGTTTCAACAAAATTCAGATTACAAATTGCTTTTTCTACCACCATTTCTGAATTACAGAGTAAAATAAAAATCTTAATGGTTCTAACTTTTACTCAAGAAAATTTCATGTCTGTGTCCACTCCTTAAAAACGTTTTTGAGAGAAAAAGCTGTGAAACTGCAAGTAGAAGTGAGGGAGACTCTGGAACAAAGTCCAGTGGTGCCTAGTCCCCTCCTTTCCACGTGGGAGGTCAAAGCTTTATCTCTGAGGTATCTTTTTAATTCATTTTCAGATTTATGCATTTTCCCAATTTGCCTTACTATCAAATAACACAACAAATTCTGACCTGTCTTAAACATCCAATTAGGAGTGACATGTTTCACTTAAAATATGACCAGAACAACTACCTTTTAGTTGTATCCCAATACACAAAATCTTTTCTCTTTTAGGAGAGGCATGAAATAATTAAAATGCTTGTCAATCTGCCTCTCTGATATGAGGGAAAAAATTTCCCCAGTTCCTTCTTGTCTTTCTCTCCATCTTCACAACCTGACCAGGGTTAGAAGGTAGAAAGAGAGAATTTTACCAACAATTCTGCAATAATTTCCAATTTTTTTTGTTTTGACAAAATAATTTCCATTTTATGCTTTCCTTAAACTTCATGCCCATGTTGTTCTCCTAGTGGGCTTTGATTAAAGCCCCTTTAAAACTTCATATACATTATTTCCTTGAATTTCTTATGTAAAACTACATTTAGCAATCATATAAACTAAGTAATATAAGATTAGTTTCTTTCTCTTTCATTCTCCTCCCTGATGCTGCAGCCATCAGAGAGAATGGAGGAGGGGGAGGGAAAGAGATAACATTCCAAATTCCAACTACAATGGAGCCACCTGTAATAATTCACAAGCACACGTACATAGAACATATAAAGATAGAACACATGTACAGATAAATCAAAAACTGAAAAAAGAATTGTCAGAAATTCTCTGCACAAATTACACCTTTGACTTACTTTCTATCACTGTGTTCCAAATATAATACCAACATTATCCTCATTTCCAAAAGTATTCCTTCTCTTTAATTAAAAAAGGCCATATGGGAAGAATGACTGTGTAGAAAGGACCCACTATAAAATTCCCTTTCAAAACAAGCGCTTTATTGCCGTGAGCACTCCCCGTGAAGGTGAGCAAAGTCGTTCGGCAGTTGCACAGTAGTCTGACTGACGGAAGGCAGTGTTTGCGCGACCATCCTCCTCTGAGTTTGAGGGGCCCAGGAGGACGGGACCCGAGGGGAGGTTAATCAGCATTCTGAAGCCCCAGGAAAAAGGGGCCTTAGAAAAATGTAAAAAAATTTTACATTTTGGGCAAGCTGCTTTTGGCCCTTGGGCCATTTCCTTTTGTGGGGTCAGGCTCCCTGATTGACAATCCTTTTTGAAGAGTCGCAGCTTCCAATATTTAAAACAAACTCCTTTTGTATTTCTTCCTGCCATGTATCCTCTTGACCACATAGATAGATGGATAGATGAATGGAGGGAGGGAGGGAGGGAGGGATGGACATACAGATGATTAGATTGATAAATAAAAAGATAAATGTAGATATATACATACACACATACAAGGGGCAGCTAGGTGGTGAAGTGGATAGAGCACCAGGGCAGGAGTCAGGAGGACCTAAGTTCAAATCCCAGTTTAGACATTTGACACTATCTGCATGACGTTCAGCAAATCATTTAACCCCAATTGCCTCATCCTGGATCACCTCCAGCCATATTGATGAATATCTGATCACTGGATACTTTTTTGCTTTTTATGTCTTTGGGATAATGGTCTAGTAGTGGCATTACTGGGCCAAAGATAATGCATGGTTGTATAACTCTTTGGGAATAGTTTCAAGTGGTTCTACACAATGGCTGAATCAGTCTAAGACTTCACTAACAGTGTATTAGTATCTCGAATATCCCACATCCCCTCCAACATTTCTTATTTCACTTTTCTGTCATATTAGCCAATCTAATAGGTGTAGAGTGGTACCTCAGAGTTGTTTTATTTTATATTTCTCTAATTAATAGTAATTTTGGAACACTTTTTTTCAAACTCCATCCTAGCAATAATCTATATAAGCTATTTCCAAGAATCCCCAACCTCAAGCGAGTGCTTACATACCATGAAAACCCTTTGAGGTATGTGCAACAGCCAAAGCCACACATAATACCAAGCTCCAGAGACCAGAGAAAAACCTAGACCTCCTGCCTACATCCCAAGACAGGATAAGTTTTTTGGGCCTTTCCCACCCTCAATCTCAGCTTTGAAAGAGACCTCAAAAAAAAGGATCACAGATGTAGAGTTCATATGAACTTTAGAGGACATTTATCCCTGTCCCCTTCTTTTACAGATAAGCAACCTGAGAAGTTTCACAAGGGTAAACAATTTGCCCTCCCATTCTATCCCAAAGAGCTACTCCATGTAATAAATGTATGAAGAAAGATAGAATAGGTGGGAGAAGAGGGGAGTCCTGCAAACAAAACATCTTTTTTAAAAGTCTGGTATCATTTCCATTATCCTATACCTATGATTGCCCAGTTCTGGGAAGGAGCAGAGGGAGAGGCTTTCTTGTAACTATTCTTTGGGATAAAGCTCAGTCATTACAATTTTGCTGCATTTCACTTTGGCTCTTTATGTTCCTCTTGCCATTTATTTGGAATTTGTCATAATCTATAATGGTTTTCCTGGATTTGTTATTTTTCTTTGTATCAGTTCATATAAGTATGCCTGGATTTCCCTCCATTTGTCATATTGTTTCTTTTTCTAATGATTACCCAGTGGATCAGGCTTTACTTTGTCTCCAGTTCTTTACTATCACTACCACTAAAAGCATTTTTATTAATATTTTGGTGGGAGCAGCGAGGCACTGCTGCTTTTTTTTATTGACCCTGTGGAGGTATATGCCTAGCAGTGGGATCTCTGGGGTAGCCAGACCATCTAGCTCCAAGAGTAATGCTGCTTCTGGTATATGATGCTTCCTCTCAAGGATGACTTTCCATAAACAGAAGCAATAGAAGTTATTGATGGTCCATAATTGATGCCTAGCCTAGATGCATTCTGCCACCCCTGTTCATGATGCTAAAACACCCACTGTTCTACTTTTTCCTATTTATGTTCCAAGTGGAAAGAGCCACCAGTAAAACCAAAATACCCACACATAAAGATATCAGTTTGGGGGAGGGTATGTCCCAACCCAGCATGTCTGCAGCACCAAAAAAGCACAGGGGTAATCAAGTGACCTTTATATCACACGACAACAAAATATTCATGGAGGAAGTATACAGTCCAGGTGAAGCATTTCACAGAATGTAACAGCCATGGGGAGCCTTAGTAATCCAGAGGATCCCAAACTTATTTGGACGATTACCCCTTTTCAAAAGAAAGTACTGATCATCCCTTGAAAATCTACTTTCTTTAACCATTAAAGTGTTTTTTTATTTATATCATTCAAAAAATATAAAATATTTCAAATGATGCATCTTTAATTTAGTAATTAATTATAAATTGATCCCTGCATTGCAATTTGGATGACACAATATTGCATCATGTAACCATACAATATCATACTGTAAACAAGAAATTACACCCACATATTCCTGTCAATGCATGCTGGACTTTCTGACAATGTGCAACATGTTGACCTGTCAATACTTGCTTGTTAAGACCTGTCAGGGAACTTGACCACTGGTTGGTTATAACTTACATTTTGTGTATTTGGAAAATAATGTAATCAGTATGACTTTAACTCAGTTCTACAACAGATGAAATGTACAAATTGTTTTTCACATTTTTATCTTCCCTTCTTTCCTTATGCTTCCACTGCCCCTTATTTTATTCAATACCCCTCAATTGCAGGCTACCCCTTGGATCATTCCAGTGCCCCCCAGGAAGCAGTATTGTTCATTTTGGGAAACTCTAGTCCAACCCATTCCTTAGCAAGAATCCTCTCGGTATTATGTCTATATTATTCCAGACAAGAGCATTGGCTTAAAAACTCCCACTGCTGAGGTAACTCACTACTTCTACAGATGGTCCATTCTACTTTTGCAGAGCTCTCATTGTTCAGAAATGGTTCCCGACATGGAGCCTAGACTTACATTTTCCCTCTACAAATCTGCTGTGTCCTCTTAGGCCAAAAGGATAGTTATTATAGGATATCTAATTTGTTCTGTGTGTGTGTTAAAACCATAGTATTCCTATAAACAAATTTCTATATTCCCTGTTGAACTCATGCACTGTAAATGTACAGGTCCACACCCACAGGGCCCCCATGAGGGAGGAGGAGGAAATGCCAGAGGATCCTTTTGCAAGGTCTTAATTCTCAGGCTTGTCATTTGATCTATAAGCAAAGGTTAATTAGATCATGTAAACATTGTCACATTCTTTGTTATGAATGAGGAAACTGATTTCATTAGGACATACTACCTGGAATATTGGTCAGTGACTAGTTTTAAGTTATTTTGGGGGTAGGTCACTGTACCCAGAGTGCTATCCAACCCTCTTCTCCATGATCATTCAATTCAACGGTGTGCAGGGATTGAGCACCTCCTACAGGCCCAAGCATAGTAAAAGGAACCTGTGGTTGAACAATCACTCAGAATGTGGAAGAATGAGAGAATACCAGACAGACAGCTCTGGGTAAACAATAGTTGTTTTAGCTCCTAAACCTAAAGTGGAACTGGGAAATCAGGAAAGTATAGTTCAAAGAGCCCTTAGTTCTAGGCATCAGAAGACCTGGGCTCTAGTTTCAGCGCACTACCTCACTATGTGACCTCAAACAGGTCATTTCTCTGTGTATCAGTTTTCTCATCTATGAGAGGAGAACATTAAACTATGGCCCTTGCTAGCTCTAAGAATCTACCAATAAAACAGAGTACAATAGTATGCCAATATGTGTATAGGTCATAATTTGTTTAGTCATTCCCCAACTGGGGGGCACTCTCTTACTTTCCAGTTCTTGCCCACCAAAAAACATGCTCCCATAATATTTTTGAACAGATATATACTTTTGCTCTGTCTTTGAGTGATATTAGCCTAGTAATGGTTTAGATGGGTAAAATGGATAGAATTAATGCATGGATATAGGGGACAGAATGAGACATGACCAATGTAGGAATTTGTTTTGCTTTGCTATGTACATTTTTTAGGTGGGATTTTTCTTTCTTTCTTTTTGGGAAGAGGAGGGGAGAAGGAAGAGAAAATAACACTTAATTTTTTTAAAAAAAGACAAATATTAATTTTCAAAAGTGGAAGAACAGAAAGGGACATGCCTAGAGATAGGCACAAATTCACTTTTGAGAGTGTAAGGAAGATCACCTAAATTAGCATCAATGATAAGATGCCCAAATGCTAACAATCAACTAGCTATCCTCACCTATGTTACAACTTAACCCTGTTCCTTTCCATCCTGTCTTGTACATTTCAGTCACATGTTACAAACTCCTCTGGGACTTGGGAAATATCAAAAACTCTCAGGTGAGAATGGTAACCAGGGAAATCTACAACATGGCTAAGACACAGCAGGACATGGTACTGGAGATCATCAATGAATACTTCCTGGACAATGTAGAGGTAGGAACATTGAAAAGGAGTCATTTTAAGAGAGGCAACTTGACCCAGAGGAAAGAGCTCCAGGCTTGGAAAATTGGGAGACACCTAGATAGTATTCATAACTTTACCACAGACTCACTGTGTGATCTTGGGCAAATTTCTTCCCCTTGAAGAGTCTTGGGTTTTGTTTCTGAAAAATGAACAAGTGACCTAAGGTGTGACTTAATCTTAAACTTCCTTGCAAGTTGGTTTCTTGTCAGCATTTGCACATTGGGAATGAAGTTATGTGCAAGGTATTATGTGGGACATGGCAAAAAAAAACACAATCCCTGTTCTCACATGGTTTATCATCTAGATGAGGGACCTCTAGATGGTGACTCATGGAATGATCATTAGCCTGTGAGTAAGAAGGCATGGAGCAAGCCCTGGCTCCTCATTTACCAGCTGTGTCACCATAAGCAAATCACTTAAGTTCTTTTAAGTCTCAGCGTTTTCTTTGTTTTGTTTTTTTTTTTAATTTTTTTAGTGGACTTCTCTTCCCATACCCTTAACATTGGTGCTGTCCATGGTTTTGATATTAGCATTTTCTCTCTCTCCCTCTCTCTCTCTCTCTCTCTCTCTCTCTCTCTCTCTCTCTCCCTCTCCCTCTCTCTCTCTGTCTGTCTGTCTGTATATATATATATATATATATATATATATATATATATATATATATTCTTACCTAGAAACCTTTATTCACTTCCCCAGCTTTCACTACCCACTCTATGAACAAGACTCACAACTCTCCTGTCTCAGTACCTTTGCACTGGATGTATGTACCCCATGACTGGGAGGCACATCTTAACCTCTATCTCTTTGAATTCCTTCAAGACTCAGCATAGATGCCTCCTTCTAATGTTTTTTGTTGACTTCTTACTATTGATAATCACTCTAAAAGTAGGAGGCTCCAGAAGAGCCCTCAGACAGGGGCCCATTGGCGTCCCAGCTTCAGAGTGCAGTTGGTTTAAGTTTTTGGAAAGGACAAGACATGGAAAGGAAAGGAAAAAGGAAAGGAAACTGGTCAGAAGAGAAATATATGATGTATTCTCAGAAAATTGACATAACAAGTCTACAACTGATATACAACAAAGATATAGTAAGGACATGCACATTTCTGTGACTTAGCTGTTCTAGGTTGTAGTCTTCTGTCTAGACTCATGGCTAAGTCTCAGCCACTTATTAACTCTGTGATTCTAGGCAAGTCACTTAACTTTTCCCTACCTCAGTCCCCTCAGGTGTAAAATGAAGGTGATAATAGCACCCAGGGTTGTTGGGAGAATCAAAGCAATAATATTTGTAAAGTGCATAGCACAGTGGTTGGTACACAGTAGGTAAATGCTTTTTACCTTTCTCCTTATACCATGGCCCAACCAGACAGTGGTTAGTTCTGCTAGGACAAGTCTGGTTGTGAGTTGTCTACTGATTTCCTCATGCCTGAAGGTGTATTCCTTTATACTTGAGAGGAAATAGTACACTCAGATATACTTTATAAATGCATCAATCATAAGGAAACCAGAGAAGACTAGCTGTCCAGGATGATACAATGTATTTGATGCTTAGGGTTACTTCTTAATTGATTCACCATTTAGTCTGGATCATTCTGTTGTCTTGTCATAACTTTCTCTCTCTCTCTCTCTCTCTCTCTCTCTCTCTCTCTCTCTCTCTCTCTCTCCCTCTCCTTCTCTCTTTCCCTCCCTTCCTTCCTCTTTCCTCCTTTCCTCCCTCCCTTCTTCCCTCTTCCTCTCCTTCTCTCTCACTTGGGTATATCAAGTATGATCAGCCTGTGTCCCATGTCATGTGTAACTTATTTCCAAGTGCCCCATACTCTAGGTTTATACATATCGTGTTCTGTCTTGGGAGTTTCTTAAAATGCACCAATCAGAGTAGCCCATAGAAATCTCTGTAACTCATGGGTAGGTCTCATAAATCAGTAAACGGTCATTCAGGTCCTATACAAGCATCCAGCTAACAACATTCAGCCACAGGACAA
The DNA here is from genome assembly GCA_028658325.1 of Potorous gilbertii. Taxonomy (NCBI): domain Eukaryota; kingdom Metazoa; phylum Chordata; class Mammalia; order Diprotodontia; family Potoroidae; genus Potorous; species Potorous gilbertii. The sequence continues at coordinate 173,308,071 of CM053773.1, forward strand.
CTTTTAATTCCATACTACAGAAAATATAAACAAATTAAAGGATTCACAATAACCCATAAACAGTCATTAAAATTCTCCTTCCCTCTCTAGTACTATCCTAAGAGTCTGGAACTCCCCCAAAAGAATTTAATGCTTGGGTTCACTAGAGAAGGCAAAGACTACAAGTTGGAAAGAAATGTCTAATATGCACTGATAGAGGTTTCCTTCTTCTACCAATAAAATCTCAGGTCCAGACCACTAATGACAACAAGTTATTCCACACCATCTTAAACTTATTATTCCAAGTTTACAGATGAAGAAACTTAGATCTCAAACACAACTATCAGACATACACCTCAAACCCATGTCTCTTGACCAAATCCAGCACTCTTTAATAAATTACAATGGTGGGCATGTCTAACCAGGGGGAGAGAAGTTTGAGGCATAAGGAGCCTTCCCCAGAGCCCTTCCAGTCTTACTCAGAACTCAATCAGTGATGTTTAAAGTCATTTCCAATCTCCCTCTTGTCAAGTCGCATTTCTGTTCTTTTGTGACTCTTCTCTTTCACCTATAACTGGCTTCCAAACACAGGTACCAATTACTCCAGATCCTTGAGAACATCATCGACGATGATAGGGCAGAAAGTTTTATTGAACTAGATTTGGAAAACAGGACCATGAGCATGGTAAGGACCTTTACTCTAAGAAGGATTAACCTGGGACATTGGAAGACAGAAAGACTCCCCTCCATCTAAAACAGACACACAGTCATTCACACACACACACACACACACACACACACACACACACACACACACACACACCCCTAGACTTATAATCAGTAGACCTGGACCCAAAATCATTTATTAAGCAACTACTGTATGCTGAACATGGCTCTGGGAATATGAAGTTCAAACAAGAAAAAGTCTATTCTCAAGCAGCCTACAATCCTTCATACCTAGCATTACATGATAAATATATTATGAGTAAAGTCCGAAGAAGGCTGTTGTAAGGAGCAATAATGAAGGAAGGTTTCCAACTTCTTTGTTTGAAATGACTTTGAACGGCTAACATCATTTCTCTGAGCCTCAGTCTCCACAATTGGTAAAATAGGATGCTGAGACCCACAGTACATACCCCATTAGGATACTTGAGAAAATGTCTTTAAACTAGTGTAAAGGACTCTAGAAATGTGAGGTAAACTAGACAGGGAAGGAATTGATTTCTGAACAAAGGGGATGGGAGTAGAAGGGAATATTCTCTCTTTTCCTGTTCCCTATATTGGAAATGGAGACCTGCAATAAAAACCTGTGGCTACATACACCCAATTATGTGTAACAGCCAATTATTCCACTTCAACTCATATTGTTTAATGAGTCTTTCATAACTTCCATCCTTACCCCCTGGATTTGTTTCCATTGGGAGGCAAGAAGCACAATTTGAATCCTCTTTCCACATTACAATCCTTAAGATAATCAAAGTGAGGGCTTGTGTCAAATTAAATGTCTGGTTTATATGCCCAAAAAGCTGGTCTTCCTCACTTCACTATTTGTGTCAATGACACCACTGTTTATTCAGACTGCCAGAGTGGAAATCCTAAAAGTATTATGACTGACCCTACTCCCTCATCTCTCATTTCCATTCAGTTACCAAGTTCTGCCATCTCTCTGCAAATATCCCTTCTTCCTCCTTATTCCTTTTGTCACCATTCTGGTACAAGCCTAGACTTTTCTACAATACCTTCCCAGCAGGTCTGCCTGCCTCTACCCATGTTTACCTCCAATATGTCCTTCATATGCTGTCAGACTAAATTTACTGGTCATGTCATTGCCCTGCTCAAAGTCTTTTGAGTGACTCACTATTATTACAGAGGGAATTCCAAACCCTCTTTAGCCTGAGATTCAAAATTTTCCACAAACTGCTGCCCTACCTTTCCAGACTGGTGTCATCACACTTCTTTCCACATACTCAACTGTCTGCTTCACTACCCTCTGGCCCCTAACTGCAGTAAACTTTCTCATTTCTGTACCTTTGCTCAGCTTATTCTCAGTCTTTGCAATTTATTGTCCTTGTGTCTCCAGGGTCTGGCATATAGTAGGTGCTCAATAAGTATTTGTTAGTTGATTGGAGAGATGTGTTTACTACACACAGAGCCCATATAAAATACTGTGTATTCTGTTAGATGCTCAGTAACTATTATTTACCTTATCAGACTTCTGCCCCACATGCTTATCTGAATCATGTTTTCCCTTCCCCCTCTGCTGCCCAAGGAACTAGAAGATACTTTACAGGATGAAGCAAGCAACATGCTCTTGACTATGTGCAGACACTCTTGGAGTCTAGTGTACAACAAGCTCGAGGAAGATTTCCTAACTGGCGTTGTCCCCCATCAAAGCCTTCTTCATGTGATGGGCATCATCACCCTCAATGGTTTGTTTCTTCCTATATGACTTTAGTGATCCCCAATGCACTGAGTTCAATGTTCAGCTCACAAGGTGACAGGTCTAAAATCTAGAGTCACATTGTCAATCACCCTCTGCAGAATTATGGCTAATTATAGTAACTAGGTAATGCAGTGGGTACAACACTGCATAGAGTCAGGAAAAGACCCCAGTTCAAATCCAACTTCACTTGCCATCTGAGTGATTCAAACCAAGTCAGACCACTAATGTCTGCCTGAATTTCTTCAACTGTAAAATGGTATAATAATGATGCAGCTACTTCCCAGGGTTGTTTTTGAGGATGAAATGAGATAATTGTAAAATGTTTATCACAGTTCCAGCCTGGCACAGATTAAGTGCTATATAAATGGTAGCTATTAGAAAGATAGAGGAGTGGTAATAAATAGGAAAGAAAGACCAAGATGAACTTGTGTGGATGGGAGGATGGTGTTACCTCAGAAAAGATAGAAGAGGGGGCAGAGCTAAGATAGCGGAGTAGAAAGACTCACCTATGCTAGGTCCAAACCCACAGCCCATGGATTTCCTCTAAAAAGAACTCCCAACAAATTCTGGAACAGTGGAAGCCGCGCAGCAACACAGTGAAGGAGATTTCCGTTCCAGAGAGCCCTGAAAAACTGATCCCAAAGGTCCATCATGCCCCGGACCAGAGCGGAGCCCTCCCCTGCCCTGACCACGTGGCACTGAGAGGAGCGAGCAGACCCAAGCAGGCTTCAGGGACAGAATCTCCAGCGGCCGGCCACGAAGATCCCTCCACCCACAGACTCACATGTCAGTGAGAGAGATGGGCTGACAGGGGATCGGGGTGTCTCCAGGACTCAGGCCCCCTCGGGAGGTGGCGGCGGCAGCAGCAGCAGCAGAGACAGCAGGCAGCCAGAGGCTCTCAGAGCAGGCAGGAGCTCAGCAGCAGCTCCATTACAAAAGGTCTCTGCATAAAACCCCTGAGGGAACTGAGCCTGGGAGGTGGACCTGCCCCGACCTGAGAACCTGATTTAATCTTACCTTGAATAGCAGCCAGGTCTGCCACCAAAAGCCCTGAGGCTGGGGAGCAGCATTTGAAATCTCAGACCCCAAGCACTAGCTGGGAGGATCTAGGCCAGGGGTGGAGAGGACTCTCAGAAGTCAAGTAACTGGCTGGGAAAATGCCCAGGAAAGGGAAAAAAATAAGACCATAGAAGGTAATTTTCTTGGGGAACAGATGATTGCGCCATTCCTCTCTGACCAGGAAGACCAATGCTTACCATCAGGTAAAGACATAGGAGTCAAGGCCTCTGTATCCCAAACATCTGAAATACCTGAAATAGATATCCAATGGGCTCAGGCCATGGAAGAGCTCAAAAAGGATTTTGAAAATCAAGTTAGACAGGTGGAGGAAAAACTGGGAAGAGAAATGAGAGAGATGCAAGAAAAGCAA
>CM053773.1:173312421-173331786 GCA_028658325.1 Potorous gilbertii
CACTACTATTACTAGATATTATGTTGCTACTTCTGCTATTCCTTGTACACTCCTTTCAGTTGTGCTTAACTCTTCATGACCCATTTGGCAAAGAGCCTGGAGGGGTTTGCCATTCCTGTCACTACCTAATAAGTGACTTGTCCAGGGTTTCACAGCTAATATCTGAGGCTGGATTTGAACTCAGGAAGATCAATCTTCCTGGCCTGCAACTCTATCCTCTACACTACCTAGCACACCTACTACTACGATTGCTCCTCCTTCTCCTCCTCCTCCTACTGATACTACTATTACTTGTATGTGACTTTAACAATACTTGGACCCTCAATTCCTCATTGGTAAAATGAGGATAGTAACTACTATGCTACCTAATTTACAGCACACTTCTTAGGGTTAATTGCGTGTGTGTGTGTGTGTGTGTGTGTGTGTGTGTGTGTGTGTAGGTGATTTGTAATCTGCCAAGGATTCTTTCTCAAAGTAAGGAATAGTTATAGTTATTTAAGTAAAAATATTTATTGAGCTCCTACTATGTTAGCCAGTACAGGAGATAGAAACCTTAGATAGGACATCTTCATTCTCTCATGGCGCTAACTGTATGATGGAGGGTAAGACATTATATGTGCAGTACAGGATGACTATACTGCAAATTAAAACAAGAAAAGTGCATTTGAAAGGTTCAAGGTGTTATTCAAGCTCTAAGGGGGCAGAGAAAAGTTGGGAAGGTTTCTGTGATGTTGGTATCTGAACTGCGTTTTGAGGCAGGAGTGGCATTTCAGTTGGTGCAGAGGACAAATAAATTGCAAAGACTGAGAATAAGCTGAGCAAAGATACAGAAATGAGAAAGTACAGTTAGGGGCCAGAGGGTGATCCAATGAAGCAGACAGTTGAGTATGAGGAAAGAAGAGAGTGATGACACCAGTCTGGAAAGGTAGGGCTGCAGATTATGGAAAATTTTGAATCTCAGGCTAAAGAGGGTTTGAGATTTCCTCTGTAATAATAGGGAGTCACTCAAAGGCTTTGAGCAGGGCAATGACATGACCAATCAATTTAGTCTGGCAGCATATGAAGGACAGATTGGAGGTAAAGGAAGGTAGAGACAAGCAGACCTTCTGGGAAGGTATTGTAGAAAAGTCTAGATGTACCAGAATGGTGACAAAAGGAATAAGGAGGAAGAAGGGATATTTGCAGAGAGATATGGCAGAACTTGGTAACTGAATGGATATGAGAGATGAAGGAATAGGGTCAGTGATAAGATTTTTAGGATTTCCACTCTGGCAGTCTGAGTAAACAGTGATGTCATTGACCCAAAGAGTGAACTGAGGAAGACCAGCTTTGGGGACATATAAACAAGACATTTAATTTGACACAAATCTTCACTTTGACTATCTTAAGAACTGTAATGTGGAAAAAGGATTCGAATTGTTCTTCTTGACTCCCAAAGGAAACAAATGCATACAGTTATGCATAACTGGGTGCATCTAGTCACAAGTTTTTATTGCAGGACTCCATTACCAATGTAGGGGGCAGAAAAAGAGAGAAGATTCCCTTCTACTCCCATTCCCTTTGTTCGGTAATCCATTCCTGCCCTGTCTAGATTACCTAACATTTCTATAGTGCTTTAAACTAATTTAAAGACCCATTTTCTCAAGTATCCTAATGGAATATGTACTGCGGGTCTCATGATCCTATTTTACCAATTTTGGAGACTGATTCTCAGAGAAATTATCCTAGCTGTTCGAAGTCATTTAAAAACAAGAATTTGGAAAACTTCCTTCATTATTGCTCCTTGAAACAGCCTTCTTGGGACCTCACTCAGAATATATTTATCATGTAATGTTAGGTATCATTGATTGTATGCTGCTTGAGAATAGACTTTTCCTTATTTAAACTTCATATGCCAAGAGCCATGTTCAACACACAATAGTTCCTTAATAAATGATTTTGAGTCCAGGTGTACTGATTACGAGCCTAGGAGTGTGTCTGTGTGTGTGTCTCTGTGTGTGTCTCTGTGTGTGTATGTGTGTGAATGACTGTGTGTATGTTTTAGATGGAGGGGAGACTTTCTGTCTACAAAGGTCCCAGGTTAAACCTTCTTCCAACAAAGGTCCTTACCGTGCTCCTGGTCATGTTTTCCAAAGCTAGTTCAATAAATCTTTCTGCCCAGTCATTGTCAATGTAGTGAGCTGCTGTGATGATGTTCTCAAGGATCTGGAGTAATCTGTACCTGTGCTTGGCATCCAGCTATTGGAGAAGGAGAGACAAGAGTCACCAAAGAATAGAAATCCAACTTGATGAGAGGGAGATTGGAAATGACTTAAAACATCAGCAACTTAGTTCAAGATTGGAAGGGCTGTGGGAAAGACTCCTTGTGCCCCAAACTTCTCTCCCACTGGTTAGACATGCCCACCATTGTAATTTATTGAAGAGTGCTGGATTTGGTCAAGAGACATGGATTTGAACTCTATGTCTGATACTTGTGATGGAGAGCTAAGTTTCTTCAACTGTAAACCTGGAATAATAAGTTTAAAATGATGTGGAATAATTTGTTGTCATTAGTGGTCTGGACCTGTGATTTCATTGGTAGAGGAAGGAAACCTTCTCTATCAGTGCACATTAGACATTTCTTTCCAATTTGTAGTCTCTGCCTTCTCTAGTGAACCCAAGCCATATTCTTTTGGGGGAGTTCCAAACTCTTATGGTAGTACTAGAGAGGGAAGGAGAATTATAATGACTATTTATGGGTTATTGTGAGTCCTTTAGTTTCCATATATTTTTTGTAGTACGGAATTAAAAGTTGTCCTGTGGCTGAATGTTGTTAGCTGGATGCTTGTACATGAACCAAAGGACCTTCTACAAATTTATGAGCCCTACCCATGAGTTACAGAGATTTTTATGGGCTACTCTGATGGCAGACAAATGAGCTAAAGAGTGCATTTTAGAATCTCCCAAAACAGAACAAGATATGTATAAACCTAGAGGATGGGGCATTTGGCAATAGGTTATAGATGACATGGAACACAGGTTGATCATACTTGACATGCCCACAGAAAGGAAAGAGAGAGAGAGAGAAGGGAGGAAAAGAGGGATGAGGGAGGGAGAGACAGAAAGAGAGAGAGAGAGAGAGAGAGAGAGAGAGAGAGAGAGAGAGAGAGAGGGAGAGAGAAAGAGATGACAACAGAATGAGCCAAAGTAAATGGTGAATCCATTAAGAAGAAACCCTAAGCATCAAATATATTGTACCATCCTGGGCAGATAGCCTTCTCTAACTTCCTTATGACTGATGCATTTATTAAGTACATCGGAGTGTACTATTTCCTCTCAAGTATAAAGTAATTCAGGCGTGATGGAATCACTCGACGACTTACAACCAGACTTGTCCTGGCAGAACTGACCACTTTCTGATTCGAAATTACATGGGCCACGGTATAAGGAGAAAAGCAAGAAGCCTTTACCTACTGTGTGCCAAGCACTGTGCTACACACTTTATAAATATTATTGCTGTGATTCTCCCAGCAACCTTGGTTGCTATTATTACCTTCATTTTACAGCTGAGGAGACTGAGGCACACAGAGGTTAAGTGACTTGCCTAGAATCACCGAGTTAATAAGTGACTGAGACATAACCATGAGTCGAGACAGAAGACTACAAGCTAGAACAGCTAAGTCATAGAAATGTGCGTGTCCTCACGATATCTTTGTTGGATATCAATAGTAGACTTGTTAGCTCAATTGTCTGAGAATAAGCCTTGTATTTCTCTTCTGGTCAGTTTCCTCTCCTTTTTCCTTTCCTTTCCTTTCATTTCTTTTCCATATCTTGTCCTTTCCCAAAACCTTAAACCAATTGCACTCTGAAGCTGGGACACCAATGGGCCCCTGCCTAAGGGCTCTTCTGGACCCTCCTAGTTTTAGAGTGATTATCAATAGTAGGAAGTCAACAAAAACCTTAGAAGGAGGTATCTATGCTGAGCCTTGAAGGAAATGAGGAATTCAAAGAGGTGGAGGTTAAAATGTGCCTCCCAGGCATGGGGTACATCCAATGCAAAGGTACTGAGACAGGAGAGTTGTGAGTCTTGTTCATAGGGTAGGTAGTGAAAGCTCAGGAAGTGAATAAAGGTTACTAGGGAAGAATATAGAGAGAATGCTAATATCAGGACCATGGACAGCACCGACTTTAAGGGTATGGGAAGAGAAGCCAACTAAAAAAAATGAAAAAAACAAAAGAAAACCCTGAGACTTAAAAGAACTTAAGTGATTTGCTTATGATGACCCAGATGGTAAATGAGGAGCCAGGGCTTGGTCCATACCTTCTTACTCAAAGGCTAATGATCATTCCATGAGTCACTATCTAGAGGTCCCTCATCTAGATGATAAACCTTGTGAGAACAGGGACTGTGTCTTTTTTGCCATGTCCCACATAATACCTTGCACATAACTTCGTTCCCAATGTGCAAATGCTGACATGAAACCAGATTAATGATTACAGTTGGAAGAAAGCTTAAAGATTAAGTCACAGCTTAGGTTACCTGCTCATTTTTCAGAAACAAAATCCAAGACTCTTCAAGGGGAAGTATTTTGCCCAAGATCACACAGTGAGTCTGTGATAAAGTTAAGAGTACTAGCTAGGTCTCTCCCAATTTTCCAAGCCTGGAGCTCTTTCCTCTGGGCCAAGTTGCCTCTCTTAAAATGACTCCTTTTCAATGTTCCTACCTCTACATTGTCCAGGAAGTATTTGTTGATGGTCTCCAGTACCATGTCCTGCTGTGTCTTAGCCATGTTGTAGATTTTTCTGGTTACTATTCTCATTCGGGAGGTTTCGATATTCCCCAAGTCCCGGAGAAGTTTGTAACACATGGCTGAAATGTACAAGACAGGATGGAAAGGAACAGCGTTATGATGCAACATGGGTGAGGATAGCTAGCTGATTGTTAGCATTTGGGTATCATCCTTACACTCTCAAAAGTGAGTTTGTGCCTCTCTCTAGGCATGTCCCTTTCTGTCCTTCCACTTTTAAAAATTAATTTTTGTCTTTTTTTTAATTTAAGTGTTATTTTTTCTTCCTTCTCCCCTCCTCTTCCCAAAAAGAAAGAGACAAAGACCCCTCCTAAAAAATATACATAGCAAACCAAAACAATTCCCACATTGGTTATGTCTCATTCTGTTCCCTATATCCATGCATTGTTTGGAGATCTTCATTCTATGCATTTTACCTAGCTAAACTATTACTAGGTTTATACCTCTCAAAGACAGAGCAAAAACACATATCTGCACAAAAATATTGTAGGAGCACTTTTTGTGGTGGCAAAAGAACTGGAAAGTAAGAGAGTGTCCCTCAATTGGAGAATGACGAAACAAATTATAACCTATAGACATAATGGGATACTCTTGTATTCTGTTTTATTGGTAGATTCTTAGAGCCAGCAAGGACCATAGTTTAATGTTCTCCTCTCAAAGATGGGAAAACTGATACACAGAGAAATGATTTGTTTGAGGTCACATAGTGAGCTAGTGCTGAGAATAGAGCCCAGGTCTTCTGATGCCTAGAACTAAGGGCTCTTTGCACTACACTTTCCTGACTTTCCAGTTCCACTTCAGGTTTAGAAGCTAAAACATCTGTTGTTTACCCAGAGTTGTCTGTCTGGTATTCTCTCATTCTTCCACATTGTGAGTGATTGTTCAACCACAGGCTCCCTTTAGAACCTTGAAAACCAAGAATCACTTACCCAGCAAAACTGAGTATAATACTTCAGGGGAAAAAAAATTGTCTTTCAATGAAATAGAGGACTTTCAAGCATTCTTGATGAAAAGACCAGAGCTAAATAGAAAATTTGACCTTCAAACATAAGAATGAAGAGAAACAGGAAAAGGTAAACAGCAATGAGTAGTCACAAGGGACTTACTAAAGTTGAACTGTTTACATTCCTACATGGAAAGACAGTATTTGTAAATGTTGAAACCAATAGCAGTTATACAGTGTACCAAGGTCCTTCTTCCCTCAACTTCTCCCACCCTCCTTCTACAAGATCTCTCTCTTGCAATGAGGTAATATCCTGGGCATCTGCCTATGAAGCTAATGTGTGGGTCTCCACTCCACCAGAGTTGGCCTTAGGACCCATCTGCCTACTCCCTATTGTCATTTTACTTTGCTTGCCCCAAGTAGTTAAATTGTAAATGAACTCTATTCCCCTTATGTCCCTGGGGCTCCCCACTCTCTGAGGATGATTTAGGACTGAGGTTGGTATAGTCTCTCCCATTCTGTTACCATCTCCCAATCAGTTTCAGAACTTTGGGCACTGTATGTTGGGAGTCATATAAGACATCAGACTCACCTGAATTGTATGCTTCCTCCATGAATATTTTGTAGTTGTGTGGTAGGAAGGTCACCTGATTACCCTCGCGCTTTTTCGGTGTTGTGGACGTGCTGGGATGGGACATACCCTCCCCTAAACTGACATCTTTATGTGTGGGTATTTTGGTTTTACTAGTGACTCTTTTCCACTTGGAACATAAATAGGAAAAAAACCTAAAGAAGAAAGTAGAACAGTGGGTGTGTTAGCATCATGAACAGGGATGGCAGAGTACATCTAGTCTGGACATCAATGATGGACCATCAAAAACTTCTCTTGCTCCTGTTTTAGGGAAAGCCATCCTTGAGAGGAAGCATCATACAGCAGAAGCAGCACCACCCTTGCAGTTAGATGGCCTGGGTACCCCAGATATCCCACTGCTAGGCATATACCTCCAGAGGGTCAATAAAAAAAAGGAGCAGTACCTCGCTACCCACACCAAAATATTAATAAAAATGCTTTTAGTGGTAATGATAGAAAAGAACTGGAAACAAAGTAGAGCATGATCCACTGGATAATCATTAGAAAAAGAAACAATGAATATGACAAATGGAGGGAAATCCAGGCATACTTATATGAACTGACACAAAGAAAAATAAGCAAATCCAGGAAAACCATTATAGATTATGACAAATTCCAAATAAATGGCAAGAGGAACATAAACAGCCAAAGTGGAACGCAGCAAAATTGTAATAACTGAGCTTCATCCCAAAGAACAGTTACAAGAAAGCATCTCCCTCTGCTCCTTTGCAGAACTGGGCAATCATGGGTATAGGATAACGGAAATGATACCAGATTTTTAAAAAAGATGTTGTTCTGTTTGCAGATCTGCCCTCCTCTCCCACCTATTCTATCTTTCTTCATACATTTACTATATGGAATGGCTCTTTGGAATAGAATGGGAGGAGAAAGATACCATTAAAAAGTACAGGTAATGTTGGAACAAAAGCCATCAGTAAAAACTTAGGTAAAAAGAAACTGAATCCTGGATACAGATCCTAACTCTGATCTTTAGTAGCTGTGGGGACTCTGAACAAGTTGCTTAACTTTTTGAGACTGAGTTTAATAATCTATAATATGAGGATCATACTTGTCTTGCCAACTTTATAGGGCTATTATGAGGAAAGTACTCCGGAAAAGTTCATTGCTGATGGGCTACATTTATGGTGAGACTGACTCAGCTTGGTGAAATTGTACCAGTTCAGTGTCTGACACACAAAGAGGACATGGCGAACCCTGCCATGCTCAGACCCAGTGCTGAGTGTTTTTACTGCAGTTCTGGACAACGGATTTGAGAAAGGGCATTGACAAATGAAGTCTGGTTTGGGAAGAGGAGATTTAGGAAGACTCATAGCTGTTTTCAATCACTGGGAAAGTTTTTAGGGAGAAGAGCTATGTAACTTGTCCCACTTGGCCTCTCAAAGAGTAAAAGAGAGAGCAGTGAAGTTGGCAGAGGGACAGAGTTCAGCTCAAAATGTAGAAAAACTTCCTAATAGTAGAGGTATACTGAAAGGGGATAATTCTCTTTTGGAGGTAGTGAGTTTCTTATCACTAGGAGTCTTCAGATTGATACAAAATGACCACTTGTGTATACTGTAGAAATATTCCTATTCAGGTATGAGTTGGACTTGACACTTGGTGCAGTAGAAAGAGTGCTGGATATAGGGCCAAAGGACCTGGGTTCAAACTTCAGCTTTCTCTCACTACCCTTTAGGATTCTGGGCAAATTGTTTACCTTTATGAAACTTCTCAGGTTGCTCATCTGTAAAAGAAGGGGACAGGGATAAATGGCCTCTAAGGTTCATCTAAACTCTGCACCTGTAATCTTGTAATCCTTTTTTGAGGTCTCTTTCAATTCTGAGATTGAGTGTGGGAAAGGCCCAAAAAACTTATCCTGTCTTGGGCTGTGGGCAGGAGGTCTGGGCTTTTCCCTGGTCTCTGGAGTTTGGTATTATGTGTGGCTTTGGCTGCTGCACATACCTCAAGGGGTTTTCATGGTATGAAAGCACTGCCTTGAGGCTGAGGATTCTGGTCAATAGCTTATATAGATTATTGCTAGGATGGAACTTGAAGAAAGTTTTCCAAAATTACTATTGATTAGAGAAATACAAATTAAAACAACTCTGAGTTACCACTCCATACCTATTAGATTGGCTAACATGACAAAGAAGTGAAATGGCAAATGTTGGAGGAGATATGGGATATTTGAGATACTAATGCACTGCTAGTGAAGTGGTAGACTGATTCAGCCATTCTGTGGAACAATTTGGAACTATTCTCAAAGAGTTATAAAACCACGAATATCTTTGACCCAGTAATACCACCACTAGGTCATCATCCCAAAGACAAAAAGCAAAAAGGATCTATATGTATAAAAATATTGCTAGCAGCATATTGTCTGGTGGAAAATAATTGGTAATTAAAGGGATGCCAATCAACTAGGGAATCGTTGAACAAGTTGTGGTATATAATCACGTGGGAATACCATTGTGTTGTAACGGTCTTTCTCCTTACCATAGAAACACTGCTATGACTTCACTTGAGTTTATTCTAAGTGAGGGAGTGCTGTGCAAGTCACCAGCCTCACTTCTCCTCCAGAGTCACCTGAATACAGTGATCAGATATTCATCAAGATGACTGGAGATGATCCAGGATGAGGCAATGGGGGTTAAGTGACTTGTCGAAAGTCACACACAGCTAGTGAGCGTCAAGTGTCTAAGGTGGGATTTGAACTCAGGTCCTCCTGACTCCTGCCCTGGTACTCTATCCAATGCACCACTTAGCTGCCCCTTGTATGTGTGTATGTATATTTCTACATCTATCTTTTTATTTATCAATCCAATCATTTATCTATCCATCCATCCATCCATCCATTTATCCATCTATCCATGTGGTGCAGTCATCTAGCAGGACCTGAGACACAGCATGGAGAAATGACCAGGGTTAGACAATACAACATGAATGAATAACTACGTCCTATGGAAGTGAGAGTGATAGTAGCAAAAAAGATATTCAGACAAAGAGCTAGGAAAGATTTAAGAATGGAGTGATCACTTTCAGCTGGGCATCTATGTCTATTCAATATCAACAATATTTATCATATCTTACTTGCTCATTCTATTGACTATTTTGGTGTCTGTCTCCCCTCTTGAAAGATCAGTTGGTAGAGAAGTTTACCAAGCAAAAGAAGATTTACCTGTTTCCATCAGACATGCAAAGACAAGGGGGACTGTGTCCTCACAGCAAGAGTCAAAGGAGAATGGCACTCACTTTGGGATGCCTTCTTGCCAAAGCCAAAGAGGATATGTTAGAAGAAATCGCCAATGTCAGTGTATGGGGTGGAATAGCTAAGCCTGTCTTATTTAAAAACACTTGTTCACTCAAGGGTTTTAATGACAGATTCAGTTGACTGCAAAGCTCTTCCCTATTTGTTTGAGTCTGGTTGTTATGAGAACACTGATGAGGTCACAGTGACGACCTTTAACGTCAAAGGGAATCTTGGGTACATTGAGCCACATAGTGTCTCCCTATTATGTTTTGGGCTTTGTGAGGAGCCACCCAATTATGTGTAAAGGTCATTCTCCTCCACCTTCTTTCTATTATGACTGTTATGTAAGGGTACAGTTAGTGATTTCATTACACCAGGTTCTGCTCAACCTGTCACCTACATGGGCTTGGGCAAATCATTCTTACTCTCTGAAGCTAATTTGACAAATGAAAATACAGGTGATTTAGATAAATTCTACGTAACCGATATTTCAGTAGTATATATATATATATATATATATATATATATATATATATATATATATATATATGTAGGTAGTAGCACTGCAGTGTAGGATTTGAAGTCGGTTTTCACCAAAAACCTTGAACTCCCTATTCTCTGGCATCCAGATCTTAGTGTGTTTCAGATGTCTTTTTCTCCCTATCCTGAAGTCTCCACTCTCCTTTAGATTAGGAAAAAGTGGGAGCTTCCTATTTAACAATCTTTCTGACAACACAAATAGCACTATTGATGGGGGTGGGGTAAATAACTATTAGTTAGGTACACTTTTCATAAAACAACGTGCCATGTATATGTATTTATATACTTATATACTCCTATATGCATATATGTGTATACCTATACATATGTGAGTGTATTATACATGTATGTGTTGTGTTTTTCCTTTGTTGCCAAAAAAGACCATGGTATCAGAGAAATAACGACCTGACTTCACTTGAGTTTGTTTTGAGTGAGTGAGGGCTTTGTAGATCACCAGCCTCATTTCTCTTCCAGAGTCACCTGAATCCAGTGACCAGATAATCATCAAGATGACTAGAGATGACTCGGGATGAGGCAATTGAGGTTGAGTGTCTTGTTGAAGGTCACACAGCTAGTGAGTGTCAAGTGTCTGAGGTGGGATTTGAACTCAGGTCTTCCTGACTCCTGCCCTGGTGCTCTATCCACTGCACCACCTAGCTGCTCCTTGTATGTGTGGGCAGAACACATTTGTGAATCATCTTTAACCCTGAGCTGTGGGTATGTGGTAGTGTCTGTGCACCTTTAATGAATGACTCAAGACTTTTTCAGTGAATGGAGCTATGTACAATTTGTACGTATGTGAGTGTGTGTCCTGGGGGTGGGGAGAGGGGGCAGGGGTGTTTCTCTTAAGCCAGTAACAGTCCCAAGATGACTTCTTAGGAACTGACCCCCAACTCCCAATATTCTGGGAGCTGCCCATGCTCCGGCTCAAGTTCTCTCTGATTGGAACAGTTACCCCCAGGGCTTTGAATCACATTCCAAGGAAAACTTACCTAGCCTTTATATCTCCAGGGGTGGGAGAGGGAAGTATCTCCTTCAGCTTTATGTTCTATACTTTCCCCAGCCTTCATTTATTCCTTTATCCTACACATGTTTTAGTGGGCCCAATGGCAAGGTTACACATATCGATACAATCTCAGAGCTTGAAGATACCTCGGAAAAAAAGTTCAATGTCTAGCTGGATGACTGGCCCCTTTACAAAATTCCTGGCACAAATTTGTCCATCCTGGCAGGGAGACTCCCAGTGGTGATGAAGCTTTGTCAAGAGGCGGTGGCCTGTTCTACTTTGGACAGCTAAATTCTTTAACATCTAACTCCACCTTTAATTTCTCACCTCTGTAATTTCTCCCCTCTGTTCCTTGCTATGCCCCTTTCCACACCTTTGTTGAACAAGTCAAATCTCTCTTCCCCATGACAACCCTTCAAATGAAGCTATCAGGTTCACCCTAAGTCTTTTCCAAGTGAAACTCCCCTAGTTTTCAAGGAAAGCTCTATAACATGACCTCCAATGCTGTCATCATCCTGAATATACTCCAATCTTTCCTAAAATATGCCTGGAACCAAGAATAAAACCTCTCTAATCTTGGACCCAGTGCCTGGGATGATCTTAAATAAATTTCAACTTAACTGTACCCTCCCCTGCCATCTTCTGTTTATAAGTTGATTTATTTTTAAGTTATGAAGGCTTTACATTTATTTCTATTAATCATCATATTATACTTGACTGTACTGTTTTAGCCTGTCAGCATCATTTTTGGATCTAAATTGACTTTGAATATTTGAATTCTTTCATATTAGAGCTTTGCATATTTGCAAATTGGATGAGTATAGCATGCTATTCAAATAGCAGAATTTTTTTTTTACTGGACCTGTAATTCCACTGGTACAGAGACCTCTCAGTGAGGAATTCCCTCCACCTCCTACAGGGGGGAATGTTCTGTGCAGGTTATAGTCTTAGAATGTTGCCTGGGGAATTGAGAGATCATGACCTCCCAGGGTTGCACAGCCAGTATATGTCAGAGGTAGGATTTGAACTTGAGTCTTCCTGACTTCAAGGCCAGTTTACGTTAAACATAGTGTTAAACCGCACAGCACCAAGCACAAATCCTTGGAATACTCCACTAAAGAACCACTTTGAACCACCAGTAGCTATATTCAACCAGCTCCAAAATCCACCAAACTAAACCACCTTTTCATTTTATCCATTGGAATAACGTGCGAGACTATTAAATACTTTTCTCAAATCCAGATAAACTATGTCGATAGGAGTCCTCTGTTTTACCAGTCTGTTAACACTGTCATAATTTTAAAAAAAAATATGAAATAATGTTGATTTGCATGACGTGTTCTTGAAGTCATGCTGACTTTTGTTGATCATCACTTCCTTTTCAAGAATGTCTCAAGCCATCTGTTTAAATAATGGTCTAGGAGTATGTCAGAAATTAAAGTAAAACTCCGTAGTCTGTAATTTGCTTCTTCACTTTTTGGATAATTGAAATATTTCCCCATCCCCAATCTTTTACTGTCTATAATCTTCTTAACAGGCCTTTCCAAGATCACTGATAGTGGTTCAGCAACATCATCTGTCAGTTCTTTCTGTCCCTTCGTTTCTAGTTGTGTTCAGACCTGGTGACTTGAATCCATCAAGAGAAGTTAGTGGCTCTCTTTTATTCCTGTTTTGCAATTTAGCTCTCCATTAGCTATTTTCATCCTGTCTTGTGGCTCAAAAGACCATTGTCTTTGGCAGAGAAAATCAGCAAATTAAAAATTAAGTAACTGATACCTTATTCCACCAGTTCCAATCAGTTTTCCCTACTCCTTTTTTGAACCTCTTTTCCCTCGTATTTAAGAATAGCTCATTCTAAGCACCAGTACTTTTTAACATTCTCATAGGACTGTGTCATACATTAGTACTTATCCGCCCTTGAATAAAAGGATCTTGGCTTTAATATTCAGAGAATAAGGGATGGATCATGTAGCCCAACCTCACCCTTGTTCCGGAGAAGAGGAGCGGACCTACTGCTCAAGGTCACTCAGGTAATTCATGGTTGAACTAGGACCCTAAGTGCTAATTATTAGTGGCATGATTTGAGTCAAATGACTCAGAGTTTATTGGTAAAAATGACATAATCCCTGCCTTGCCTGTCTCCCCTTAGGGCTCCCCTAAGAAGTAAATGAGATGATGTGTGAAAGCACTTTGTAAAATCCACTTTGAATAGAAAATGTTACTGCTTTATTCTGGGAAAAAATATACCCACTTGACACTATTTTCCTGTCTGCCTTCAAAATTGGGGTCAGGGGGTTTGTACTGTGCAATCATCCCAGGGTCCAATTGGGCTAAATTTTCAAGATGATTGTATCAAGATTTCAAAACCCCTCTTCCTGTGATGTATTTATTACATTCTATATCTATTCAGCCCTAGATTATGCTTCACATATATTCACCTACATATCTTGTTTTGCTGCTGCTTAGCACTTCTCCCCATCTGCAGTAGCACTCACTAGGTGGAACCTCCAGAGACTATGCCTCCCTCTCTGGAGGAATTACTCCATTTTGCTGAATTGTCATGATGGATGCACATGCAGACTCACCTAACCTTTTATCTAGACTACCCCAAACTATGCTTCATTTCCATCTACCCTGGACCATTTTCCATCCGCCTAGCTATTCAAGGATACCCCTTCTTCCCTTCCACTTCTTGGTTTAGGAATAATTAAATCAATACAATTATTGTTTCTGGGAAAGAGATAATAGTCAACAGTCCTATGTGCCATTCACTTTCAATGACTTCCTATACCAAAAGTCCTCCTAATCACTTCATATGTGCTGTATCCCGCATTAAAATGTCAGTTTATGAAAGGCAAGGGCTGTCTCACTTTTGAATTTGTATTCTCAGCATCTATCATAATGCCTGGCATACAAATGGCACTTAGTTGTTTTCTTTTTAATTCATCCATATCCATCCATCATCCATGACTTCATCTTGCTCCATTTTTCCTTACATCTTTTAAAAATTTAAATTGGTTGGAGAGCAGCCAGGAAAGGGGCAGAAGCCCTCCAAGTGCGGAGAACAACACAAGTCAAGGTTCGGAAAGGACACTATAAGGGAAAAGTGAATTGGTTGCAAAGAAGATACTCAGAGGAGAAGGTGGAAGTGAAGCTGGTTAGAATGGGCAGGGCGTTGACTTCTATCTTGTAGGCAAAATGTCTTGAATATCATGCACACATGCATCAAGTCACAGGGTCATAGTTTAGAGGACGAGCCTATAAGTCAACTAGTCTATTTTCATTTCACTGATGAGGAAACTGAGGTAAGGGAGGTTAGGGTGACTCATCCAGGGTCACAATGGAAGCACATGGCAGAAACAGAATTAGAACCCAGATTTTCTGACTCCAAAAAATCACCTCCTGTCCCAAAACATTTAGTGTAATTTTTTAGCTTTAGTAAATTCAGAAGTATAAAAACTGCAGACTTGCACAAAACATTTGAAATTCAGTTCATTTAAATATCTTTTACACATATCGTTTTGTGAATTTTGAATGTTATATTTTTCGTTTTACTAGCATAATGTACCCTGTCATTGAGTATTATAGTATTTGGCATTTTCTGGATGTGACTTTCATAAAGCCATGGATTGGCAGAAGAGGCCCTCTTGCTTGGCCCCCTCAGGCACTTGATCTATCTCCATTAGACTTATTTTTGTGGGGTCACAAAAGCTGCCATGCAAGCATCTCACTTTTTGGGTGCTCTTATGGTCAGGATTACAAATGCAATCATTTCAGTCACTAACAGCAGCTGATAAAAGTTTCTCACATAGTTTGAAAACAGTTTGAACAAAAATTTAAAGATGGAAATAAGTACCCTATCAAATATGGCTCTTTAAAATTTGTAGCATTTACACTTGTGAAGTTACTAGTTCAAAACTGCACTAAAACTTTTAGGACACCCTGTATATGCGATAACATGCACATGTAGCCACACATCTTACACATAATGTGCCATACAAACCACAGTCACAAGATGACTTTAAATGCACACAGAACCACCAGCACTCAGACTTGCAACAATCCCATACAGAGTATCACAGACACAATCCTAGATGCACACACATCCATGGCACTTTGCTTCCCTGTGTTTGAGTGTCCTCGTCTGTAAAAAGAGGAGGTTGGGTTACAGAAGATGCGCTGTGAGGATCCTTCAAGGCTTTCACTGACTCCCTCACCAGAGGATCTCATCTGACCTAATACGGTTCCAGATCTGTTACAGAGTGTGTGTGTTCCCAGATGACTGTCTGGGAATTGGAGCTATCTTAGGTAGGGCCACCAGTAAGATGACTGAGCTCAGACAGGCACAGAACAGTGACCAGGCAATCTGAAGGATGAACATGGGGCACCTAGGGAGAAGGGGGATGGATTACTTTTTCCCTCTCCACTGCTTGATTTTTCTCTTTCTCCCTTCCACTTCTCACTCACCTCCCAATCTCTCTATATCTCTTTCCCTTTCCCGCCCCCTCCTCCCTGTCCTTCTTCTCTTCTCCCTTTCTCCTTCCCCTCCCTCTGTCATTCCCCTCCTCTTTCCCTTTCTCTGTCTCTATCTGTCTCCCGTCTGACCTTCCAAGGCTGATCAGAAAATAGCTCATCCGCCAGAAGCAGAGAATAAACACCCAAGCTAGAAGAGACTTCAGAGGGCATCTAGAATCCCCTCTTACAATCTCTCTGACAGGGGCTTATTCAACCTCTACATTTGTATTTCTATCAACAAGGAGTTCATTACCCAACAAAATGGTCTGTTCCATTGTTGGTAGCTCAGATTGTTAGGGAGTACATAGTTATAGGACTAAGAATTAGAAGGGACTTGAGAAATCATCTAATTCAAATCTCTTCCCCTCCCCCATTTTCTGTCCCTCTCCACCTCCTGCCCTGTACCCATCCCCAGTTCTGGAGATTAAATATCTTATCCCAAGTCACACTCATAGTTAGAAGCCAAACCAGGAATTTAAGTATGGTCCTCAGATTTATATTTAGTTTTCTTTCCACTACGTTCCTTTACCTCATTACACAATTGAACTGAAAGCTACCTTTCTGTGACTGTCCATTGCTCCCACTTCTGTGCTCTGGTATCAGCAGGAAAGTTTCACCTTTCTTTCTGGTCCATGACCACCCCTTCCCTCCCACATAAATCCTAAAATTCCTTCAATTCAATTCAACGAACATGTAAAATGCCTGCTGTTTGCCTACTAAATGCCTGTTCTAAGTGCTAGGTCCATAGTCCTTACCCACATAAAGCTGACTTTCTTCTAGAGGGGATACATGCTTAGAGATAAGGAAAACAGGAAGTAACTTAAAGAGGGATGGGGGGAGGTTAAATGAAGGCTTTATGGGCAGAGTGGCAGTTGAACTGTCTTAAAGAAAGATTAGAATTCTGGGGGCTGAGGGAGAGAGAGGAGTGTGGGATGACTCCAGGATTATGAACATGGGTGACGTGGAGGTTGGTGCCCTCAGCAGTGATAGAGAAGCCTAAAAGAAGAGGGAAGACGATGAATTTAATTTTGAATGGGTTGAATTGGATGTGCTGATAAGACATCAACATGGAGACATCTGGCAGTCTTTTGACATTGGGAATCATCTGCAGAGATATAATTCAACCCAAGAAAGTAGATGAGATCATCAAGCCAATGAATAAAGAAGGAAGGTCTAGGACAGAATCTGAGAGATATCCACTGTTAGGGGACTTTGCTGTTCAGTTGTTTTGTTGTCAATGTCGTGGGCAAGGTTTAAACTCATGAAAATGAGACTTTTGGATTCCAAGCCCAGTGCTCTATGCACTGCACCTCCTAGCTGCCCATCCTCGGGGATAGCAGATGGCTAATAAACTTCAAAGTAAACAGAGGAGCAGTTAGACAGGTAGGAAGAGAACCAAGAAAGAACATCAGGTAAGCCAAGAGAGGAGGAAATATCCCAAAGGGCAAGGGATGACCAATGGTATACAGAGAAATCAAGTGGAATAAAAACCAAACTGAACCAGCTATTTGGCATTAGGAGATCATTGGTAACTTGTGAAAGATAAATTTGAGTGGAATGGTGGGGGTCAACCTTGGAAGCAGAGGGTCAGCTTCATATGGTCTGGTCTTCTGTTTTGTTTTCCCTCTGTAAACCCTCAACTCATCTCTTCCCTAAAATGTGTCACCCAGAACTGAAACAATACTTCAGAAATTGTCTGACCAGGGTAGAAAATTCTGGAATTATTACCTTTTTCTTCAGGTCATTAATGTAACCTAGCATTGAGTTTTATTGATCTCGAGATTTTCCTGAAACAAGACAATTTTTTGAAAATAAATTCATAATTCTTGGCACAGGGACAATGAGGAAGGAAGTAGTGCACAGTACTGAGCTTGGAGTCAAAGTCTTGGTTTAAATCTCCCTTCTAACATTGTCTTTGTGACTGAGCAAATCACTTAACTTCTGTGTTTCTCAAACAATTCCTTAAGACTTAACTAACTACTAAGTTATATTGGTTGAGATCCACTGGGGCAGAGGGTATAGGAGGTAGGGGTGTATTCACATGTTTCTACATCCATAACCCCCATGCTGATCCTTGGCTGTATGGCTGGGAATCTGAAGAATTAAAGTTTTGTTGTTGCTGTTGTTAAGTCATGTGTAACTCTGATGCCATTTGGGATTTTCTTGACACAGATACTGGAGTGGCTTACCATTTCTTTCTCCATTTCATTTTACAGATGAGGAAACTGAGGTAAACAGGATTAAGTGACTTGCCCAGGATCACACAGCTACTAAGTGTCTGAGAGGCTGGATTTGAACTCAAGTTGTCCTGACTCCAGGCCTGGAACTCAATCCACTGTGCCAAAGTTTCTGGTCACCTTTAATTCAAAAGGGGTGAGACCCCTGCAAAACACTGCCAACTAAGAACTGTGCAGGAGAAGCAGCATAAATGATGTGATGAGAGAAATGAATAAGTAGAAAAGGAGGAAAACTAAGGGATAGGCTAATACTACTCTGCTAGTCGTGTTATATCTAGAGATCTCCAGGAAGGTCCCTAGAATGTTGCATGGAAACCTCAGGAAGATTTATGGAAAAATGTGGACAAGCGATCCCTGGGGTGATGCGGGCTTATGACATATAAACAAGGCAGTTTTTTAAGCCCATTTGTTACACTGTTGAATTTCTCCAGTGCTTTAAGGTGTGGCTGTTTCTTCATAACAACTCTTCGAGAGAGGCATGTAGATATCATGACTCCCATTTTATAGATGGGAAAACAGATCCTAGGATGGGGAGTGACTTTCCGAGAGTGAGTCATCAGCCAGCTAATATTCCCTGGAGATGAGTTTAGCTCTGTGACAAGCGCAAATCACAAAAGATTTTAGGGCCTCAAGTTTCTCAGGTGTAAAGGGAGTTTTTAGGATGATCAGGGAATGTTGATTACATTCTGACCAGAGCCTGAACATCTGAAAAACTAGTTAATTCAAAGCAAATATTCTGGACCTTTTTTGGTCCCTCTGTTAGTCTGATGAAGCCTGTGGACTCCTTTTCAGAATCATGTTGCTAAAGACATAAAATGAAATATTTAGAATTACAGATGAAAACAATTATGTTGAAATACAGTTATCAAAATATTGAAGAAACAAGCTCAAGGATCCTCTATTCTCTAAGGACAATGGCAGGGAGGAGCTAGTGAGGCTATTTTGTAGTTTATAGAAGGAAGGGAATGGTAGAAAGAGGAAAGAAGACAGAGGAGAGAAGAGAGAGAAACAGAGAGAGAGGAGAGAGAAAGGAAAGAGAAGAGAGAGAGGCAGAGAGAGGAGAGAGAGAGAGAAAGGAGAGAGAGAGAAGAGAAACAGAGAGGAGAGACAGAGAGAGGAGAGAGAAAAAGAGAGAGAGAAAAGAGACAGACAAACAGAGAATCCAGAAGGAAAGGAGATCTGTGGTAAGAAGGAAATTAACAGAAGGCCTCAGTATTGCTCTCATACCCCAAAACCTAGCTCCTGAATACGTATTAACCATTTTTTCTCATTTTTTTGTTGTAAGTCTTCTTTAAACATCCTCAGAGTTTCCAACAAGCTCAGAACTCTAAGGGTAGGGACCCTTTGTGAGAATTTCTAGTCCAGTCACTTTGTTTTGCTAAGAAGAAAACAATCTCAGAGAGGGTAGTAAACTAGAAATAATAGGGCTCATTCCAATATAATTTATGACTTTTTTGGA
>CM053773.1:173332286-173351775 GCA_028658325.1 Potorous gilbertii
AAGGAATAGGGACAGTGATGTGGCAGAGGATAGTTTGGTTTCTTCTTCTGGGGCTCAAGGAGATAGACAGTTACAGAGTCAGAAATTAAACTTGCAGCATTTCAGAGGTGGAAGGAAGGTGGAAGAGAACATCTAATTCAACCTTCTCGTTTTACAGGGAAGGAAACTGAGGGTCCAGTGATGGAAAAGGGACTTGTCACTTGTCACATAGAGATTCAGTGGAAGAATTATTGTTTTTGCCACTTGGGGAAGAATAAAACGATTGACTTTTCTTCTGGTTTTGCAGATCTGAGAACATCCAGAGCAGGCAGGTTTAATGGGGGAAAGCTAGGGTTAGAATGGAGAAGCTGACAGAGTGACTGGATCCCATAGGCAATGTGGAACCATGGACATTTCTAGGGCAGGGGTCTGACATGACCATGTTTCAATTTTACCTCTGAGATCCTCAAAGGGCTTTCTCCTCCCTTCTCAGGATAAAGAAACCTCTAAATGAAAAATTTCACTTCTAAAATGGAGAAACTGAGACACGGAGAAATGAAGTCATTTGCCCAGTCACAGAGGTAGAGCTGTGATTGGAACCCAGATCCCATGAATCAAAATCAAGTGTTCTCTTTCCATCATGCCACATCCCCCCCCCCCCAATTTGTCTTCTCATCATTGCCAAACTCTTTTGGAAAGTCTAGTTAATTCAATATTTTTTTTTCATCTGACTTTAGGGAGTAGTTAGCCAGAATGACTATCCTTTCATTGGGATTTTTCTGTTTTCCTCCTTTGATTTTTATATATTTAGCCTAGTCCTGCCCAGCCCCAGGGCTCTGTGCCCCTTCCCCTTACACTAGGCTGTTGTACGTGCTTCGAATGTTCTCCTTCCTTATTTCTGTCTCTTGAATTTCCCAGATTCCTTCTGTTTTCAGCTAAAATCCCACCTTCTTTTTCAGGGGTATCCGTGTAATTTTGTATGTTGATTCCATGTGTCTCTAAAAGAATTACATTGTCCTGTGCCTTTAAGATTCATTCATGTGATTATGGTATATGTACTTTTATTTTTACAATGCTTTTGTCAGAGGGGAGCTCTTGTTGAAAGCTTTCCCTATACTCCTTAGTATTAAAATATTTCAGAGGATTATATCAATAATTATGCCAGGTTTTCTGTATTTGTTTAATGTTCGAGATTTTTAGGCAGTTAAAGTAGGTTTAATACATTTTTTTCTTAATCTTAAGTTATATTTTGCAAAAATAAAAACAAAAACTCAACAAAAAAGGATTTCCTGATCCCTTTTAATTCTCCATTTTCATCCTGTACATAGCCTGTTTGTGCTTAACTGTTACCATGTTAATTCCCCTATTAGATTGCCTGGCACATATAGCAGGTGCTTAATAGATGCCTGTTAACTAATTGACTGACTCTTCCCATATAGCTCCTGGGGTTTCATAATTATACCTCCTCCTCTCCATCATTCAGCCTTACCCTAGAGGTCCTATCCCTGTTTTCTTCCTTAGAGGAACATAATCATTTGTCAGTGGCTCCTTAAGTCTACCACCCCAGGGAAAATTTCTCCAGCCTGTAGCAAATGCCCCACTCAGAGGAAGCCCTGGTGGTCTGCTTTAAGTTATAGCTCTGCTTCTTGGGTCAGGGAAGGGAATTTGAGTATTAGATTGCCTTCCTCCAGTAGCAAAAGGCCCCGTGGGGCTTTGTTCCTAGAGTGGGGCCCAGATTGAGCAGTGAAACAGGTCCTAGAGGGGGTGGGGAAAGTAAAACTTGGGAGAAAAGTTGTCACAAGGGACAATGAGGAATGTTCAATGAGGATTAGGCTCTGTCTCTGGGCCAGAAGGATGGCCTATCCTTTCTCAAACTTCTATGGCTAGGGCATTTGGCTTGAACCAAGGGAATGTTTTAGACTTTTTTTTTTTTGACAGAAGGGACTGATAGCTATCTTCAAGTATTTCAAGGACTGTCATGTGGAGGATGGATTAGTTTGTTGTTCTTGGAACCAAAGGGCAAAAGTAGAATAAGTGAAAATTGCAGAGAGGAAGACTTTGGCTCACTGTAAGCAAAAATGTCTATTAAGAGTTATCCTTAAGTGGAATGGTCTCCCCTTCAGCTGGAGATAGTGTGACAACTTGTCAAGCATCTTATTTACACATGGATTAGACTAGATCTGGTCTCTGAGGTCCATTTTACTTCGGTAATTTTGGGATTCTCTTTCCTGTTTAGTAATGGGATAGGAAAAGAAACATCCTTGAAGAAGAGACATAGAGTTTTCCCCCTACCCTCAGCAAGTACTGTACCTCTGCAAAGAAGATGTTGGCCACCTTCTTGTCACGTTCTGGTTTGGCCTCCATATTGGAGATGATTTGGTGAAGAAGTCCTTTGATCTGACTGCATGAATTCTGCACCATGCTCCTGTGATGGAACAGGAAGGCATGAGATATATTTACAACCAAGACATATTAAGCCAACATTTGGTTTTGTGAGTGGGTATTTGTTTCTCTGTGTATGGCATGTGTACAAGTAGTGAGTGCATTGTAGATAGGAAAGCCTTGAGTTCTGGTCATTGTGGTACTAGGTATCCTGGCCAAGTTGCTTAAAAATCTCCCTCCCTGACAATGAAACTTACTCCTTGTGTTATCTTGGGCAGGTCATTTAAACTCTCAGACCCTACCCATGATACTTGAGCAGATCACTCAACCTCTAGCAATATACCTGGGAAAGTCACTTTAACTCCAGGGTCCCAGGTTTCTCATCTGCAAAGTGGGTTTAGAAACATTTGCTCTTTATATCTTATAGGGCTGCTGTGATGAAAGTGCCTTGTTAATTTTAAGGTACTATAAAACTGCAAGTTATTTTTAAGACAAAGACTGAAACAAAGCCATTGGATGCAGAAGTTAAGAGATTATTGGTACCCTTGGAAGGAATAACCCATCACTTGAGTGGTGGTGTTCAACGCCAGATAGTGAGGAGTAGATGAAAGGTGGGAAGAAAAGTTCATTATTTCAGATAATTTTTTCCAAGTGTCTAACTATGAAACCACATAATTCATAATCCTCCATGCGTTGGTAGATGATCTTGATGTGTTTATTTCTCTGGCCCTAAAACAACAACAAAATCTGCATTCTCTGTTGATCAATTCCACAGCACTTAGCTAGGCATTTATATGCACATAGTCCATTGGAGGGCTGTACTGAAATCTCTATTGCCTTGGTAGGACCAGCTACAGCTTGGGCTACTGGCACTGCCATGGAGATGCCAGGATTGTTGACTCTTCTGGCATAGTGAGGCATTGGAGGAGGATATTGGCAGAGCTATTTTTATGATGGTTATTATCACAGTGGTGTGAGGATGACACATGGTAGGTATGAGTAGGCTGGAGCATATATTGCCAAAAAAGAAACGTGCAGAGGAAATGGCCCAAAAGAAAAGTGTCAGAAAATTGTAGACAGGAAAGGAAGGTGGGTGGGTCATGCAGGGAAAATAAGGGGTAACTGATAAATGACCTATATGCTTCATTGGCATTCATGCAACATCAAAGAATGGCCCTCCCTAGAGTGCTGTGTGAATTCCCTGGAGAGGACATGGGCAAGAGTTGCCCAGGCTGAGGAGGTATGGATGGGCTGCAATCTATACCTTTGAAAGGAGTGTCCATCCGCATTCTGAGATCACAGCTCCATCAGAGTGGGAGAGGCAGGGTGATGTACTATAAAGAGCTAGACTTGTGGCCAGGACAAGTGGGTTCAAATGTCACTTTCGATGCTCACTAGCTTTGGGACTGTGGGCCTGTCACTTGAGTTTTTAGAGTTATCCATAGGATGGAGCTCATCAGATATGCACTGCCTGTCTTATAAAGTTGTTGCTATGAAAGCAACGTCAGACTTCTACATGAGTGAGAGTTATACAAGTGTATTCTATATGTCTACATGTATGTGCAAATGCACGAATCCCCAGATGTTTCAGTGTTATATGCCTCCATGGGAATGTTTGCAAGGGATGAGACTGGATAAGTAGAGTCCATGGAAGGCTTAAACTGCTTAAGACTTTTAGAATTAGTCTATAAAGGACTTTAGAGATGGATTATTTTTTTAAAAAAAGAGTCATTTGGAGATCCAATATCAGGAGACTTGTTGAGAGCTTATGAGTTAGGACCTATATGATGATGATTACAAGGACAAAAGCAGCTCAGGAGAGGAGATTTCTGGGGGCTGAAGTGTTCATGAAAGACTTCAGGGGAAAGAGAGTTTGAGGGGGTCCCTGAAGGAAAGTGCAGGGTTCAAATGGGCTGAGAGGATGGAGGGCATTATAGTGGTATGTGTGTTATAAGTACAAAACAAGGTTCAATCAGGTGTTGAATTGAGGCAATTTGGCAGTGCAGTGAATCAACCACTGGTTCTGGAGTCAGGAAGACCAGAGTTCAAATCTGGGCTCAGATAAGCTAGCTGTGCAATGCTGGGCGAGTCTCTCAGTCCCTGTTTCTGCTTCTGTAAAATGAGGCTACTAATAGTACCAATTTTCTCCATGTTGTTGTAAAGATGAAATGAGACAATATTTGCAAACCTTAAAATGCTACTTAAATGCTAGATATTGATGTTAATCTATTTGAGTGTTAAAGTGTCAAGTCATATCAGGAACCATAAAGAGAGATTGGTATCAGTCAGAACAGTCAAAGACATCTTCTTGATGGATGTAGGTTGTAGAGCAGTGAGGCCTTGAAGTTCATATTATAGAATCTCCAAGTTAAAAGGAATTTTTTAAAAGGCCATTCTAAATATCAATAGTTGCTTTTTTGTGGTGGCTAAGAATTGGAAATCGAGGGGATGTTCATTAATTGAGGAATGGCTGAATAAGCTGTGGTATATTAATTGTGATGTAATATTATTGTGGTATAAGAAATGACAAGCAGGATGATTTCAGATAAACCTTGAAAGATTTTTATGAACTGATGCAAAGTGAAGTGAGCAGAACCAGGACATCATAGACAATAACATTGTATAATAAAGAATTGCTAATAACTTTGCTATTCTCAGCAATGCAATGATTTAAGACAATCCGAAAGGACTCATGATGAAACATGCCATATGCCTCCAAAGAAAGAACTGATGTTGTCTGAATGTATACTGAAGCACACTATTATCACTTGGTAATTTTTTGAGTCTTCTACTAAATGAATAATATGGAAATGTTTCACATGATTGCACATGTTTAACCTATATCAGATTGCTTGCCATCATTTCATGGAGGGGGAAAGGTGGGAGGAGGAAAAGGAGAGAGGGAAGGGAAGGAGGAATGGAAATTGAAATTCATAACTTAAAAAAAGTTAAAAACTGTTTTAACATGTAATTGGGGGAAAATAAAATATTGTTATTATTTTTTAAAAGGTCATTTTAGTCTAACCTGGACCTGTACTACAAAACGTGGGCTTCTATTTCCTTGGGGGTCCCTTTCAACTCTAAATCTCATGATTTAGCATTGCAGTTAGTAAAAAAAAAAAACATTTAGTGTAAGCAGTTACTGTGTGCCAAGCCCTGTATATATGTGACTTCATTTTTTGAATGAAACCCAGAGAAGGGCATGGACTTTCCAAAAGTCACAATATTGACTCATTAGCAGAACAAAGATTAGAATTTCCAGGATGGGTGACCTTTCCACTGAACTGGGTGGATGGAACATAGAATATTAAAAATAGGTGGAACTTCAAGAGATAGAACACAGAATGTCAGAACTGAGTGAGACCTTGGGAGATAGAACATATTATGTCAAAACTGAGTGGAACCTTGGGAAATAGAATATAGAATGTCAGAACTGGATGGGATCTTGGGAGATAGATTATAGAATGTCAGATCTGAGTGGGACCTTGGTAGAATGTAGGATTTCAGAACTGGAAAGGATCTGGAATGTCAGTGCTATGGAACATAGAATATAGGATATGTCAGAGCTGGAAGAGACTGTAGAGATGAGATGGTTCAGACCTTTCATTCTATATTGTTGAACTGAATAATTCTGTTCCCCAATCCCTTCCCTTGTCCCACTTGTATGACTTTTCCCAGTCCAGTACCTGGCAACAAGGGTCACCCCCTGATGGTAGGTATCCAAACTGGTGAAGAGATCCCAAGCTCCTTGTAGCTCTAGCTGTCTACAGTCCTTCCAGTGCCCACTGGTTTGTAGAAGACTCTTCAGAGCATCCAGAGATGTTCTATGGCCAAGAGGAACCAGAGTCAGTTAAGGAATCCTAAGATCTTGGAACTGGAATGAATATTAGAGTCACCAAGGGTTAGAGCAGTCAGGGACTTTGGAGATTATTTAGTTTTGCTGTCATCTTAAATGGAGACCCAGACACAGTAATTTTCTTACTTGGGTTCCTAGTTGGTTCATCAACAATCAATAATTAAGCATCTACTACTACATTCAGGCATTGTACTAAGTGCTAGGGATACAATGAAAGGTAAAAGATAGTCCAGGGACTCTCTCAAGGAGCTCACAGTCTAAAGAGGGAGACAATAGTCAAATAACCACATACAAACAAGATGTATACACTGCAAATGGGAGATAACCAACAGAGGGAAGTCATTGATATTAATGAGGATAGGAAAAGACTTCTTGTAGAAGGTGGGATTTTTAGCTGGGGTCTGAAGGAAGACCAGGTGGTGGAGATGAGGAAGGAGGGAATTCTAAGCCTGTAGGACAGCCAGTGAAAATGCTTTGAGTCTGAAGTTGGAATATCTTATTGAAGGAGTAGGATGGTGGCCAGTGTTACTGGACAGAAGAGTTTGTGAGGTTGAATAAGACATCTAGAAAGGTAAATGGGGAAAGGGTATAAAGGGTTTTGAACATCAAATGGAAAATTTTTAAATTTATTCCTGGAAGTGATAGGGAACCACTGGAATTTATTGAGTGGGGGACAGGGAATGACATGTTCAGACATGTGCTTTAGGTAGACCGCTTTGACAGCTGAATAGAGAATGGGCTGGAGTGGGGAGAGACCAGTGGCAGGAAGACCAACCAGCAGGCTGTTTCAATAGCCCAGGCTTGAAATAACGAGAGCTAGCATCAGGGTGGTGGTAGTGTCAGAGGAGAGAAGAGGTCAAAAGATAGACAAGGCCTTAGCAAAAAGATTAGCCATGGGGAAGTGAGAGAGTGAGAAGCTAAGGATGCCACCTAGGTTACCTGGAGCCTGGGAGGCTCGAGAGGATAGTACAAATCGGAACACAGAAGCCCTACATATAGGAAGGGTTAGACTTGGAATCTGAGTTTGGGGATTTCTACTCCAAGTCCAGGGTTTTCTCTACTGCACCACAAAAGATCACTTGGTACCAACACTTCATTTTCCAATGCAAGAGTTGATGCAGAGAGTGGAAGATACTTGGCCAAGATATATTACACAATGTGTCATGGAATCATAGATTTAAAGCTGCAGGGGACCTTAGAGCCATCTCATCCTGTCTCCTCATTTTACAGGTGAGGTAACTATGGCCCAGAAAGATTACATAACTAACAAAGGGACAGGGAGAGAGTACTGTAGAGATCATTTAATAGATTGGAAAACTGAGACCCATATGAAGACGTGACTGGACCAAATTCACATAAGTGACGAGTAACAAAAATAAATTTTGAACTTGGGTCCTCTGACTCCAAGTCCTAAGCCCTTTCTAAACTCCCATCTCTCTCTCCCTGCTTATCCATTATGCTCTTGCTTTCTCTTCCCTCTCCACCAGTGACTAAAATCTAATTCTAGAGGATCAATGAAATTTGAGATCTGGAAGAGAACAGTTTATTCTAGGTGAAAGAAGTCGATCTATAGATCATGAAATGTCAGAACTCTGCGGAAATTTAGAACATTAAGTCTTAAGCCTGGGAGAGGATTTAATCCTGGAAAATAAAAGGCCAGAATAGAAGTCATATAACCCACTCATGACTTTATAAAGGAGGCCACTAAGTCTCAGAGGGAGTTTCCCAAAGTTACCTCAACAATTAGTGGAACCAAGAGGTCACAGCTTACTACCAAACCACAAGCTGTGGCCCTTACCTCAGAGGGCTGGACATTGGTTCATCCTCCTGGGATGTCTCATTTGTCTTGGGTGGATCAGTCAGGCCAAGTTCAAACATGTAGTGCACCTGAGTAAGAAGGCCCAGGAGGAGCTGTGGGTACAGGAACTGCATGGCCTCGGTGTATTCTCTGCAATATTGGATCTCATAGAGCGCATTCATGGCCTGCCAGGAAGAAGACAAGGGAGAGTAGATCTTAGGGTGAAGATTTCTCAGAAAGGCAGGGCAGATCTCTTCTTCAGTTCTTTCAGGTTTGTCCCTTCCCAGTCCCAGTCCCTTTCCCTTGTCCCAGGCTTTGAGCTAATATCTCACAGTGGGCCACTGGACACATAAGTAATTTGGAGTCCATCAACTTGATTTTCTAATATTTTGATAACTAAATTCAATATAATTTCCTTTGTATTTTATGCATTTGAAAGCATTACTCTGAGGAAAAGTTCACAGGCTTCATTAGATATGGGGGTCCATGACACCAAAAGGGTTAAGACGTTAACCTAGGGCTCTGATCGAACAATAAAGAGCATTTCTATAGTGCATGTAAAGTTTCTGAAAGTCTTCTCTCACAAAAGTCTTCTAAGGTAGAAGGCACATGTGTTATCATTCCCCTCTTACAGATGGAAAAACTGAAGCTTAGAGAAATTAAGGCATTTGCTCAATAATTCACCCAGAGCTAATAAATGGAAGAACCTCTGAATCCAAGGGCAGTGCTTTCCAATGCATCAGCTATTTTCTAACTTTTAAGTCTGCAACGACTGTATTGGAAACACAGGGTGCTGGGTCACCAACTCCTAATCTGGGGATCTTCTCCCTGATTCAGGAGGCCATATAGTTCAAGCCTTTCATTTTACAAGTGAGGAAACTGAGGTCCAAGACAGTTGCCAAGACCATATAGGTAGTGTCAAAAGTGGGAGCTGACTGCAGGGCCTTTGGTTCTGGCATTTTGTACGTATACCATGCCTTCTCCATCAAAGCCAATTAATCCTGGGTTGCTAGCAGGGTGGTTAAAGGCCTTGTCTTTGCTTTGTGAAGAAGATAAAGAAATACCAAATGGTCCCTTGCTTTGTATATGCTTGACTGTATGTATCTCTCCCATTAGATTGTAACCTTTCTGAGGGAAGGGACTGTCTTCTGCTTCTTTATGTATCCTCAGCACAATGCCTGGCACATAGGAGGTGTTTAATGAATGTTGATTAATAGATTGCTTGGTGCCCTTCAGGGACTGGGGGGAGACTAAGGGTCCCATGAGAATTGCTTGTTTACAGCTTACAGCTAGGGAATCCACATAGATGTTAGTGTCCTTGGTACTGGTGAATTCATTTACACTTGGCCGCTCATGAAGCTTAAACAGCAGTCCCTGTACCACCTTGGGGGATATCATCTTCTCTGCTCCCATGGTCCTCCAAATGTTGATGATTTCACTGTCACAAAATGCCAAGAATCAGGGGTTGGAAATAAATTATTTGAGTTGACTTGGCCCTCCACTCATATTCCTAACCCCAGCTCCCTCCTCACTGGGACCTTCAGGCAGAGACTTGTTCTAACCCTAAATTTATTCTAAACTCTCCTTTCTTCTGGGCCAAGGGAAAGTCTTTGAAGTAGAGAGCATTTTCCTGTATCTAATCCAAAGCTTTGAACTCAGATCTTTCTTATTCCAAGTCTAATCCTCTTTACACTGCCACTAAATTAATGGATCACAGTATTTCAAGCCAGAAAAGACACTGAGGGCATCTAATCTAGTTCTTTCATTTGAGATATCAAAGAGCACTGGGATGACACCAGAACACCTCCTAAACTTGGTCAGTGTGGCCCTAACTCTTTTTTTTTATTACTCATAGATCAAATACAGAAAACCGTAAGTGCCCACACAGGTCCATTTATCCCAACCCTCTCATTTTATAAATTAATAGAACTGAGGTTCAGAGAGGTCATGTGACTTGCCTAAGATCACACAAAATGATATTTTGAGCTCAGTTTCTTTGATTTTAAATCTAACATACTCTTTTTCACTGCACTATGTTGCCTTCAAAGTATTTGACCTTAGCCCTGTTGGGGCAGCTAGGTGGTGAAGTGGATAGAGCACCAGTGCAGGAGTCAGGAGGACCTGAGTTCAAATGTCTCCTCAGACACTTGACACTCACTAACTGTGTGACCTTGGTCAAGTCACATAACCCCAACTGCCTCATCCAGGGTCATTTCCAGTCGTTCTGATGAATGTCTGGTCACTGGATTCAGATGTCTCTGGAGGAGAAGTGAGGCTGGTGACCTGCACAGCCCTCCCTCACTCGAAACAAAGTCAAGTTATTATTTCTCTGACGGCATGGTCTTCTTCAGCAAGGAAGGATGAACACACAAGCCTTGTAACCCTGTTCTGTTAAATTCTGGGCCTGTAATAGGTCTATGACTTTGGGGCTAACCAACCCTATTTTGCCTAAGAGATACAATAACTTTCAAAGATTTCCCAATGCCTAGGGCAGGGCCCTTCTCCCCTATCCCCCAAACCATGGGTTGAAGTCTACTGTTCAAATGCAAAAAGCTCAACATGGGAATTTGGGGGCTAGCCCCTCAATTATCCTCTCTTCCCACTATTCCCCATTATTCAGGACATCAAGGCTCTGAGATATAAATGGCAGCTCCTCACATTTACATAGTCCTAAATGCGTTTTTTCTTACCCTTCCCCAGCAAGGGTGGGGGAACTCTTTCGTACAGGATAACATCTGAACTTTGTAGCTTAGCATTCCATGTTTCCCAGAACTGGTCACTCCCTACTCTTCCAGTTTTAGTGGCTGCTACTTCCCATCTCCAACCCATGGTTCCAGCTACACCTTGTGTCCTTATTATCCCTTGGACATATACAGTTCAAGTGAGGTCATCCTTTGGACCTAGACAGACCCTTCCTCATAATTCCAGATCCAAATCAAGAGCTACTTCCTTCAGTCAACTTTTCCTGACCACTGAGTCCCTTATCTTCACCTTCTCCATTTAATTCTTCTCCTGTCATGATCTGATCTGTACAAGCTACCTGGCTTTAGATCCTGGGTCTATCACCGGCAGTGTGACTTTGGGTAGCAAGTCATTCATCCTCTTTGGGAATAGACTCCCTCATCTGTAAATAAGAGTGATGGCCTACCTGAAATTTAGGATTCCTTTCATATGAACCCTAGGATCTATAGCATCAGTTTTCCATAGTTTTCCAATGGGGGCAGTTATGCCTATACTCCTTACTTCACAGAGCAACTGAAAACTATGCTCTAAAAAGCTGGAAGTGATTATTAATATTATGGCACTTAAAATAATATTATTACCATGGTGCAATTGAAGCGGCCCCATTTTACATTACCTTAGACTGTCATGCTTTAATCCTGTCTTTTTTATCCTGTCATATCTTCCTCACTAGACTGAAAGATCCTTGAGAGGAGGGACCGTGCATTGTAATTCTCTGTTAATCGCCCTTAGCTTCTAGCAGAGGACTCTGGACAATAGAGTGGGAGGGGACCATCATAGAGTTGGGAAAGTGGAGGCTAGGAGCACTAAAGAAAATGATACCTTCCAACTGCTTTTCCTTTCATTAATAATTAAATTTAATTATTAAATTAAATTAAAATTGATTCATTAATAATTAATTCACTAAAAATCTCCTCTTTCTAGAACTTTTAAGGTTTTCAAAGAATTTTCTTTGCAACAAAAACCAAGGGGGAGGTGGCACAAGGATTATTGCCCCCATTTTGCAGATGGGTAAGCTGAGGGACAAAAGAGGGACAAGTGCTTTAAGGGCCAGGTCATACAAGTATCCTGCTCGATAACCAGGCATCCTGATGGGATCACACTACAGATTTCTGAATACTACTCCCATGCAAACTTAGCTAACTCCACAGCCTTGATAAGGTTTGGGGGGTGGCTGGGATCCCGGTGATGCCCCATTGTACCGGTCCATTGGCAGAGAATGCTCCAGATAGCAGTTCACTAATTCCGGGGTGTGATATCTAGCTAGCATGGTGATGGACTTCAAAACTTTTTTCTTGACAATCATTGAATCAGAAGAGGTCAGGAGGCCATAGAGGCTCTGGCAGATGTCTGAAACCTGGGAGGAGGGAAAAAATACAGATGAAATAAGTAGTAGAGCCATGGCAGAGAAGGATTGAAAAGACTTGATAGGACGGAAGGGGTTGAAGACATCAAAGACAGCAGGAAGTTTTAAACATTGATGGAGACTGGAGCAAACTAAATGGTTGGCCAGCATTTATGGTTGTTACTTGTTCCCAGTTGTGTCTGACTCTGTGACCCCATTGGGGGTTTTCTTGGCAAAGATGTTGGAGTAGTTTGCCATTTTCTTCTTCAGCTCATTTTTACAGAGGAGGAAACTGAGGTATGCAAGGGTAAGTGACTTGCCCAGGGTCCCATAGCTAGTAAGTGTCTGAGGCTGGTTTTGAACTCAGGTCTTCCTGACTTCTGACCCAGTGCTCTATCCACTATACCACCTACTTGCATTTCATAATGGGTGATTACTGCATGTCAGACCCTAATAATGCTCAGTGTTTACAAATATTATCTCATTTGATCCTCAGAACAACTCTGGGAGGTGGGTGCTATTCTTTCTTTATTAAAACTTATTTTATTTTTAACTTAGGAAATAAAAAAAGCATTTTTATAATGTAATATAATTTTTAAAAGATGATTCCACATGAAACCGCAAATTTGTTATGTACAATGGTGATGGTGGGTACTCTTCTTATCTTCATTTTACAGATGAGAAAACTAAAGGAGGCACAGGTCAAGTGACCTGTCTAGGGTCACACAGCTAATAATTATTTGACTATATTACCTAGCTGCCTCTATGGTAGCACTATGAGCAAAAGTAGGGAATGCAATTCAACAAGTTATTTCATAAAATCACAGAATTTAAGAGTTTGAAGGGACCTTAGTTACCATCTATCATCTTACTTACCATCTGTCCAATCCAAGTATTAAAACAATTTGGACTTTAATATACCAGTTCGGGGAGGAGCCAAGATGGCGGAGTAGAAAGACTTACATTTGCTAGCTCCAAACTCACAGCCCATGGATTTTCTCTAAAAAGAACTCCTGACAAACTCTGGAACAGTGGAAGCCATGCAGCAACACAGTGAAGGAGATTTCCGTTCCAGAGAGCTCTGAAAAACTGATTCCAAAGGTCCATCATGCCCCAGACAGGAGTGGAGCCCTTCCCTCACCTGCCCCGGCCACGCGGCACTGAGAGGAGCGAGCAGAGCCAAGCAGGCTTCAGGGACAGAATCTCCAGTGACCGTGAAGGTCCCTTCACCCACAGACGCACAGGTCAGTGAGAGAGACAGGCTGAGAGGGGAGTGGGGTGTCTCCGGGACTCAGGCCCCCTCAGGAGGCAGTGGCGGCGGCAGAGGCAGTGGCGGTGGCAGAGGCAGCAGGCGGCCAGAGGCTCCCGGAGCAGGCGGCCAGAGGCTCCCGGAGCAGGCAGGAGCTCAGCAGCAGCTCCATTACAAAAGGTCTCTGCACAAACCCCCTTGAGGGAACTGAGGCTGGGAGGTGGCCCTGACCCCACTTGAGCACCAGCAGATAAGCTCCCATTGAACAGCAGCCAGGCTTGCTGCCAAAAGCCCTGAGGCTGGGGAGCAGCATTTGAATCTCAGACCCCAAGCACTAGCTGGGAGGATCTAGGCCAGGGGTGGAGAGGACTCTCAGAAGTCAAGTAACTGGCTGGGAAAATGCCCAGAAAAGGGAAAAAAACTAAGACCATAGAAGGTTATTTTCTTGAAAAGATGATTCCGCCATTCCTCTCTGACGAAGAAGACCAATGCTTACCATCAGGTAAAGACATAGGAATCAAGGCCTCTGTATCCCAAACATCTGAAATAGATATCCCATGGGCTCAGGCCATGGAGGAGCTCAAAAAGGATTTTGAAAATCAAGTTAGACAGGTGGAGGAAAAACTGGGAAAAGAAATGAGAGAGATGCAAGAAAAGCATGAACAACGGGTCAATACCTTAATAAAGGAGACCCAAAAAAATGCTGAAGAAAATAATATACCAGTTCAATGTGCATCCAGCCTTGCTTGAAGACCTCCTAAAAGGAAGAACCTACCAACCCCTGGGGTAACTCATTCCACTTCTGGGCAGCTCTAATAAGGATTAGGAAATGTTTTCTGACCTCAAAGCCTAAGTTTGCCTTCTTTGTAACTAACCTCCACTGTCATTCCTGGTTCTACCCTTGGGATCAAACAGAACCCCCCTTTCCCCTTTTAG
This sequence comes from Potorous gilbertii, assembly GCA_028658325.1. Classification (NCBI taxonomy): domain Eukaryota; kingdom Metazoa; phylum Chordata; class Mammalia; order Diprotodontia; family Potoroidae; genus Potorous; species Potorous gilbertii. The sequence goes on from CM053773.1 coordinate 173,346,574, forward strand.
ATATTTAAAGGCAACTAACACATCCTCTCTAAATCTTCTCTTTCTAAAATAAACACCCCTAGTTCCTTCAGACAATCCTTTCATGACATGACTGAAAGTCCTTCATCATCCTGCATTATCCAGAGCTTGGTGTGAGTGAGACTGTGCTAGCTCGGCTCTGGAGAGAGAAACACAAGTAAACAGTCTGTGCCCTCAGAGAACTTTCATTCTGTGTGGCATTAGGAATGAAAGGTGGGAACTATTCACATGCAGCTATTAGCTAATAGAAAGTACCTACAAAGTAAATGTGAACTAATTTCCAGGTTCTAACAGCACGAGACGGAGGTATGAATGAGGAAAGACCTCTTATAGGAGGTAGGACTCCAAGGAGCATAGAAAGAAACTAAAGATTCCCAAAATATGGAGGTGAGAAGGGAAAATATTTCAGGAAAGGGGAAGAACCCACTTAAAGGCATTATAGGACCACCAGTAATACAGGCTAGAACAATGAATATTCAACTTCTTCAACCATATGAGATTCCCTTTTTAATATAAAAAATTCAGGGCGGGGCAGAGCCAAGATGGTGGAATGAGAGCAAGGACTCACCTAAACTCTCGGACAAACTCCTTCGGATACCTCTGAAAGGAGAATCTGACCAAATTTTGGAGGTGCGAGTGGGAGACAGACTGTGGCAGATTCGGAACCCAGGGCAGACTGGAAGGTCCACAGGAAGGATCTGTTCTGCGGGGGTGAGCCCTCAGCACACAGCCCAGTGCGTCCAGTGCAGCAGAGCAGAAGGGGCCCTGGAAATCTGAGAGCAGCAGAGAGAACCACCAGAGGGGCACCCAAGAGTGGGAGACAAGCCGAGCCGAACAAGTGAGAGCCACTGAGCACCAGATACTAGTGCAGCAGTTCCTGAGACTTTCAGCCGGAAGATTAAACATTGGTAAGTCACCAACTTGAACTTCCAGGAGCCAGGATGGCAGAGAGATCAGTAAATGCTCTCTCCTCCCTGCTTGATGATTGTGAAAGAACCATAAAATATTTCCCCAGAAAAATCCTGGATCAGTAGAAACAACAGAGGGGGCCAAGAGTCTCATAACACCTGAGGCTAGGAAAATAGCTAAGGGGGAGTCCTCCTACTGTGGCTGAGGCAAACTGGAAGGACAGAGGACCCAGGGCAGAGAAAACTCGCACTAGGACCCAGGAAAGCCTCAGCACCTGGAGAGGAGCCCCAAGATGGGTAGGAACCCGCATTAGCATCTAGGCATGCCTCAGCACTCCAGGGGAAACAGGAAAACAATAGGGAAGCTGGGATCACCATCCCCTGCGCTTGCCTTTGCCTCCGTTCAGATGATAAGATCTCCTGTGACCAGACCACTAATCCCCACACTTAACAAGCTTACTCCAAGGCTGATTGGAGAAACACAAAACAAAAATGTTCTCTTAGCTTTTTCACACGTAAGCTCAACACCAAGTTCTGCACCTTCTAACTGAAAGAACCAGAAGCCACAACACACAATCAACATCATGAATGGAAAAAAGCAAAATAAGCATGAAAAAACCATAGAATCTTTCTATGGAGATAAGGACCAAAACACAAATATCCAAAAGGTAAATGCTGAGACTTTACTTCCATCTGAAACTTCAGAAGGGACTATGAACTGCTCGCATGCACAAACAGCTCTCCTGGAACAGCTGAAGAAGGAAACAAAAGAAAAACTGGCCAATGATTTTAAAATTATACAAAAAAAATTCACTGATGAAAACATCTCTTTGAAAAGGAAATTGAACAAAGGAAGTACAAAAATTAACTGGAGAAAATAACTCCTTAAAAGGAACAGTTGTTCAAATGGAAAAGGAAACACAAAACCTAACTGGGAAAATTGGTCAAATGGAAAAGGAAACACAAAGCCTAACTGGGAAAATTGGTCAAATGGAAAAGGAAAGTACAAAAATTAACTGGAGAAAATAGCTCCTTAAAAGGAAAACTTGGACAGATGGAAAAGGAGATGCAAAAGTTAATTGGAGAAAACAATTTGATAAAGATTAGAATTGGACAAGTAGAAACTCAATGAGTTCTCAATGAGACACACAATGAGAGAGCAAGAATCAGTCAAACAAAATCTAAAGAATGAAAAGATAGAAGAAAATGTAAAATATCTAATTGGAAAAATAACTGACCTGAAAAATAGATCCAGGAGAGAAAATTTAAGTATTATTGGCCTGCCAGAAACCCATGATGGAAAAAAGAGTCTGAACAGTATCTTCCAGGAAATCATCAAGGAAAACGACCCAGAAGTGCTAGATTCAGAGGACAAAATAATCATCGGAAGAATCCACCATTCACCTCCCGAAAGGGATACCAAATTCTAAACCCCAAGAAATATCGTTGCCAAATTCCAGAACTATCAAGTGAAGGAGAAAATACTACAGGCAGCCAGAAAGAAACAATTCAAATATCAAGTAGTTACAGTCAGGATCACACAGGACCTTGCAGCTTCTTCTACATTAAAAGATCGAAGGAATTGGAATCCAATATTCCATAAGGCAAAGGAGTTGGGACTACAACCCAGGATCAACTACCAAGCAAAGTTCATAACATTTGAGGCAAGGAGAAATTCATTCAGCAAAGTAAGGGATTTCCAGAGCTTGCTGACCAAAATGCCAGAACTTAATAGACAATTTGATCTTCAAACGCAGGTCTCAAGAGAATCATAAAAAGGTAAACAGGGGGGGAAAAAAACTTGTTACTCAATTAGGGCAAAGTGTTTACCTCCCTATAAGGGAAGATGATATCTGTTAATCTTGAGAATTGTGCAGCTATTATTAAATATAAAAGGGATATACATAGAGGGATTGGGTATAAAGTAAATGATGTCATGTTAAAAATATGATTTAAGTATGAGAAGGGATTGTAACAGGAGGTGTGAAAAGGAGGAAGCAGAAAATGGTAAATTGCATCACAGGAAAAAGTACAAAATTATAGCAGAGGGAAAGAGGGGAGTGAGATGAGCATTGTTTGAAAGGTACTCTCATCCGATTTGTTTAAAGGAGGGAACAATAAACTTAAGTAGATAATCCTAACTAGCTCTATAGGCAGTAGGAGGGGAAGGGGGAAGAAAGGGAAGCTAAAAAGGAGGGAAGAAGCAATAAGGGTAAAGGGGAGTAAAAGAGAAGGGGACTAAAAGAAGGAAGGGAAGCCTTAAGGAGGAGGTGGTGAAAAGTGAATACTATTGAGAAGGGGAAGGGAGACAGGAGAGCTAAAAGTACAAATGGTGAGAAAGAGGATGGAGGGAAATACACAGATTGTAATCACAACTGTAAATGTGAATGGAATGAACTCTCCCATAAAACAGAAATGGATAGCAGAATGGATTAAAAGCCATAATCCAACAATATGTTGCTTACAAGAAACAAATTTGAAACAGGGGGATACACACAGGATAAAGGTCAAAGGGTAGAGCAGAATATATTGTGCTTCAGCTGATGTAAGAAAAGCAGGAGAAGCAATCCTAATCTAAGACAAAACAAAAGCAGAAATAGATATAATCAAAATAGATAAAGATGGAAACTACATCCTGCTGAAAGGCACCGTAGACAATGAAGCAATATCATTACTAAATATGTATGCTCCAAATGATATAGCATCCAAATTCTTAAAGGAGAGGTTGGGGGAGTTGAAGGGAGAAACTGACAGCAAAGCTAAACTAGTGGGGTACCTCAACCTCCCCATCTCTGAACTCGATAAATCTAACCTCAGAATAAACAAGAAAGAGGTTAAGGAGGGGAATAAAACTCTGGGTAAGGTAGATATGATAGATCTCTGGAGAAAACTGAATGGGGATAGAAAAGATTATACCTTTTTCTCAGTGGTACATTTAACATTTACAGGAATTGACCATGTACTGGGGCATAGGGATCTCGCAGTCCAGTGCAGAAAGGCAGAGATGATTGGTGCATCCTTCTCAGATCATAATGCAATAGAAATTATATGTAATGGAAGGCCATGGAAGGATGAACCAGAAATCAACTGGAAACTAGATAGTCTGGTCCTGAAGAGGGAGTGGGTTGAAGCGGAAATCATGGAGATGGTCAGTGGCTTCATTCAAGAGAGTGACAGTGGTGAGACATCCTACCAGATCTTGTGGGAGGCTGCAGGGACAGTTCTTGGGGGAAGTTTTGTGTCTTTGAATGCCTACATAGATGGAGTGGAGAGGGAGGAGATTGATGACCTGGGCATGTAGCTGAAGGAGCTGGAAGGAGAGTAGATTGAGGATCCCCAGGTAAATGCCAAGTTGGAGATGCTGAAAACCAAAGGAGAGATTGATGGGGTTGAAATTGGTAGAACTGTTGAATTGATGAATAGAACCAATGGTTAGTTTTGTAAAAAAAACTGGTAGAATTGATAAACCTTTGGTTAATTTGATTAAAAAAAAGAAAGAAGAAAATCAAATTACTAGTATTAAAAATGAAAGAGGTGAACTCACATCCAATGAGGAGGAAATTAAAACAATAATTAGAAATTACTTTGCACAACTTTATGCCCACAAATTCGATAATCTAAACGAGATGGATGAGTATTTTAAAAAATATAAATTGCTCAGATTAAAAGAAGAGGAATTTGAATGCTTAAACAATCCCATCTCAGAAAAAGAAATTGAACAAGCCATCAATGAACTCCCTAGGAAAAAATCTCCAGGGCCAGATGGATTCACATGTGAATTCTATCAAACATTTAAAGAACAGTTAATTCCAATACTATACAGAATATTTTTGAAAATTGGGGAAGGAGTTCTCCCAAATTCTTTCTATGATGAAAATATGGTTTTGATACCTAAACCAGGAAGAAATAAAACAGAGAAAGAAAATTATAGACCTAATGAACTTCTCTAGTGAATACAGATGCAAAAATTTTAAATAAGATTTTAGCAAAACGAATACAGCGTCTTATCATGAGACTAATACATTATGATCAAGTAGGATTAATACCAGGAATGCAGGACTGGTTCAATATTAGGAAAACTATTAGCATTATTGATCATATCAACAACAAAACTAACAAAAACCATATGATTATCTCAATAGATGCAGAAAAATCTTTTGACAAAATACAACACCCATTCCTATTAAAAACACTGGAGAACATAGGAATAAAGGGAACTTTCCATAAAATAATAAGCAGTATCTACCTAAAACCTTCAGCAAATATTATATGCAAT
>CM053773.1:173359204-173380299 GCA_028658325.1 Potorous gilbertii
TTTCTCCTCCCAATATATTTCTCTCTCACTGCTTAATTTCATTTTTTTTAAGATATGATCCCATCCTATTCAATTCACTCTGTGCTGTATGTGTGTGTGTGTGTGTGTGTGTGTGTGTGTGTGTGTGTGTGTGTAATCCCACCAACTACCCAGATACTGGAAAGGTTCAAGAGTTGCACATATTGTCTTTCCATGTAGGAATATAAACAGTTCAACTTTAGTAAGTCCCTTCTGAGTTCTCTTTGCTGTTTACCTTTTCATGCTTCTCTTCATCCTTGTGTTTGAGTCATATTTTCTTTTCAGCTCTGGTCTTTTCATCAAGAATGCTTGAAAATCCTCTATTTCATTGAAAGACCATTTTTTTCCCCTGAAGTATTATACTCAGTTTTGCTGGATAGGTGATTCTTGGTTTTGGGACTATGATTGATTTTGAGAGGGATTCAGGAAAACTGAGTTCTAGGCCTACCTCTCCCTACTGACTCACTTGTTATCTAGGGGAGATGATGTCCCCTCCCTTCTTTGGGGCTCAATTTCTCACTGGGGTAGGTTTTTTCTCTTAAGATCCCATGAACCTTGGAATAATCTGCCTTGTACTGGGAACCCTCCATTTACCAGCATCCCTGCTTCTCTTCTCCCCTTATAGGGAATTGCCATCACCATAGGGTTAACAGCAGCACGACATCTGGATGACGCTTGGGCAGTACTGGAACAATTTGCACGCACAGGACCTTTAAAGCATGCCCTTAGTGAGCTTAGCATTAAGGTATTTGCATCTTGGGACCACAAAGGAATTCTGCCCCCACTTCTTCCTTTCCTCTTCCTAGGGACATTGAACAATAAGGAATCCATGACGCATAACCTGCTTAATGTTCAGCATCCATCTCTCCCTCTCTGAGACTAACTGGTAAATGGGGAATTTGTATTTGCTCTTCTTCTAAGTCCCTTTGACCTCTACAGTCCAGGATCCCTCGTATCACCAAATCTCACCTTCAGGATTCCTTGCAATGTTCACCTCCCTGTTCCAAGCAGTAATACTCTCCTCAGATGAGCTACCTCCCATTTGTCATGCAAGGACCTATGACAGTCACTGCTCCCTAGAACAGCACAGAAAGAGGAGGATAAGTGGAAAGGACCAGAGGATGAACAGTAGAGATTCCAAGCAGTAGAGGAAAGAATTGGAAACAAGAAGAGATTATAAAGACAAAGAAATTATTTCATGGAATAAGCAGGCAGGGTGGGGTACAGAAAGAGGGATAACACCAATGCAACAAAAAGAAATCTAAAACCTGGAAGAAATTAGAAAGGAAAGGAGTGTTTGTGTATGTAAATACATGTCACTAAGTCAATTCTTCTCTTCCTTGATTGACTATGCTGTGTGAAGGCATTGTATATCACCCCAAACATGGAGCTCAGGGCCCTAGATTTAGGAGATGCTCAATAAATATTTGTTAAATCAGTCAGTCAACAAGTGGATCCATGAATGAGATTTTTTGGGGGATGGTCAGCCAGGCAAGAAGGGCTTGGATTTGCACTACCAAATCCTGATTTTATCCATGACATAAGCTTCCCCAAGCCTAGAACTCATCCAAATGATAGAAAACTTCCAAAGTCTATCCATTTTATAAATTTGGGAAAACAAGGGCCCTAGCATGGGCCTTTTGGGCTCCCCCTGTTTCCCTGTCCTGGAAGAATTTAGGAAGTGTATGTAAGTTCCTTACTGGTGAGGCATATTGTACAGGGAAAAGTGCTGAATTTGGAGTCAGAAGACCTGAATTCAAATCTCAGCTCTGCCTTTTACTATCCGTGATACTGGGCAAGAAGTTCAACTTCTCCTGATCTTACTTTCCTAATCAGTAAAATTATACTCACTAACTTCTTAAGATCCCTCTTTCTGGTTCTAAATCCATGATCCTCTGATACTGGGTCCTCAGGGCTCCACTGTCCAAAAACAGTGATGCCTATTGACAAAGTCAATGTTGAAGGCTCTATTTAATTGTTCTTTCCTTCTCCCATCTCCCTAGGAGGAAGTGGATCCAAAGTGGAAGTGGGCCAGCAGTACCATTCTTCTGTCCTATGGGCAGATGGCAGTTAAGGCCAAACAGAATATCCTTCCTTGGGTGGACAACATCTCTTCAAGAATGGTTTTCCTCTTCCGTAACAGCTACTGGGTATGATAAATGTTGCCTGCACATACAGAACCAGAAATTAAGATCACAGACTCTCTTAGAATCTCAAATTTAAAAGCACAGATATAGAATTTTATCATTATATATAAAGTATTAGAATCATAGGATAATAGAGACATGGAATCTCAAAATTATAAAACCTGTCTTATCTCATTGTAGAATGAAAAGACTGGAGGGAACTCTGTCTTCTCAAAGACTAAACCAACAGAACCAGGTCTTTTAGGCCTTACAAAGATGGAAAGGAAAGTCTTTTGAGTATAGGCCTGATGACAAATTGCTTTTAGTTTGCTAAAAGCCTGCTTAGCTAAGTAGAAGAAGACTCATTATCTGTTTAGTCAAGGTGCTTATGAAGCCATTTATAAGTTGTGGAGGGGTTGTAGTATGCGTTAATGAAGGGCAGCACCCACATGGGTAAAATTGTCATGAGAGATATTGTCTGTGTTAGTTTCATACTCCTCCATCTTGTGATACTTCTAATGAGTAGGTGATGAGAGAGAGAGAGAGAGAGAGAGAGAGAGAGACAGAGAGAGAGAGAGAGACAGAGAGAGAGAGAGAGACAGAGAGAGACAGAGAGACAGAGAGAGACAGAGAGAGACCGAGAGACAGAGAGAGACAGAGAGAGAGAGAGAGACAGAGAGAGAGAGACAGAGAGAGACAGAGAGACAGAGAGAGACAGAGACAGAGAGACAGAGAGAGACAGAGATAGAGAAAGAGAAAGAGAGAGAGAGAGAGAGAGAGAGAGAGAGAGAGAGAGAGAGAGAGAGAGAGAGAGAGAATTCCAATCTCTGGGGGCATAGACCACAAAGCTGAACTTTCTGCTGCCACCTCCCCCAACTTCACAGCATTCAGAGAAGGAACATTGCACCTTAAACATCATAAGACCCAGAAAGTTAAAGGCCCCAAACAACTGGTACCTCTGACTAATAAATTCACACTTCTTCCTCTCTTAATCTCAGTGACTCAATCCCTCTGTGACTGAAGGAAATGTTCCCTTCCCATGCTGCCATTTCTTCATTCTCTTGTCTATTTCAAGTCAATCCTACTACTTCTCATCCCCTTACCTCCTCAAGCCTCCCTTTCCATGTGAGCTGTAGAACGTGTCTGTTGGCCAACTTTCTTTCATTTTCCATCTCTTTATATTCTATTTTGATACTCTCCACAAGGCAATGCACATACCTGTTCAACTTCTCTAGAACTGGTTTCCTCTTCTCTCATGTCCTCTGATCCACTGAACCATGAGGAAGAGTGGATATATACTCCCTTTTCCACTGCTATCATCACTTAATCACCTCTGTTCCTTTGAGGTTAACACCATCTATCTATATCTTCATAATGGTCTGCTGGCCTCCATGTTACTCTCCCTCCTTTCTTTAGGAGGTTACTACTTAGAACATAGTATGTCTCTCCAAATGCACCTTTCATTTTTGGCCTCCCCTTGGCCTTCTTAGTTCATCAACCTCTTTCATTCCCATCACCTAAAGTTTTGCCTTACTTCAGCTTTCACAGAGTAAATCATACCTTTGAACTCACCAACATCTCTTATCTTTGTCATTTCCATGACAGTAAGCTAGCTAAAATTCCCTAATCAGTCTCCCTTAATTGGGAGTCAGTGCTAGAATCAGTTGGATAGCATAATGAATGAACTAGGAGAAGAGAGAGAAATGGAGGGGTATGAGACTCCATTGGGGTAAAGAATAGTTTTAGGTATTTGGGAGGTTAAGCAAGCTAGGCATTGAGTCAGGAAGACCTGAGTTCAAATCTAGCCTCACATACTTATGAGCTGTATAACCTTCAGCAGATCAAAGCCCCCGTATGCTTCAGCTTCCTTATCTGTAAAATGAAGCTAATAACACCTACCTCCCAGGGTGGTTGTGAAGATAAAAAGGAGAAAACATTTACACTTAACAGTGTCTGGTATGTAATTGGTGCTTTTCCTCAATGATTGTTGTTTTCCTTCTTTCTCCAGGGTCTTGATTGTTCTTTACAGTTTACCTATAAAATGAGGAATTGAACTTGATGATCTTGGGAGTCCCTTTAAACTCTAGATCTATGATTCTAAGATCCTTCTATGATATCCTACCCTACTAGTTCTTCCTCTTCTTCCTCCTAAATGCCTAAACATATATTATCTCCTCAATGTAGCCTTCAATGCCCCCATTTCTTTCTCTTCTCCCGGACCAGGGGTGGGGAATCTGTGGCCTCAAGACCACACGTGGATCTCTAGGTGGTCACCTACAGCCCTTTGACTGAATCCAAACATCACAGAACAAATAGAAACAAATCTTATACTATGAATGTTGGATTCAGTCAAAGGGTTGCACTTGAGGACCTAGAGGGCCACATATAGCCTCATGGTCATAGATTCCCCACCCCTGTCCAAGACCATCCTTGCTTCTCATATTATGGACCATCCTGTTACCAAAAGCATTGTTCTCCACCCTTGAACTCTCTTGTCTTCAGTCTTAACTGCAATTGATCCTTTGCCAATTCTCAAACCTGGATCACCTCTACCACCTGCCTTCTCCATAATCCCAAATACTTCTGGAGGAAGCAACCCCACTCTTCCAATTGAATCTATTTTAAATCCATAGTATTTAATCTTAGGTGAGCCCTCTTACTCTTCTTTCCTCCAGCCTGTCTCACCACCACATGTTCTCTCTTATCCCATTCCCCACAGATGTCACTGTCTCCTTTTCCAAGAAAATGGAGCCTGTCCTTCATGAACTTCCTTTCTGGTTCCTATTGTACAACTCAAAATCTATCTATATCTTTACCCAGATGTATCTCCTTTACTCCTATAATTGACAAGTAATCCTTTTTGTTTTTGAGACAGCCTCTCAATCTTTATCTTTTAATCCTTTTCACTCCCATTTCTTCTAAGAATGTGCCTCATTAAATATTGCCCCTCTTTCTCTCATAATCAATCTCTTGTCTTTCTACTGGCTCTTTTCCTACCTACAAACATGCCCTGGTCTACCCCAACCTGAGAAAGCTCTCACTTGACTCTGTCATCTCCTCATGCTCTCATTGTATATGTTTCCTCCCGCACACAACCAATGACGAGAAAGTGTTGTACATGTTTGCTTTCCATCTTCACGACCCCCTCACTTCTCAACCTCTTACAATCTGTCCTTGAACTCCACCACTTGACTGACAGTGTTCTCACCAAGTTTCACAATGACTTCTTAAGTTCTCAGTCTTCAACCTCCTTGACCCCTCTGTAACTTTTGATATGCTTATAAGCATTCCCTTTTCTCCATGCAGTTGTTGTCTTACTTCTTATCTTCCCTGTCTGTATCCTTTTCAAAGCCCCTTGGTTGGATGAGCATCCATCACTTTCCCTATTAATGTACTATTTTCTGCAGTCACTACTACTAGCCTCCTTGCCATTGTCTACTTATCTCTCTTGGAGTTTTCATCAGCTGCCATAGTTTCAAGTGTCCGCTCTTTGTAGACAATACCCCTACCTCTATATCTACTCCTGCTCTAATCCATCTCCTGAATTCTAGTCTAGGACTAGGAGTAGCATCAAGTACTGCTGAATTTTTCTTCCTGGAGGCCTTTTAAGTTTTTCAAATTCAACTTGTTAAATGAAGCAATAATGCATTTGGGAAGGAGATGACTAAACCAAGCTGTCTTTAGAAGAAGAGGATTCAAGTTGGGAGGTGGTCTAGTTATAATGTCTTTATTTAGCAATAGGAAACAGGTCAGTTTGGCTAAATAGGAGTACAGTAAGTAGACCACAGTAATCAGAGTTGGTGCTGATTAGTAGGAGACCAGTTTAGATGGCCTGGGCGGGGGAAGGGTTAGGGTACATGTTAGACAACAGTGATTAGACATGCCTGACTGGAAAGATGGACATATTTGGATGGAGAGTGAGAGAATCATTCAGGAAAAGAGTACATGTCTGGGACAAATAGTGAGTCAAATGGCAAAGAAGGATTCATTCAAAGGACAGTGAGTGAGTGTACTAGTCTATTGGAAGGATGGTATGTGTTAAGAGACACTAAATGGACCAATGTACCAGTAGACGGTTCCGGGTAAAAGCAGAGTAACTCAATCAGTCTTGGTTGAAAATAAAGCTGTTAGAAGATTTTGAGTGGAACAATCTGGTGGTGAAGATGGTATATCTTAGGAGATATGGAGGGGACTAGTCAGGCTGGAGAGGAAGATGGTTTCTAGGAAGTGACAGAGAGATCAGATTTTGGCAAACTGTGGAGGATGCTAGAGTCCAAGCATTCCTGGGATTCATATCAGTAAAAGAAACCGGGATAGAGAAAAGTGAGGGAAGTGGCCTATATTTGAGTTCCTATGTGAATATAATGCAACAACATAATGGAGATGAGTAGAGGTTACAATCCCTTCCAAAGCTCATCTGCAGAAAAACAAATTCGGACACAAATTATAGAGGGCCCAGGCCAACCTCTTAGGATTGATCTGTCTTCAGACACCCTCCTACTAACTAAAAATGGCCTAGGATACAAAGGGTCCCTGGGACTCCAAGTGTCCCAGAGACACTACCCCTTGTCCTGACACACATTAAACATGGCTCTGACAGGGAGCAAATGGATACCTATCCCTACTCTCACACTCTCTGACTTAATGTTCCATGTATCCTTCTCTTGGGGTTACCAGGATGACAACCTCAAACAAAGCTTCCTAGAGGCCACCCAATTGCTGGTGGGGGCCATCAGCAGGAATGATGGGGCCCACAGTTATGAGTTCACTCAGATGACTGAGCTCATCGACAGCCTACTGGTAAGTGAAAGGGTATGGAGAAAGATGGAAGATCAACATGGGGCTTGGAAATTTAGGACACAGGTTCCCTGGAGTGGGGAAGGGAGTGGCCCCCTGAACTTATATAAATGTGTGCAGTGACAAAGGAGCAGAATATTTAGAACTGGAAGAGACTATAGAACACATTGAGTCCACCTCCTTCATGTAATAAATGACAAAGCTGTGTCCTCAGCAGGACAGCTGAAATGTAAACCTTAGTTCTCTGACTACAAATCTATCACCCTTACCACTAATCTATAGTATTTGCATCTTTCACAGGGTTAGGTTTCAATAGGATTGAGAATTATGAAAACCTGATCTTTCTAAACATACACTAACCTTCCTCACATAGACTGCCACCCCCACTATTTTGTTTTTCTACTAATGTTTATGTATCCTACCTAGACAACCATAGTTTTCAAACTCAAAATTCACCCATTCCTACAAAGTGTACCTCAAATATCCAGTTACCACTGGGAAGCACAAGTGGAATCAAAGGACATTTCTGGGTTTGAATGCCTTGTCCTAGAAGTCCTAATATATTAAGGAAAATATCTTTGTCAAAGACAATAATCATTCCAGTGCTGGAAGCTTTCATCAGAAGCTAGATGCCCAATCAATTAACCACTCAACTAGAATTTCTAAAGGACCACTTAATAAAAATGTTACAGAAGGGATTCCTGTTACAGGTATAAGTTTCATCAGATGCCCTCTGAGACTGTTTCTCACTCTCTGATTTTTATAACCCTTCTAGGTATAGTACCTATAGCCTGGGATCTGACACGCGCATATACTTCATACACACATATTTTCCCCATCACTCATCTAAGACTCAGTACCACTCTCAGACCAGGACCACTTTACTTTCCTGAAACAATGTCTTGCCCCTAGTGATGACCCCAAAATAGTTAGGCTTCTAAGAGGGAAGCTTTGGAATCTCTTTGCGAACAGTCTCATACCTAAACAAGAATTTTCCCTAGGATGTCTCAATCTCCTCATCTGTAAAATGGGAGGTTGAACGAGATGGTTTTGAAGGTCTGTTCCAGGATCTATGATCATATATCCTGATTCCTAACAATCAGGAGGCCAGGAACTGTGCCTTAGCTACTTAGCACACAGTAGGTACTTCATAAATGTCTATGGCATATGAATTTCAATTCTCCCCTCTTTCCTATCCTCTACCTAATTGAGCTCTGGCTTTTTCACTTTGATGATCCCAGGTCATATTTATTTCACAGGGGATCGCTCTGAAGATCATTGGTAGCAATAGATCTTGAGGATGGAGAACATCAGTGGGGGATAGACATGCCCACCTATCTAGGACAAAACCCTCCTCAAAGACAGGGAATGTTCAGAACTCTCTCAGGAGGTTTTAAGGAATGAGGGGCAGTCTCCACCTTGGCTGGGATGGGGGTGGGAAGAAGGAATGAGAGAGGAAATCTGTGTTTGAGGATAAGTGAGGACTTGATTCACTAGTGTACAGGGTACTTACAGATCTTAACCCTGTGATTAATTCTTTGTTTTGGGGACTTGCAGGTGCTGATGAATAAGGAACCCCAGGACACTCTCTGTACTACAACCCGACAACAGGTCATGTGTGCCCTCACAGGACTTTGGTAGGCTCTTTCAATCCTTCTCAGAGTGATTCCCAGTGAAATAAATATGGTCAGGGGTCAGCAAACTGTGTGCAAAGTTGACAAGGGCACATTTCTCAGACTCATGGAGCAGGAAGGCTAGTATTGTAATTGGATATCAAGAAGGATAAGAATAACACACTATGTAGGGGGGAGGAGTGATGAATTGGAGAGTGTAAGTGACAGGTCAGGGGTGGCCTGTAGCAGGTCCTTGGCCAATAACTCATTCTCCCTTCTAATTTTAGAAGCTTCTATTGATTGTTTTGTTTGGGTTCCAAGTTTTCAATTGAATTTTCACCCTTTTAAAACGTTTGTGTTTCCCCCAACACTTTTGACTCTTCTTTTGATGGTTGTTGGTATGAGAGTATGGTAAAACATATCCTTGGATGTGCTCAGGGCTAGAGCACAAAGCTCTCAGATTCTGTTAGTCTAAATTTATAAAAAAAATTTTATTGTAGCTCAAATTGTGCTCACATTGTTCTGTTTTTTTGATAATCTCACAGCAAACTGAGGCCACCATTGGACTATGAAAAGAAATCCAAGATCCTCTTCACTTGCTGCCAAAGTGTGTATAAACTGCCCCAATTAGAGTTTCTGGAGAGGCACACCTGTCTACTAGCAGACCCTCCTAACATACAGGTGATCCCATCAGCTGTTCTCCATTACTGAGGGGTGTTCTTTCTGTTGACAGCCTTTTCTATGTACTGAATCTACTCTTCCCTCTGCCCACACCTTACCTTGGGCATGTCTTCACTGATGATCAGAGGGTGCTAAGGCAAGATATAAAGAAAGTAAAAAAACTGGCAATTGATTCACATTGAGATTGGTCCATTGGGAGATACACCCAAAGCCCATCTGGAAACCTACCCACAGTTCTTTACAAAGGCATGCTGCTAAGCAGCACCAATGTCTTGTTGTTTATCTAACCTTTTCAAACCACCATTGGATATTCTCCATTTTCAGACTGCTTCCCAGCACTACCTTCCTGTATTAAGTCAGGGAAGGACATGGAGAGGGAAAAGATCATAGGCATTGTCCTTCATCATTGCTGTCTCTCTTGGTATTATAGCCAATGAGAACTATTGTGGGCTGACTTGATGCCCACTGAGTGCTCAGTCAGACAGTAATAGCATTGGTGGAAAGAGGGAAAGGGGAAAGGCATCTTTCCTTTGAATGTTTATGGGCCCCCAAACTCTACCTCCCAATTTATATAAAATACATGGAGAGTTCTGCTAAACCTTGTCTTCTGAGCAGATAAGATAGAAAAGAAGTTAAAACTTGGAGATAAATTTATATTTGGAAACAATTTATGAATGAATGAGTCTGAAACTGCGAGAGTAAAAAAAATGCTATAGAAATTCCCCAGATGATTCATAGGTCAAACACTTTCACATGCTATTAGTCTTGGTCCTGTGCTTCAGAAGAGGTAATTGGCCAACTATCCAGCATTACAAGGCTTGTCTTCACCTTCATCAGAGTCCAAACACTTTTGGAACAAAAAATCCTAAGAATGAGGGAAAGGCTCTGCATGTGTTCTCACAAACAAAGCTGTTACTGAACCTGTAATGTGAAACACAAGTTACACAATATCAGACCAAAAGGAAACCTAAGCAATGACTGCTTCTAACTGCCCTCATTGGATATTCTGAAAATGGGCCCTAAGTGTGAAAGACCAGAATAAGCAATGTACAAATGGGAGACACTAGACCATAAATATATGACCAAAATTCAAAGCAGGAAAACCAAGGGGCATGCCTGTATTTGACTCAAGTCAACCCTGACTCCTTAGTCCTTGTCCACCTGAGACCCTGATCAAGGCTACATTTTGTCCAAGTGAGCACTCCCTTACCTCTTTGATTCATGTTTCATCCCTTCTAGGTACTCTACATGGACACGATGTGCACTTTAGATAGACTTCTTCAGAGCTTAATCTCAGAAAATCACAATCCAGAAGATCTTCACTTCATACTAGAGGTGACCCAGGTTTTGGTGGGAGGAAGAAGGAAATGGGTTTATATGGAATATCATCCACTGAACCCATGAGGGTGGAAGACTGTATCTTAATCATTGTATCATCTGCTCTTGGTGCATATTAAATGCTTAAAAAACTTTTTATTCTTTTGTGGGATGGTAGTGTGACTGAAGATAGAATACAAAGTTATTCTACGTTATATTACCATTGTGTTTTTAGTGGGATGTAAAGTTAGAATGTAGGCATTGTAGCATTTTAAAAGTCCCTTAGAACATACCAGGGAGTATCAGAGTTGAAAGGAACAATTTCAATGCCAAACATATTTAGTAAAAGCCAAAATGATCTTAAAATATAGAACATAGGAAGGTAGCTTTAATAAGACCCTTAGAACATAGAATATAAGTACTGAAAACACTTTAGAACATAGAATGTCAGAACTAGAAAGATCCTAAAATACAGAATGCTACTGCATATGCTATTGTGGAGGGGCTCTAACATTCTGTCTAGTGCAATCGCTCATTTTCAGAGAAGGAAACCAAAACCTAGATAGGGAAAATAACTTAGTATGACCATAGTTACATTGGCAGAACCTGAACATTAACTCAGGTCTTAAGGTCAGGAAGAAGACTGAGTTCAAGCTGTAAAGGGATTTTTTCTGTGTTTCATACTTAGTGAGTTTGATGTGCCAGTAGCAAATGAAGATATAAATTTCTAGCACACAATCAAACATGGGTATGGAATTTAGGATTGAGATTATGACTGCAAACATGCCTTTGATAGTCATATACATAAAGGTGATCATTGAAGCTGTCACTTTTAGCAGAAAAGGGTAACACAGAACAAAGAAGATAGAGAAGAGGGCTGAGATCCATAGTCTGTGGGAAGTCGATTTTTAAAAGAAGGAGACAGGGAGATGAAAGAGAAGCTGGCAAAGTATAGTTCCAGTGTGAGATGAAAATATCCAGAAGGAGTGGATGCCAAATGCCACACATAGACCAAAACAATAGGGACTAAGAAAATTATATGGAAGGTATAAGTGTGAGGAAATTAATGAATTATCACCACCATCACCACTATCAACAAATACTCATCAATTATCATTGTAATTCTCATCATTAATACCACTCTCTAATCAACATCATCACCTAAATTATTGCTGTCATCATTGGCAACTTCACGGTCATTGCTATTCCCATCACCAACAGAATCACTATCATTTCCATTATATTCCCATCACCATCATGAGTATCACCATTGCCGTCACTCTATTCCCATCATCACCATCAGTATCACCATCACCATCATCAGTATCACCATCACCATCATCAGTATCACCATCACCATCATCATCATCAGTATCACCATCACCATCATCAGTATCACCACCACCATCATCAGTATCATCATCACTATTACCACTACTCTTACCATTGTAATTCCATCACCACCACCAGGATCATGATCAATCATTGCATTCCCATCATCTTCATCAGCATCCTTGTCACAATCTGTACCATCACCATGACTTCATTCACCGTTACTATCATTCTCATCATCTTCACTGCCATCATCAGAAAAAGAATTTTATTCCTCACAGTTATTATTCTCATTTACATAAGACTATTGATCAACCCCTGATTAAATATAGTGTTGGGTTTGTTGCTATAATGAATGATAGGATAAAATTGGGAAGGAAGTTGTTATGGACAAGAAGAACAAAGCTTGAAGAACTCTGGCTTTATGGACCATCTCTAGCAATTTCACCACCACTGTCCTCCTGAGGGCCAGGCTCAGCACACACAAGAGGGAAGGGTACTCCCTTCAGAATCCAACATAGGATTCAACATCCCCCAGGGCACAAGTGATTCTCAATTCTCAGTGATAAAATATGTCAAATGATTTCTCTTCTTCTCCATTTACCTAGATACATACTACCCATCTTTCAAGGTCTAGCACTTAATCTTACCTCTGCCAGGAAGCTTTCCTTGACTCCTCTAAGCAAAAGAGATCACTCCTTTCTTTAAATATGATAAAGCTCTTACAGTCTCAATCACCTGATGTTTCATGTGATTCTCTTCTGCCTTGTGTTGATTCTGGGGTCTCAACAACTCCTCCAATTCCTAGGACTGAGGACATGGATAAAACAGAATTGGGAATCATAAAATCCTTTATACCTGTACATATTAGAACTTTCCTCCACATTATCCCCATCTAGGCTACATTTTTTCCTCCAGGTACAGTTTGTATAAAACTCAATTTCAGCCCATAGTTTGTGCTGTTACATCACATATCTAAATTCTTTTCATTCACATAGATGCAAACGCATGTGAGTTTAATGGTAGCAAAAGTCTTCGAATTACCCTTAAAAACCCGTAGCATAGTGGAGTAGTTGCTAGTATCCTTTCAAAAATGTACCATTGGTCCCAAGGGGTGTGCGCTATCTATTCCTTTGTTCTCCCCCAGGAAATGCACATCTGGATGGTTGCAGAGAAGGATCATGAACGGAAGCGGGCAGTGAGGAGCTGCATCACCATCCTTAAGTTTGTGGCCCAGAAAACCTTCCTGGATGTGAGTGCCACCATCACCTGACTCCTCCCCCAACCCCACCTTACTGCATCTCTCCCTACTGCTCATGGTGATATGTAAGTGAGCTCTTCCACATTATAGACTGTAGTCTAAAAGGAGCCCTAGAAAATAAGGCAGTCCTAATCTCCATCTACTGTCAGGGCATTTGAAGGAGAGGATGGGTCTGCCCATAATTATCCCTAAAGAGGAAGATTTCATGCTTACTAACTTGATTCATAAGTGTCATACCTTCATTGGAATCATTACATGATACCATGCTTGGAAGGAGCAGTGGGGGGAGGTACTGGCAGCGGAAGTAGGCTTCCAGCTCCAGGTCCTCTAACTCTAAATTTATTGTTCTTCCCACTATGCCATTCTTTGCCCCCCCTCATCTCTCTCTGTCTTTCTCACATTGAAGAGCAGGCTAGCTGGAAAATTTGGAGTTGACAACATCCAAATCCTTAGGGTTTCCTCTCCATCTGGCCAGATCACTGTGCTGACATTGATCAAACTCATACCATTCCTTTACAGCCTGCTTGATCTGATGTTTGTTGATCTTAACATTCATAAAGATTAACCAGGGGGTTGGGTGTTAGAACTTCTTCACAACTGACTCAGTGGTCGATCGAAACTTGATGATAGCATGGTGATCAAGCCTGTCATCCTCAGGGTACTTTTCTGAGGTTATGTGGACTGTTTTTAAACCTAAAGTGCCTTGGATTGCCAGACAGTGGGTGATATTTGGATTTTCATCTATTGGAGGCTATGGACATCCTTCATCACTGCCTTCTCACCCTTCAGGAGCTTTGACCTGGCTTCTGTCTTGGGAGGGGCAACCACTACCTTCTCTGCCTTCGCATACATATCCTCTTAGAGAAAGGTTACATAATACTACCTCTTGAAAAACTGAAAATAAGTCTCAATGCTCTAAGTATTGGCTGTATCTTGGGTAAACCCAGAGATAGATTTGAACATAGAGATTACTGCATTGGCACTCTAATCTTATTATTTTATCAAAATCCTACATATTTTGGTCTTTTGATGTCTGCCCTCTATGTAGAGGAAACCTTTCTTCTTTTTGTTCTTTACACCATAGCCAACATCTTAATAAATCTCCCTATTTTATGCCTCAATTGCTATTATGTTACCTAACTCCCTAAAATTAGTCTGTGTTCAGTATATGCCTTCATGCATATATAATACATGTCATATAGACATAAATAGACATATAGCTGTATATTATGTATGTAAACACATAACTATTTACATCCTTTAGAATGCAAGTTCTCACCCTACTCCCACAGCACAATGTAAATTCCTTGGGGAAAGAAGATACCTACTTTTATCTTTCTATCCCTAGCATCTACCATATATGAAAGTGTTTAAAAATTGCTCATTGAATTTAAATGACTTGAATATTCATACTTAGAATCATTAAACAAAGTTGTGTATGGTTTTGCTTTTCTCAAGGATCTTTATCTTATTCTAATATTTACATGGGAGACACTTTGTTAGAGGAGAGCTTTTATAAAAATTGCATTTTTGTTCTATCTACCCAAGAAAATACCCTCCTTTCTTTCCAATTTGGTAATCATCAAATATAGGGGAAACTTGTAATGACTTGTAATGGTCTTTCAGTCAATGTACTAAAAACACAGGACCCTGTAGAAACTCACTTTGGGAGAATTATGGAATATTCTTCTCTCGAATCAACCACCATCTCCCACTGGCGAGTTCTTCTAAAGACCTCCATTTGAAGGAATGGGTCAACCTAGGCATCCTTCATTCCTTTCCTGGCTCTGCTTACCTTCCAGGGTTCTCTGCCATGCTTCAGATTCCTTCTTACCCTAGTACATCCTTCCACCCCTGTAGTTCCTCCAAACCCTCCATTGGGAGGGAGGCTCTAGCCAGTCATCATTCTTTCCTCTCCATGGTCTGCTTCTACCTCTAAGCCCTTGCTCAGGTACTTCTTCCCTCCATTCCCTCATTCCTTGGTTTTCAAGTCCATTTCATGTGTTACCTTCTGTCATCAGAATGTAAACTCCCTGGGGACAGACACTGTCTTTTTTCTAGTACTTGGATCCCCAGCCTTTGGCACAATGCCTGACACAGAGGAAACACTTAGTAGATGTTTGTTGATTTGATCTATGAGGGTGCTTAGGTGCATTTTAAGGATGGAACATTAGGACAAAGAAATAGCTCTAGGCATTCCCTACCCAGAAAGTAGTAGGTCAGTTGTGGAAAAAGCATCACAAAACCTGGATTCAAATTCTGAACTTCAGTTTCCTCATCTATAAAAGGAAAATGATGAGTTAGATGATTGCTTAGGTTTCCTGTAGCTTGAAATTACACACACATGTTTCTCTTCTTTATTTTCTCTTCTCAGACAACAGAGGAATTTGGAAGATATGGGCATGCTGTGGGTATGTTGGGCATATTATGTCTGGATCCAAACAAAGATGTACAGCAACTGGTGTTTGAAGCAATTAATGCTCTCCACAGAGTCCTCCTCTATCAGAAAGGTGATCTCTGGCAGGACTTTTCATTTATTAATTCATCTTTTTGTCTCTATGCCTCCTCCTATGGAATTACGATCAATCCTAAACTCATCTCCCAACAGTGACCATGTCCTGAGCAATGACTATATTCCAACTGTAAATAGTAATCTCTGTGACAACATGCTGTGTGACCATGACCTCACCATAGAAATGACCACATTGCCATCACTGAACACTTCCCTACTCTAACCTCACCCCAAATCTAAGTACATTCCTATCACTGACCCATCTCCACAACTCTAGTCTCACCATAACTTTGCCTCATAATATCCCCAACCTCATTCTCCATATCAACCATATTTCTCAGCCTTGACAAAACTAACCCCTGACCATGACATCTCAGCCCTGACCTTGTCTCCAACTTTGACCATACCATGACCCTTACCATATAACCAGACTTGAACTCACTACAACCCTGACCACAATCCAGCTCTAAAATTAATTCATTCATGATCATGTCCTCTGACCTTGACCAAATCCCCAAGGTTGACCACATCCCACCTTTGCACACATCCCCATCTTGAAGCAACTTGACCCAAATCTGACCCCAACTCTAACTTCATATGTAGCCCTATACACACCCTTCCCCCACCATACCCTAATACTAACTGCATCCCCAAACTTAGCCCCTCATTGACCCTGCCCAACCTTGACCATTACTCTATTTCTGACACTGAAGGAGAACCAGATCCCGCTAGAGTTGTCTTTTAGGAAACAGCAGCCATTTACAATCATCTCTCTTCATCAGGTTTGGTAGCTCCTGATCTTTTCAAAGATGTGGGACGACGTGGAGAAGTCCAAGATGAAGAGCTAGATCCAATGCCCATGCAAGAGGTTGTCTTCCACCCCATCTCCCGTGTTATTCAGGTCAAAGCTCTCAAGGGACTTGCAGGGTGAAGTGGGAGGGGTTGGCTGGTATCTTCTAGGAGACTCCCATCTCTTCTAGGTCAGCTAGAAGCCTTATCTTGCAGGCATTAATGAAGAAAGAAGGGTGAAGGGTAACATATAAAGAATATTGGATTAAAAATCAGAAGTGATTTTTGTTATTCAGTCATGTCAGTTGTGTGCAATTCTTTGTAAGCCCATTTGGGGTTTTCTTGGCAAACATATTGGAGTGGTTTGCTATTTCCTTCTCCAGCTCATTTTACAGATGAAGAAACTGAGGTGTGAAGTGCCTTGCTTAGAGGAGCACAATACTGAAGTGTCTAAGGCCAGACTTGAACTCAGGAAAATGAGTTTTCCTGACAGGATTTGGGTTCAAATCTCATTTCACTCTCATCACTTACTACCTATGTGACCTTAGAGAAATCACTTAATGTCCCTGGGCTTTATTTTCCTCATCTGTAAAATTCTATTAATTCTTTGATGGGCACAGATGTACTGTGGTTTATAAAAACAGTCATTTTCTAAAGGAAGCCAAAAGTCATGGTCTTTGGTGACAGAATTATTAGCCTGGTAAAAGAGTGGAATTCTATAGACATAGTATAGTATGCCTGGATTTCAGGAAAGCATTTGATAGTCATATAATCCCTGAGAACAAAAATGATAAAGATGTAGGTTGGATGGCTAACAGCTAGAAAGGCTTTAAAATTCTCCCAAACCCAAAAAGTAGTCATTAATGGAGAGATGACAGCTTTGGCAGGAGGTTTGAGTGGAGAGCTTGAGATCTGTTCTATTGAAGTTTTTCTCAGTGATTTGGATTAAGGAATAAGATACTTGGGCTGCTAGGTGGCACAGTGAACAAAGTGCCATGCCTGGAATCAAAAAGATTTATCATCTTAATTTCAAGTAAGGCCCCAGATACTTATTAGCTGTTGTTAGCTTCAGTATCCTCATCTTTAAAATGAGCTGGAGAAGGAAATGGAAATCCACTCCACTATCACTACCAAGAAAATCCCCAATGGGGTCACAAAGAACCAGGCATTACTGAAAATGACTGAAAAATTCATAATAAGGTACATGATTTTCCAATTTGCAGACAACAAAAAATTGAGAAGGGAAGACTAGTTCAGGGGATCACCGTGTCATAGATTTAGAGCAGAAAGTTGGAGGAGGGACTTCAAAACAATCAAGTCCAATGATCTAATTTTACACATTAAGAAATTGAAACCCAGAAAGGGGCAAAAAAGTGCCCCAGGTCACACAGGTCAGAAGTCATACAACTGGAATTTGAATCCAGGCCGTCTAGCTCCAGCACCAGCATATTTTTTTTTTTACAATAACACATTGAATGCCAGAGTCAAAATCCAGAAAGATCTCACAAACTTGAACGATGAATCAAATCCAATTAAGTACATTTTTACTAGGGATCTCTGTAAAGTCCCACACTTGAGTTCAGAGAAACCAAACAGGTCCAGTAGTTTGATAGATCTATTAGCCGGGAGGGAAAAAGCTTGGGGAGATTGGCCTCAGGTTCAGTTTTAGGTCTGTCTCCTTTACTGCTTAGAGCTGTTTTTAATAGCAGTGCTATCATTATAATTGATTTATGTCTTGTAGTGGAAAGAGCCCTGAATTTTTGGAGTCTAAGGGACTGACTTCAGGTCTCAATTCTGCTATCTACCTGTGTGACACTGGGCAAGTGGTTCTATCCCTCTGGGCCCCCAAACGTCCAAATATGTCCAAGTGCAGAGGCAATGTGATACCTGAGGTCCCTTATAGTTGTAAATCGACATCCCTATGAACAGTTCTAGGAACTGGTGGAAGGGGAAATGGAACAAGCATTTATTACTATGTACAAGAAATGGCAAACCACTCCAGCATCTTGGTCAAGAAACTGCCAAGTGGAGTCATATGGAGTCAGACAGGACTGAGAAGTGACACAACAAAAATGTGCCAGGCACATCTCATTTGATCCTCACAATAACCCTGAGAGGAAGGTGCTGTTGTCATCCCCATTTTACAGTTGGAGAAAGTGAAAAGGAAGAAATTAAGTGACTCACCAAGAGTTACCAAGAGTTAAAGATTGGCCTGCCCTTAAGGGAAGCTTGATTAGGGGAAGCCCACACCTTCTGTTAATTTCTAAGGCGCTTGTTCTCAAGGGTTGTGATGCCTTCTGGTTCTGAAAAGTGCATCAATACTCTGAGTTAAGGTTTTACTTTGAGTCTCACTCATTTGAAGTGTTTCTATAGCCAGAGGACACTCTGGGCAGCCACTTGAGAGCCCCCCAGCTTTGAAAACCCAGATATTGGTGCTTCTCTCTCTGGTAACTATATATGTATGAAATGGTCAGACAGTTGGATCTGTCTGTTAATATGTGATGTCCATATCGCTTATGGTCAGACAGTTGGAAGCCCTGTCTGCTAATGTTTGTTTCTCTGTTTGTATTTTCTCTGAAGTTCAGTTCCCCTGAACTAAGTGAATGATATATGATTATCATTGATTAAAGTGATTGTTGACCCCTCAAAAGTTGCTTTCCTTTTAGAAAAGCAGATCTACGAACTTGTACAGCAGGCCTGCTGCTGTATGTTGTTGTCCTTGATGATACTGTTACCCAACTAGTAAGTGTCTGAAGTCAGATTTGAACTCAAGTCTTCCTGACTCCAGGCCCAGCACTCTATCCATGATGTTACCTAGCTTTGGGACAAACAATTGTTGTGTCTAATCAGTGAGGCTCCAGATATCAAACATCTTACAATCTAACCATCCAGACTGACCCCTAATATTAACTGGTCATAAGACAGTTCACTAAAACAATCCCTGCACTGAGTCAAGGAAGCTGGTTTCTTACTCCAGTCCTGACACCAAATTTTTATGTGACCTTCAATTGTATTTACCAAAAGTTTCTTAGAAGCACCTACTAGGTTGCCAGGCACTGGACTGGTCACTGGAGATTCAAGGGCAAAGATTGAATAGTCCCTGGCCTTTCAAGAACTTACATTCTGAAAATAAAATCTATCCAGAGAAGTAAAGACAAAATCTATTCAAATCAAAGTCTCAGTAATTTGTTGGGGAGAAATAACCAACAACTGGGAGGAC
The DNA here is from genome assembly GCA_028658325.1 of Potorous gilbertii. Lineage (NCBI taxonomy): Eukaryota > Metazoa > Chordata > Mammalia > Diprotodontia > Potoroidae > Potorous > Potorous gilbertii. The sequence continues at coordinate 173,378,871 of CM053773.1, forward strand.
TATGAATGGCTTCTGGGAAGAGGTTGCCCTTGAGCTAAGCCTTGAAGGATTTTGGGGATTCCATGGCATGTTGGTGAAGAACGGGAGGAATCCAAGCACAGGGAATAGTATGTACAAATGAACAAAAACAGGAAATGAATGCTATGTTCAGAAAGCAACAAGCAAGCTAGAAGACAGAGTTTTGTGAGATCAACTTGAAAATATGTCAGAGCTAAATTAGGAAGCCCTTTCATTTCCATATAGAAGAGCTTGTATTTTCTCTGAAGCAATAGGAAGCCCCTGAAACCTGTTAAGGTGTGGAGTGACATGGTCAGATGTGTACTTTAAAAATATCTATTTGGCAGTTCTATGGAGAATAGATTTGAAAGGAGAGGCTAGATTTTAATTATTACATACAAGGATACCAATTAGGTTTCTCTTCAATGATTCCATTTAATAGTCCAGCTAAGAAATGATGAGAGAGAATAAACCATGGCAGTGACTGTATAAGTGGAAAGAAGGGGATAGATAAAAGAGATGCTATGAAGGTAGAATCAACAAGACTTTGACAACTAGTTGAATATGGAGAGAGAGTGAAGGCTCATGGATGACTCGAAGGTTTCCTATCTAGATGATTGGAAGAATGCTGAAATTAAAAATTTGAAAAATGGAAAGAAATAAAGATGTTAAAGAAAAAGTTGAGTTTGAGGGGAAAGATAATGAAATTTGAAATTTCACTAAGACCTACCCAGTGGAGAGGTCAAGCAGGCATTTGGTGATGGTGGACTTGAGTTCAGGAGTAAAATAAGGGCTGAATGTGTCGATTTGGAAGTTACCTACAGAGAAATGGTATTTGAACCCATAGGTACTGATAAGATCACCTAGAGAAAGTGTATAGAAAAAATGACTGCAAAATAATGTTAATTCAGTAAAAGACTGAGAAGAAAGAGTCAGAAAGATAGGAGAATCAAAAGAGGATAGTGTACATGATAACCCAGGGAAGGAAGAGTACCTAGGGAGTGGCCATTGGTGTCAAATACTATAAAAAATCAAGAAGGATCAGGACTGAGAAGAGGTCATTGGATTTAGTCATTGAAAAGTCATTGGTGAACATTGAGAAAGCATTTCCAATGGAGCAGTAGAATAAGAAACTGGATACACAAGAGACTGAGAAGTGAGTAGGAGGTGAGGAATTGGAAATATCAAATACAAATGTAAACCAAGGACATCTACATGGTGCTGTGAATATGGTGCTGTATTAGTTTGAGTCAAGCCTCAGATACTGACCCTAGGCAAATCACTTAACCTCCCTAAGCTTCAGTTTCCTCATCTATAATATGGGGACAGTAACAGTATCTACCTGCCAGAGTTGTTGAGAGGATAAACTGAGTTAATACTTCTAAATCTCTTCACAAACCCTATAGCCCAATGTAAATGTATTATTCCTTTT